>JAGXOD010001372.1:5827500-6384716 GCA_020368025.1 Brachyhypopomus occidentalis
CGGATTTGACAAACATGGATCCACCTGTAGATCCGGAAGAGCTAGAGCGTATTACCAAGCACGTCGAGTTTTCTCTCCGTACATCTTTAGACAAGGTTGCGCCATTGCGATATAAGAGAGTAAATGAGAGAAAGATGGCGCCTTGGTACAACGAGCTAACGCGTAGTCTCAAACGAGTCGCGCGAATACTGGAGCGTAAATGGCGAAATTCTAAGCTAGAAGTATATAGAAGTATATATGCAAGAAGTATATATGGCTCCTACCTGAGGCACACCATCTGCACCAAAGGGACTGTGACTACTTGGCCGGGGAACAAGAACCTTATGCTATAACTGTAGAACCACCTTTTATCCACAAATACGGACTGGTTCTAACGGGCCGCCCAATGGAGGATGGGTTCCCTTTTGAGTCTTGGTCCTCCCAAGGTTTCTTCCTATATCCCCGCCATCTTAGGGAGTTTTTCCTTGCCACTGTCGCCTTTGGCTTGCTCATTAGGGATCTGCACCCATACAATTTGTAAAGCTGCTTTGTGACAACATGTGTTGTAAAAAGCGCTATATAAATAAATTTGACTTTGACTTATGGATGAAACTATTAACTGGAAGATACTGGCGTGTCTTACATCTATGCTAAATTTAGATAAAAGCTAAAATGAAGCAAAGCTGAAATGCAAGCAAAGAACTGGCTATAATGTATCACGCTACTCTGGTCGGAGAAGCTAGTGAGTATAAATAATAATAGCAGCGAGCAAGACTGGCATCAAAGTGGCATGATGAATGAAGGCACGTTACTCAGAGCGACGGTCTTCCAGGCAGGGCAATTGGCATTTGCCAGAGAACACCAAGATTGGCAGATTCGCCATTGGCGCCCGGTGCTCTTCACTGAGCAGGTTCACACTGAGCACATGAGACAGACGTGACAGAGTCTGGAGACGCCGTGGAGAACGTTCTGCTGCCTGCAACATCCTCCAGCATGATCGGTTTGGCAGTGGGTCAGTAATGGTGTGGGGAGGCATTTCTTTGGAGGACCACACAGACCTCCATGTGCTAGCCAGAGGTACCCTGACTGCCATTAGGTACCGGGATGAGATCCTCAGACCCATTTTGAGACCATATACTATTGCAGTCGGCCCTGGCTTCCTTCTGGTGCAATGCTAGGCCTCATGTGGCTGACGTATGTCAGCAGTTCCTGCGTGATGAAGGTATTGATGCTATGGACTGGCCTGAACGTTCCCCAGACCTGAATCCAATCGAGCACATCTGGGACATCATGTCTCGTTCCATCCACCAACGCCACATTGCACCACAGACTGTCCAGGAGTTGACTGATGCTTTAATCCAGGTCTGGAAGGAGATTCCTCAGGAGAACATCCGCCGCCTCATCAGGAGCATGCCCGGGCATTGTAGGGAAGTCACACAGGTACGTGGAGGCCACACACACTACTGAGCCTCATTTGAACTTGTCTTGAGGAATTTCCACTGAAGCTGGATCAGCCTGTCATTTAATTTTCCACTTTGCTTTTGAGTATGATACCAAATCCAAACCTCCATTTGAGATAATAATTTGATTTACATTGATCATTTTTATGTTATTTTGTTCTCAATGCATTCCACTATGTAGTAAATAATATTTTATTCATTGACATCTAGGATGTGTTATTTTAGTGTTCCCTTCATTTTTTGAGCAGTGTATATTCTCCCAATCTTCCAGTCACTCCCAGTCATACAAATAATAATTAATGTCACGGTGAGGGAGGCTCCCCCTACCGGTCGCCTCCGGTACAGCGGCAGTTGTCCTGTTGTCGTTGCGTTTTGTGCTTCCCTCAGGTGGGTGGGGCTTATTAGCTCCCTCACCTGACGGTAGTTTGTCTGTCTATATATGCCTTGTCTGTGTACCAGTTGACTGCTGGTTATTATATCCTTAATTTGGATCAGTGCACGGGATTTTGGTTTGCGCACGTTATTCATTAAACCCCTCTTTTTCTCTGAGACTTGGCGTGATCGCTTCCCTTTTCGTTCGCACCTACTGCCGGTCACAGAATAACCAGCCACCTTTCGGAAGCCGCCAGTCTCCTTTACTTTCTCCTTCGTTTGTGGTCATGTCTCGTGGTAAGTGTTTGTCTGCGTTTTATTTGTTACTTTGTTTTGTGTGTGAGGAGAGCCTGGTCACTCACTAGCGTCGTCCCGCCGTGCTTAAATGTTTTGTTTATGTATTTTATGTAGCACGGCGGTGAACGGAGCTAGTGACCATAACAGTGCTCTCCTCCAGTGTGTCTCTTGGCGTGCCTCGCGTTAAGCCAGTCCATCGTCGTTATGTGTTTGTGTTTAGGGTTCTGTGCCACCGTCTATGTCCTCTATATGAGGAGTGGCACAGAGGGCGCAGCTCCTGAAGG
Source organism: Brachyhypopomus occidentalis (assembly GCA_020368025.1). Classification (NCBI taxonomy): domain Eukaryota; kingdom Metazoa; phylum Chordata; class Actinopteri; order Gymnotiformes; family Hypopomidae; genus Brachyhypopomus; species Brachyhypopomus occidentalis. The sequence continues at coordinate 5,829,893 of JAGXOD010001372.1, forward strand.
AGGCCCGCCGGTGAGAAGGGTAAGTGGCGTGTATGTTTTGTGTTTGTGTCGCCCAACTTCGTGTTTGAGTTTGTCCTATCGTGTTTGCGAACTGTTGTATGTAATTCCCCGCACGCTCCTCCTCCAAAGGGCGTTTGGGGGAGGGGCTATGGAGGGTCCCGTGCCACGGTCTGTGGCACGGAAGGCGCAGCTCCTACGGGAGGCTCTGACCAGGGGGTCAGGGTAAGTGCGCGTTTGTGTTGTGTCTGTGTGTGTGTTTGTGCGTGTATATTGTGTGCAGGTTCCTCCTGGCAGTTGGCTGCGGCGTCCCTGGACCTTGTGGGATCTCCCAAGTAGGCAGGAGCCCCCTGATGTTATGGGGTGACCGGAGCCCTGGTCGTAAATAGCCCCTCTGGAAGGGTAAGGGCCCCCCCGTACGTGTGGGGACTATAAGGCTCCGGTCTAAAGAGCTCCTGCTGTGGGCAGGAGCCCCCTTATGTTGTGGGGTGACCGGAGCCTTGGTCATAAGTGGCCTCCCTGAAGGGGAAAAAGGGGGCTTCCCAGATGTGTGGGTGACTATAGGGGGCTCCGGACTGAAGAGCTCCTGCCGAAGACAGAGATCCCCCCTCGTGCTCGGGGTTGCTCAGGTCACGCCTTGCTGGGTGCAAGGGTTTTCCTCGAGCCGAGAGGTAGGTCCAGGCCCAACCGCTCCTGGGAGGTAACCTGCACACACACACACACACGTTGTGGGGCCCTTGGGGCGTGAGGGCTCTGTGACCGACTGGGGCGTGGTTGTCTATTGTTGACGGCCCAGTCGGTCCAGGGTCCCGCCCAGGGAGGCGGGAGCTAAATTGTGTTATATGTTTTATGTTTCAGCTCCCGGACCGCAGGAGGTGTTGCCCTGCCTTGTCCCCGCCTTCCTGCCCCCTTCGTCTTGCGTCTTTTGTTCTGCCGCTGTGGACCGCACATCGGGCCGTAGTGCGGCTTGGTGGGGGGTCTGTCACGGTTAGGGAGGCGCCCCCTACCGGTCGCCTCCCGGTACAGCGGCAGTTGTCCTGTTGTCGTTGCGATTTGTGCTTCCCTCAGGTGGGTGGGGCTTATTAGCTCCCTCACCTGACGGTAGTTTGTCTGTCTATATATGCCTTGTCTGTGTACCAGTTGACTGCTGGTTATTATATCCTTAATTTGGATCAGTGCACGGGATTTTGGTTTGCGCACGTTATTCATTAAACCCCTCTTTTTCTCTGAGACTTGGCGTGATCGCTTCCTTTTCGTTCGCACCTACTGCCCGTCACAATTAATTTAATACTGTATACACTCTATATGATAACTACACATAATAATGGAACATTTCATCAAAGGTCCATCATCAGCTGTTGAACAAAATGCTTTGCACTGGACAGGCAAACAGAGAAGATACATTTACAGTAAGCATAAATGAATGTGTAGTGGAGAAAGACTATTCACACTCCCTCTGGAAGTCTTACCTTTGACTGACCCTTACAACATCCTACTTTCTAACCCCTCCTAGAGGAAACAGTTCTTCAAGACCAACCCAATTCACCAAATTTGGATTTTTTCTAATAAAGAAAAGAATAACATATAAAGAATACAGGATCATCAGATCATGGAGCACAGCAGTATTCAGTGTCTGGAATATAACCACCTAATCAAATACTGTGTTATCAGGACTGTTGTTTGAACTCCTCAGCTCCAGTATGGTGAGTTAAGGAATCCTGTTAAGTCATAGATGGCTTTGGAAAAGTGAATGCCACTGAAATGCCTTAACTAATGTATCCTGACAAACCAATTCTTCTATATTTCTAAATGATGCACCCACAGTAAAAGTGTATACTTTTTAGTTTTAGTTTTTTAGTTTAATATGTAATTTAACATTTTCTATCCTTGGCATGCTTCTATGTCTTAGTTGTTTCGTCCATTTTGTTCCCAACTGGAGGGATATGCCTTAACTTTGAATATTCATAGGCTTGATAGCTAGTCCCTCCCTTCTCGCAAAACCCTGGGATCAATACTTAAATATTGAAACCTAGCGGAGAAACGTAGTTCTAACCCCCAAAAGTAATGTGCCTGGATTTCTGTGGAGGCGTCAACAGTAATGGAAATCCAAGAATTAAGTATTTACGCTTTTAAAAGCCTGACATATGTTTAGTCCGTGAGTTCATTTAAACTCAACTTGCTCTAAAGTTGTCTGGCCTCCCGTTTCATTTGTAGAGTTAGGGTTAGTTATGTTCTTCGTGAAGTAATATAAATTCTACGGTAGCACATAAAGACTGGCTAGCGCACCCACCTGCTCAACTCTATGAAAGCCTTACTTACACAACCAACTGGATAGGAATTCTGGAATGGGTTCTGGAACGGATCCGCTCAGACATCTTCGCTAAACTTCAATGAACCTTCCTTTGGACCTCAAAATACCACATATTCCTACCGGTGTTACACCGAATTCTGTGACCGTCGAGTTTTGTGACCACAGAGGGCGCTATTTCGCAGTTTCTGTTCACAGGCACGAAGCTTTCATTTAACGCCACGTAAACTACGCTGATGCCTGGGTTTTGCACATACATCCTTGCACACGAGTCATCATTTAACACAGCTGCCATCTGAAAATGTGACCGCACTGAATCTTCAGGTTTGTTACTGTTAAAAAATATTTCCTGGAGACTTACTATCACTTCACTTTTTCAAAATAAAATAAATAAATAAAAATCATGAAAGAGACAGACAGGTGAGCCTTTAAACTGGGGTCACAAATTCTGACGGCGGCCGTCAGAATTTGTGACCCCAGTTTAAAGGCTGACCTGTCCATCTCTTTCGTGATTTTTTTTGTTGTCTGCAATGGTGAGGGATGGTAAGTCTCTTGGAAATTTGTGGTTGTTGTTTTAACAATAGTATCTGCAGATTCAGTGGGGTCACATATTCTGATGGTCAGAATTTGTGACCCCAGTTTAAAGGCTGCGGCGGCATGGTGGTGTGGTGGTTAGCACTGTCGCCTCACAGCAAGGCGGTCTGGGTTCGATTCTCGGTCTGGGCTGCTCTGTGTGGAGTTTGCATGTTCTCCCTGTGCCGGCGTGGGTTTTCTCCGCTACTCCGGTTTCCTCCCACAGTCCAAAGACATGCATCATAGGTTGATTGGTCACTCTAGATTGCCCGTGAGTGTGTGTGTGCGTGTTGGCCATGTGGTGGACTGGCGAACTGCCCATGGTGTACCCTGCCTTCGCCCGGAGATGCTGGGATTGGCTCCAGCCCCCCGTGACCCCGACTAGCGGGAATAAGCGGTACAGATAATGAATGAATGAAAGAGTTTAAAGGCTCACCTGTCTGTCTCTTTCATGATTTTTATTTATTTATTTTATTTTGAAAAAGTGAAGTGATAGTAAGTCTCCAGGAAATATTTTTTAACAGTAACAAACCTGAAGATTCAGTGCGGTCACATTTTCAGATGGCAGCTGTGTTAAATGATGACTCGTGTGCAAGGATGTATGTGCAAAACCCAGGCATCAGCGTAGTTTACGTAGCGTTAAGTAAAAAGCGCTCGTGCCTGTGAACAGAAACTGCGAAATAGCGCCCTCTGTGGTCACAAAACTCGACGGTCACAGAATTCGGTGTAACACCGGCACAAGTGGACAGCCATCTGAGCCTGGAAGCCTCTCACCCTGAGTAAGGCCACCTTAATTCATAATCTTTGATGCCAGTCTTGTTCGCTGCTATTATTATTTATACTCACAATAGGATTAGCTATTCCGACCAAATTAACGTGATACATACATTTTAGACGATCCTTTGCTTGCATTCCAGACCTAGCGTTTATCGATTTTAGCATAGATGCAGAACACGCAATAATCTTCCAGTTAATAGTTTTATCCATAAGACATTTTAGTCTTCGTACATTTTGGGTTTGTTATTATTTTTTCGTTTTAAATGGTCTGTGGAGTTTTCTGTTTCATTTTTAGCTTAACTTCAGTTGGTTTGTTCCTTCCTTTGACTCGGTTAATAACTTGTTAACTCTCTGACTCTCTTTTCGACCTTATGCGTTGCATGCATCATAACGTTAAATTGTTGATATCCATTAATCAATAAAATAGGTTAATTAAACTAATCACTGTGGCAAATATATTTTAACCAATGGCATTAGGTCACTGCACAGACTATAAACTTCACGATCAGGTAATGAGACTGATATAACATTATTTCACCTTTTCCCATTATCAAAACATAAGTCCCTGAGAGTTCAGGGTTGTGCTCCATATAATTATTTATAATCAATCAATATTGCTGCACATGTAAGGAAAGTCAATAAATTTTTTCCAAAAAGAGCAATATACTATATCTCTGTATTTAGCCAGAGTCATGTAGCATGTACATAGCAAAGGTCTCCCCTAGGGTGCCATCAGAACACCAGCAAAAAGCCACGAAATCAAAGGTTCCTCAAATGTCACTAGGCTTTGAGATTTTCATCTGTCATTTCAATTTGAATACTAAGCTGATCCTCTCTTGATGACATAGCAGGACTTAATTGTGTCCCCACTTATGTAAGATATTACCTTGTGTCATGATCGCCCCCTTGAAACCAAAAACGTAGACACGAGGGGCATTGCCTGGGAACCGCAACGCCCCTCATGTCTTCAGTTTAATTTCGTTTCCTTGTTTGCGTTGTTCACACCCCTCGTTTCAGTCTACGCCTTGTGTTATTGATTTCACCTATGTGTATTTTTTACCCTGTGTTTGGTCTTCCATGTTATGGGTTATCGTATATATATAGTTTCTCGTAAGTTTGTCATCCAATCTCGTGCCCTCGCTTTTTGCCCGTTTATGTACTTTGCTCAGTTTTTGTTCGTATAATCCCTTTGTGTCTGCTTTCCCAATACTTACCTTGTTTGGAGTTTGAGTGTTTTCTGTTCTGTAGTTGATGTCATCCTCGTTTCTCTTCGTTATTCATAAAACGGATTAGCTCCTGCACTTGCGTGCTGCCCACCCTCCCTACACATTACACCTTGTGCCTATTTAGGAAGGCTGTTCTCATCTCTGCATTGCTCTTACCTTATTCTGCGTGAACCAAAATGCTGATATCACCACACACTACATCAAATCTGTGCAGCAATCTGAACAGAGGAATTAGCATCACTTTTGTTTATTATGGAAACAGAAATCACATCCTTCATCATATCACATCCTTCATCAATCATACCCTTAGGCACTGATCCTTTTTATGCCAAGACTGTGTGAGATTTTTAAGATGCACCACACTTTTCTGAGGACTCCCTATAACATAAACAAGTTTTACCTAAACAATTAGCACATACTATTAAATGCAGACTGTTTTTCATGTATGAATGTAATAAGCAGCTAGAGTTTAATATAGAATAGTATAGTTTAGTGTCAGACATGTCACATAACAACAAACTGTTGTCTCACCTTTATAGAGCTGACCTTGTTCTATTTTAAACAGTACAATAGCAGTTATTTATCTACATTGAAATCAAAGTATTATCTTCAGTGAACTGAAGTACCACTCATTACCTCAGAGGAAAGAAAGTGAGGCAGGAAGATAACAATCACAGGTCTAGCAAGAGTCTTATTCACTGGAATTAGTCACATACAACCTTTGACTTTGATGGATTTTAATGATCATGCTTCCATTATTTTTTGTCCTTGATTTTCCTGTTTTTCATGTGCTGAGCAGAAAGAAAAGGTAGACCAATCTATTGTCCTCTCCACTTTTGTCTTGACTCCCGCACCACGTGTTTGGACAAGTGATTAATGTTTTGAAAGCCCTGAGTGGATTTTCGCAAGAGAAGGGTAGTGGTCTCATTTCATAAACCAGTCTGAACTAATATTTGCACCAACTATTGTCAGAAGGAATGTGATATTCAACAGAATAAAATTATTTACCAGAAGATGTTTTATAGCATCTTGTAAAGAAAGAGTTAATGGGAGAACAATTTAAGGTTTCTTCAGCCTGTCCTTATAAAGCATTTCTAAGTATGAAACAGGTTCTTTTCAGTGTGACACTGAATAATTCTAAATGCCCATCCATAGACAGAAACTAATGATATATAATCTTTTCTTCTCAGCTTAGGAACATGGTTGCAACAGCAGAAGACAAAGAAAGGTCAGTACCATCTGAGCCTGCTGTTAGGTTTCTGACATTTAATAGTATACCTTCAGTGCATTAGGGAGTTTGAACCTGTGCATTGTGGTTTTAGATTTAATTCTGCTGGTCACACCACAGTATCTAGAATTTTATTGTTAACGTTGGTATTGAAATGATTTTTCAGATTGCAAAGGAAAATTTGGCACATAAAATTTTCAATTTTCAGTTATAATTCCTATAATACTGGAAGAAAAGTGCTCTGAAAGTGAAATGAAGTACATATTGTTTACTCTGGAAAGCCTCTCGGGACTTAACCACAACCTAAACAGATCTTATAGAAAGCCTAATTAACATTCAATGAATCATGCCTATTTCTGACATAACTGGGAGTGGTTTTGAATATGCTGGAAAATGAAAATTGCTTTTAGATGGTGCAAGATCACTGATTAAAGTGTCATAGGTGCAAAATATTGCTCTAGTTATTTATTTTAAGATAAAATACAATGATTTGTCATTTACATGCTTAAATTATAGTGTTGTATATTTAATACAGAGTACATGCTTAATGTCATGCTTAATAGAACAGCCACCTTCAAGTCAACATTGTGTGTGAGACTACATGCACAATAGCTCACTCTCTCTTTCTGTCTCTCTCTCTCTCTCTCTCTCTCTCACTCACACACACACATATGCACACACACAAACACACCTGCATTTCTCTGGCAAAGTCTGTTTTAATGAGATATCTTTCTGTCTGTGTGAAATTCCTGCCAACACATAGAGAGCCGAGATGTTAAATAAACATAAATTTCTCAATTTCACATCTGCCTTGGGTTTCAAATATTTAGAGATGCCAGTGCACACCAGAAGCTATCTTGGGAGAGTTCACGACTGGCTGGTATGCAATATGTAGAAATGTCCTCAGATATTTGGAGAGTGATAGCTTGGTTATCAAAACGAAATTCTTCAAATACCTAAAGTATTCAGTTCAGTGATCATGTCAAATACCACATCAAATACACTGTATCTACTAATGTGTTTATTACACATTCAAATACCAGAATATGTTAAAACACAATATAAAGCACCTTTAAAACTAAGCCTGATGGCTATGCGTCTAAAATGAAAATGATCAATCGACAAAAGAAGCAATGTCAGACCACCAACCATCAAGGGTCAAGGAAACTGCAATGACAGAAAGAATAAGGAGTCCGCAGCAAGTGATCCCAGAATGCTGTGTGCCTCCTGCATAATATAGTTTAACATTCAATGCTTAATGTTGTTCTAACAACTGTTTATTTGTGGTGCATGTGTTTATTTAGTATAGCCTCCCCTTTAGTTTAACTAGCATTTTTTGGAATGTTACCCTCTTCGTGTGTGGGTGCCCTTTCTGGCACACCCCCGTCTCTCAATTTCTGTTGCTGTGGTACAGCATAAATAAACCTTGTGTTGCTTAGCATTAAAAATGGTGTCTCTTGGTCCAATGCCACAATTTAAGCCACAATTTAATACCCTTACATGAATATAGAACTTTGCTTACATAGGCTCAATTATGTTTTAATACATAGACTATATATTTATAATGGAACCTAAAATAATACAACTGACATTTAACATTTTGTCTTTCAAGAAATCCAAAGGAGGCTTCATTCCTTATTACTTGTTTCAAAAAATGTTTAAGGCCTCATTCCATTTGTTGATTTTTTTTTTCATCAGATCTGAAAAAGATCTTAAGCAGTTGTTCAGGCAAAAGACATCAGGCAAAAGACATAATATCTTCCTATCCTGTCTAATGTTTCTACCATTCGGTCGGCTCTCTGTTCCTCTGCTCCTCAACCTTGGCTACATTTTCTATTTGCTTATAGACTGTGTTTCTACGGCTACTCGTCTCTTTTTAATTTGTAATACTCAATTTAAGCTTCTATACATACATCACATTTAAAGGAAGTGCTTGTGCTGTATTATTGCTCTTTGTATACTACTGTGCTGCACTGATAAATGCAGTACGATAAAGAGAGTATGTGTGTATGTGTAAGTGGTCCCTCATCTCTACCGTATTCTCTGTTCTTGGGACTAAACGGTCTGACTGTCAAGGGGAGCCTGGTTATTAAAAGATATTACTCCACTTCCCATTTCCTAGCAAATCAAAGGATTATGAATCTTATTTCCTTCCCACAAAGATTAAATGAAAAATCAGTGCTCTAATGGATAGGCCTATTTTAATCTACTACATGAATACTTTAGTGTGCAGGATATTATTGTTCTATTACAATGACTATAATTACTTTTATTTCATAATCTCTGTCAGTTTCGCAATTGTTCACTTGTTTAACGCTGGACCTGACCAGGACGACCATTAGTTACTGATCTCAGAATTTCTATTTGGGTAAAGGATATGCTTGTGTCATATATTCAGGTCAATATGTGTAAAACAGCATTCTGCTGTTATTTCAAATCTCCAATGTCAATAGATTCTGATTGTCTTGCTGTGGATTGTTATATGATAACAAGGGAATTTTGTTTCTTGCTACCCATATGCCTGCATCTCCCAAATGATGGTCCTTTTTTTGGGTCTGTACCAAGTTTCTGTTATGATTATGGATGTTAAGATAAAGATAAAGTTAAAAGAGAGAACCTTCTTCCAGGAACAGTAACAGCAATACAGTTTAAAAAAATAAAGTTTATTCTTATGTCTAAGCTGAACTCTACTTTATGTTTTGGCTTAGATTTAACAGTTTACAATGTACTTTCTTTGGTATGTTGCATAAGTGTAGAAGTATAGCCAAAGGCACACCAATGCAACATAGAAATCCACAATATTAATGTGCTCTTATATACCTTCATATACCTTTAAGTCGTTTCCCACACATGTTGTAGGAAGATGAAGAATAGAAAATACTGTTGCAGCTTAGGAGAGTACTAAGTGAATGTACATCAAAATGCTCAAACATGAAGAGTCTGCAAGATTCAGGCCAGCTTTTGCATTTAGAACAATGACACTGAAGCTAGATGATGTTAAGTTCATTCTCAATTACCAAAAGAATATTACTACAACACTTATTACAATTACACTTGTTAAACATGGAGACAATTACACATTGCCTTTTTATTATTTCAACTTAATGATGTAAAAAATTCATAGATATTTAAACTCCCTATAATGTCAAGAAACCTGCTAAGGTCACTTAACATCCAGAGGCAATAATTGCTGGGATAAAAAAAACAAACTGGCCTTTTGCATTCTGCACTGTACATATGAAAGGGTGTTTGATATCGTATTCTGCAAGAAACCTACTCACACTGCTCAGTATTTACCATGTGACTCCCACTACCCATTGGAATACAAGCTGGGTGATTAAAACTGTGCCACTGGCCAAAGAAGGGACACGCCAGCACTGAGTCCAAAGACAAGCACTACAAACATCTCAAAGCTTTGAAAGCTTGTGCTTCCCTAGACAGTCTTTGTCAAAACAGCATCAGTGTCCAGCAAAACAGCAGACTGACAAGTTCAGGGAGAATCAGAGTGATTGAATAGCATCAATTATCCCATATGCAGCTGAAGTGTCTGTGGAACTCAAAAAACAACACAATCTTGTGTATTTGAGCTTCAAACATACACTGACGCAAACTTGTACATCCATTACCAACCATAATATATTACAAGTGAAGCAAGATGATAAATTCAGTGCAAAGCAATGAGGCGTGTAGATCTGTATATCACTAAGACAAACCAGCCACTCTGTAAGTACATAGCTCAACAGGTTCTGACTGCCAGTCATCTTCATGCGCTAGAAAAGAAGCTACATTACAAGAAAGAAGTTAATAAAAGGGAATAGACGATGGAACTACAGTATGAGGTATGAAATCAGGCTTCATAAATATTCTACTTTTAAACCCAATGAATTTCAAAACAGATATGAAGGCAGAGAGAAAGTGGTGTAAGAAAACTATACTTCAGAACATGTCTTTTCTCTGTACCACTCTAACAAAAGGAATAGAGCAGTTATGCAGACTGACCTCATTATGCACAGCTCAAGAGCATGATGAAGTGCATAGATGTTTGTTTTTGCTTATTTATAATACAGCAGTTACCAAGCTATATAACCTTGGTTATTGTTGCTCACATGGTTTGCACTTCAGCACAAGTAAGTTCACTGTTATGAGTTCCACAGCTGTGAGAGAGCAGCCATCTCAGAGCATGATGCCCTTACAACAGCATGACAAATGGAAGTAAATAGGGTTTCTTAAATTGAATAAACAAATGTTTCAAAGTGGTCCAGCCACATTGACTTTCGCTGTTCTTTCTTAAGCACATGAAGTCAAATAGCTGTACTTTCCTTTGAAATTATTTTCAAAATCCAGAAAATATTTAAATGCTAATATGATAAGCTCACAAGCATAATATGATAAGCTGACAAGCTTATTATAAGCTAGGAAGTTTAAAGAGTTTTCCCATTAGCTATCAGAGGGAGCATTAAATTGCATCACTTTGCTAGCAGGTAGGCTACAAAGTTAAATTCTCTTTTAACTTTGGGAAGGAGATTAGTCTGACTACCAGTGACAGTGTCATATACAGAAGGGTTGGGGTTTATCTAGGCTGTGCGTGAAAGCACAGGTGTTTCTGTAGAGCACTAGCAGACAGCAGACAGAGGTGATTATCTGACAGCCAATGATACGCACTGTGGTGTCATCCTATACAGAGACAAACTGCAGCTGTGAGAGTCAAAACATTACCATAGCAACCCTGTTAACACAGCTTGATAGATGAGAATTTGGTGTCTGACAAGGCTCAGACACAAACAACATTCATGTGTGGGAATCAAAGGTTGCCTTAACCTTTGCTATAGCAACTTTAATAGTGAATGCAAAATCTACATGGAATGTAATGTGTTGGTACTGTAAGCAGTCGGCAACAAATTTGAAAAAGATCCCTTTAACACAATTTTCAATACTGCAAGGCTATGTCTATTACTGCTTTGATTCCCAGTGATCTAAACCAGAAGTAAAGAAAGACTGTTAAAAGTATAGAGGTTGACAGATGTCTGTCTATGCGTGTTTAGTGAATACCCTTGGTCAGCCCACCACAATGAAGCTCATTGCATTTAACTGAAACCATTGATCAATGCTGCCAAGCACAATGAATCTAATCTAGTCTAAGCTTTGGCAATCAATGACAGTACATTTTCAAAAAGAATGATGCAATAGCACCGAGGTCTTTCATTTGTATAGGATTACAAATACATTTGTCGGCACTAGTTCAAATTACACATTTTGCAGCAAAGTATATTAATGTATGTGTCAAAGATTCAGTTATAAAAAGGTTCTGCACATTGAATCACTCCCTATTTATTTTTTATGACAATGATGTATATACAGAGACATTTGCCTCAAAAGGCATACATGTAGCTTACTGTTCATATGTTAAGAGTCAGCATTATGGGCATGTGGCAAACACAAATAAAATAATTCCACTGATATGTCACAGAGGCAATATTCTCTCCAGGGTTCGCAATAATTATTCTCTTTAGAGGTGCTGAATATGTATTTATTTCTAATCAGGCTTCACTCTTGCAGAAACCAACCCAGCGATTAACCTTCTACACTGGTCATGCATTCTGGACACAGCAAATTAAGTGTTACTGAAGCTTCGCTCTGTCGATGTTTGCTGTTCTCAATTAGTCACTAATAGTCCGACTGCCAAACAGCTGGCTAGCTTTGTCTGGATAATCTTTCCTAGCAGCTTTGTTGGAGTTGACAGTACATTGCTCTATTAAGCTATTTCCCCTATTGGGAAAGATAGCCCAAGGGATCCCAGATCAATGCTAGCTCACACATATAAATGCCTTTTTCCTATGATGTATAGCCTGCGTTGATTTCGAAACTTCAGCAAATGCAAAGCATGGGGTATTATCAATGACACAGGCAATGCCTTTCGAGCCGAGTCCCTATGTGGCACAAGGGTGCCTTTCAGAACCATGTGATTCAAAGAAAATCATTTCAGTTGGATACAATCTACTTTAATTCGCTGAACAAATATAGAAAAATGGAGGAGACTTGCTTTGGATGAAAGCTATAACTGGCTAAGTGAGACTAAGAGAGAAAGGAACAAATCCTGTCTTGGATTTGCACCTAACTGGGCTTTGTACACAAATCTGAGAATCTATTATATGCACTCTTTTCCTGCTTATATGTCCAAATACGACCAGCGCTCAGAATGGGGTTTGACTTGAAAGTAGACCATTTATCATTACTTATGACCTGACAAGGATTTACTTTTTCAGTTACACATACAGTACAATAATTGTTCCACATTTCATTGTGGGTTAGGCTGCCATATTAAAGTATGGTAAGGAACAACGGTTTTGTTGTCAGATAGAGAGCTGCGATCATCCAAAAAGGAAAGTGTGGACAAACCTGTAAAACGAAAGCCTATCACATCAGACATCACAATTGCAATAGGTGTACAGATTGTTTAGGACATGTCATATTCTACCAACTGCACCATACATGGCTTTAAATACATGGAATAATTTTCAGAGCACTATATCACAGTGTAGGAGTCATGAAGGGGATTAAAGAACATATTTCCGTATGCCCATACAAACAAGAGCTTCTTCTCAGGGCTGCCTCCCACACTGCAGCACTTTACTTTCTGTGAAATAAATCTGTTGTAAAGATCGGATAATGCTTCTTTGTATAAAGGTGCAGAAGATGCAGAGAATTTTCAAGGATGTAGCACATCGCAGAGATAGAAATTTAAATATCACAGACAGGAGCAATAGTAAGAGGAATGCAATATATATATATATATATATATATATATATATATATATATATATATATATATATATATATATATATATATATATATATATATGTGTGTGTGTGTGTGTGTGTGTGTGTGTGTGTGTAATGGAAATGTTGCACTTGTGCCACTCTGAGGTTCACAATGGCTGACACTCAGCATCGGAGCAGGACTGTGCTACACTGAAGGTGATGGAGTCAATGTACATGCTTGGAACATAATGGGAAATGTAACAAAGTTATTCTCACAATGCTGCTCGAGGAGGGTATTGGAACATATAGGGACAGCCAATGCTATAGTGTTTACTATAGCTGCATTGGTCTTGCTCCAGGGACAAAGGTTCAATATTTATGTAAAATACCTATGTTACCACTGGACAGAAAATAAATAAATAAATAAATAAATAAATAAATAAATAAATAATAATAAAAAAATATATATATATATTGGAATTGTCCAAAATGTCTTGGTATGCTGAAGCATTCAGAGTTCCTTTCACTGGAACTAAGGGGCCAAGCCCAGCTCCTGAAAAAACAACCCCACACCATAATCCTCCCCCCACCAAACTTTACACTTGGCACAATGCAGTCAGACAAGTACCGTTCTCCTGGCAACCGCCACACCCAGGCTCTTCCATCAGATTGCCAGATGGAGAAGCACGATTCGTCACTCCAGAGAACGCGTCTCCACTGCTCTAGAGTTCAGTGGCGGTGTGCTTTACACCACTGCATCCGACGCTTTGCATTGCACTTGGTGATGTATGGCTTGGATGCAGCTGCTTTACCATGGAAACCGCATCCGCTGACTCGACTCTGTCAGTTTACATGGCCTACCACTTCACGACTGAGTTGCTGTCATTCCCAAACACTTTCTTATAGTTCCATTTTCTTATAGTACAGCTGACAGTTGACTGTAGAATATTTAGGAGCGAGGAAATTTCACGACTGGATTTGTTGCACAGGTGGCATCCTATCACAGTTCCACGCTGGAACTGATCGAAGTGATTGGAACACCTGATTCCGATAATTTGGAGCACCAGTAGATTTTCAATGCAGTTCAACACAGATCCCCATAACAGCAAATCATGTTTTACAAACAGCATGTCCAGAGCAAACTTCAATGAAACAATCTAAAAAGACAAACATTTCCAACATTCAAGTTGGACATGTTCTTGTGCTTTAATGAAAGAAACTTTTGCTGTAAATAGTTTTGTCACAAAAAAATAATTAGTGTCTAAAACTTTCACTGAAATAAATCAAGCAAAAAAAACATCAGCATCATGTGTGGAGTGAGAACAGCAGCCCTACTAGAGAACCTAAATACTGTGAGACAAACAAAATACCACCGCCTGATTCCATTGAATGACGGTTTCTTTGTGACACCCAGCTTTTTTTCTCTTTCCAAACTCCTACAACATATGAAGCAAGCAATCAAGAACACTGGACATCTTCTATGGGTTGTGAGCTAGAACAGAGTACAGAAGAGGACTGCCCAGGGTCCCAGAGAGCTGGACTGGGAGGCTTAATTTAAGTCGTAGTTTTGTTGTGAAAGAATTAGAAAATTAAAAACCTTTTTGTGTGTATATGGATTTGTTTATTATGCTATTTCTACCATAACATGATATCATGATTGATAAAATCACTAAATACATTTATGTAACGTAGTGTGGGTGAGAGCAGGACACCAAGACGGCAGCAGCCTGAAGAGAAAATGCTTTATTATTACTCAATTATTAGCTTTAACTAGACAAACACGAACCCCCGCAAGTCAGACAACAACAGACAAAGACACTAGACAAAACGCACACCTAAATACATGAACTCAACCACACACGGGTGCAGCACATCACGTTAACAAGACAAGGAACAAATGATACGAAGACGAGCTCACAGACACGCCAAGGCACACACAAACATAGACACGTGGACACGGACAGGCGTAAACACACACGCCCGAGGGAGGAGTCAGGGGCATGTACAATTTGTAATACATTTTAATGTATTATTATTATCAACATTATTATAGTTATTTTGGTACTGTTGTTTCACCAAAAATAACAGCAACCATGGCTAACCCCTTACTCTCCTAGGACCAGGTATATTCAGACTCTCATTCATATTTTTCATAGTACTTTCAGAATGGTTACTGAATAATTCACATTAGTTCCTGGGTAAAAGGAATGTTATAAGGCAAACAGTAGCAGTATTATCAGTTATTTTAATGTAACTAGGTGGTTATCATGCTGAACACACCAAATCAATGTATGAATACACAAACTTTTCTTTCATATAAAATGCTCACTACATCCAGCTAGCTCAGCTTGAATGCTCTCCACATCCTGTAATGGATACCCTAATGGATAATTCGCTATAGGATCTGTAGACCACCTGGAATGAATTCTCTGAGTAAAACCTTGTGAAACTAGGGAGTCTTCATCATGTGTTGCTACAGTGTCCACTTCTCCTACTGCTCAGAACAATGCTTCCTAGTCCAGACATTTGATGTCAATCCACAGTGTGGTGGGCTCAGCTCATCATCCACTTGGCCAACAAGTTCAGAATGCCATTCCAATAGTGAAACAGTCGGTGCTTTGACTTTATCACTGAGGACCAGTGCAAAGGTACAGTGCCACTTATGACCCTACATGTTGTCAAGGTCATTGTGAACAGCTGTCATTGTGTCATGCCAAGTATGTAGACTCTACCTGGAATTGTGGATTTAAAACGGTACTGAGCAGATTTTGTCAAGCACTGTTTCAGACTGTGTTATTTCCTCCAACTGGTCCATTTGTGATGTCACAGCATTGACATTTCCAATGAGCAGTATATATTGCTCCTTCTGTGTAGCCTTAATCTAATATTGTATGCCGATTAATTTAACACTTTGTTCAAAATTATTCTAATACAATCTGTGCAATCTGTTGTATTGTATGGTTACATTAACTATAAAGAAACATTATGTTTGTATTATGTAAATGTAATGTACAGCAAATAGAAAAGTTCTGGGAAATAATAATGTTTCATGGAAACTTAGGTAACAGCAGTAGAACATTTTGTTTTTGATCAAATTAAAAGTAGAAGCAATGCCTGTGCAATATTTGTACACAACAATGATTTGGGGATTTTACTTTAAACCTTGAAATATATAAATAGGAACAAATAGGAACTTGTGTTGCCAAGTGGCAGAATTTTCCAAAGAAATGGAACACTTCCAAGGATGCTGGAGAGCCTGCGAGCATGCTTTGTTACAGGTGAAGACACCGGTGTCATTGGTGTAAACCTTGCAAGCTTTAAGCACCTCTGCTATCAGCAGGCTCCAATGTGGGTCACCAACCTGTAATAAAGCAAGGCAGGCACAGCTCTGTTTGGTGAGTCTGTCTGCTCTCCTAGCATCCAGCAACATCCAGAGCACTGTGCTAAATTATTGGGGTCAGTGACACTGCCTGTTCCCTTGATTTGTTTGAAGACACACAAGGCCCATTTGACATTGAAGGACATTTTTCTAGTACAAGGGTTATAAATTAAAAACTGCTACCAGATCAATAGACAAGACGACACTGACTATGTGACAGCATGCCCTTGATATCGAAGGTTACTAGGCATGGGCATTTAAAATATCTAACCTGGGAGATTTTAATTTTCTTCTTATTTACTGTGTAAATGAGAGCTTTAATATTTTGTCCGTTAGGCAGGATGGTCTGCTGGCTTAATAAGGTAAAAGGTGCTCGTTTTTGTTTTCTCTCAGCTAGGGGTCTGAGTATTATTAAACAGGCATCTTCTCATTTACAGCACTGGAGCTAATCAGCTTAATGAGGCAAAGATTGCTGCAGTACTCAGGCATCATTAGGCTTATGAGTGTTTATTATCAGTGGCATGGACAGAATCTAGAGGTGCCACCTCATGATGGCACACAAAAGAGAGAATCGTATAATCTGTTTATTAATGGCCTACTGTCAAAGGGCCAGCACAGCTCACCGGTCCAGGTCATTCATCAATGTTGAGCTCTGACACAGCCTTGATAGATTTATTTTCCTGGTTCTGACCCAAATGTTGCATATTTTAAAGTCAGCCAAGAATCCAAGCAAAAGTTCAGGGTGTCAGCGTAGGTGCCCTGAGGCGCACTCTTCCTGAACGCTTGTCAAGGTGGGCTGGACAGAACTTCGGCGTATGCTTCTATGCTGTGTAGTGATAGGAGAACATTCCTGTTTCTGTATCCTTATGATGGATTCCAACCCACATCTGTCTTGTTTGCTTTTAAGCACAGATTTGTATTTTAACAGTCGATTTGTCTGCAATGAAAAATATTTAATGTAGTGCAAGTAATAGCTTTTTTTTGCCTGTCCAAAACACTGTTGAGCTTTTGTGGGTAAACACTGTAATAGAATAGTAATAGAATCCCATGCTCTTTAAAAATTGCTAGAAGAAACAAATGAAACATAAATAATATAAAATCTCAGATATTCTGCCTGCATTGTTTTATTTTGATTAAATAATAGTAAATAGCTAGCATAATCTATACTCTATCTATACTCTATACCATATACTCTATGGTTTGTCTGTTCGATCTGCCCTTAATCTCCAGTCATTACCATCTCCATTGAGTGATGAATAATGAATACTGAAGTAAATGAAAAAAATTCTCTTTTCTGACATATTAATGGCAACAAAATTCATTTTTATGTTATGCAGTATGTGCTACTGAGAGTCACTCCTTTTTGTTTCTAGCCACAATGTGAGGCCCCCAGTGGTGACATGAAAACTTTATTGAAATTTAAATAGGAGGGAGTTGGGACAAACACTGTCTGTACTAAATATTGTTTGTTTGTTTGTTTGTTTTGATGATGCAAGAGCCATTCCCTTTGTTATATATAATAGTTATAGTATCAGATCCAATCAATCAATCAATCAAAATGTATTTGCAGTATATAGCGCAGTTGTTGACAGTTGTTGTCACAAAGCAGCTTTACAAGTGTCCGAGTCCAGGCCCCCAGTGAGCAAGCCATGCCGACAGTGGCAAGGAAAAACTCCCTAAGATTGCAGAGTAATAATATAAAATCAATACAAATACATAATGTAACATGTTTGTTAGTGTCTTGTCCACCTTGTAATGAAATTACTGAAAGTGTTAAAGGGCTAATTCAACTAAAATAGTGACAACATTCTTGAGATAGCAATAGATCTTATTCTAAGTCTTAATAAAATTATGCAGATGTGCCAATGTGAATTTATCATTGTTTATTTTATCTGAACATAGAAGGTATGTATCAAGTTGATTAGATTTTGAAACTGAATTTGTAAAGCAACTATGTTGCAGTGTCTATTAGATAAATTTCTATTTTTTCATGAAGCATTGTTTTTTCACCTTGAATCAAAAAGAGAACTTGAACAATGTACAAATCTATTGTATCTCAACAAACATGATGAACCAGGACTAATTTCAGAGAGATTTATTCAAGCAAATAAAACCTTCAGAGGGCTGCAAATAAGAGACAGTGTAGTGAGAGTTTAACAAATAACTATTCCTGAGTCAACGTTCACCTGCTGGAGCTGAAATGGGCTCCAGACTTTGAGTGTGATCCACTGAAATAATTGATACCACAAGGACTGGGCCCACAATGCTTGAGCCTCTTCAACCCCTCAATAAAAGCTGGAGCCAGCACAGGCACAAGAGGCAGCCCGATTCCAGCATGTGGAGTGGGCAAATGAAGGTCATATCTACTGTACAGCATGTACTGACCCAAACAGAGCTGGATGTTAAAAGAATGTTGCAGAGATGCAAACACTGAATGTCTATAGATGTCTTAAACAGTGGGTGCTGTTCCTATTGGTTCATCATTCCCCTGCACATCATGGTTAGGACTTGATATTTTCCTTTTAATACATCTATTTATTGACCTTCATCTTCCACTAAATAGAACACGTTCCATTGGTGAAAGCAGCATGACATAGTACATTGGCAGAATGTCAGACACAAAAGAATTAAAGGTCTAAATGCTTTAAATGCTATATTATACACCAATGTGAAGCTGAATGTTGTCTCTCTCTCTCTCTCTCTCTCTCTCTCTCTCTATATATATATATATATATATATATATATATATATATATATATATATATATACATATATATAAGAAGCTTCTACTCTTCTACTTATGTATGTAGAAGAGTAGAAGAGTAGAAGCTTCTACAATGCAGAAGAAACAGTTGCTATGAAACTATGAAGCTATGATTGCAAAAATGCCAATGACCCAGACATTTCCTTTATTAAGTAATATAGTATGCGTTTGTTCTTCGCAAGTATTTGCTCCCAAGCCTTACTGACTGATATGTCACTTCTGGAATCCTTAATTTAAAACCTTCGATGTAAAGTGATAGAAAAGATGAAGCCGGAAAAAACAATGTTGTACTTTAAAGTTTATGATTCTTCATTGAGTTATTTGACAAACAAAGCATAATTTAACAATTGATGAATTGCTTGTAATTTTATCCAAGAAACAGCAACAAATTTAATCCCAATTCAAACCCCGCTAGGCTTTTTGGGGACATTCATCTAGCTTCATTAAGGATGCCAAAGTGACTCTGAAGATGCAATTCATTAATCCCCACCATTGAGCAGTGTTCTTCATACTGTTATGGAAAATCAATGAAGTTGAACTGGAGAGGTGCCAGGCCACTCATACCAAGTCTTTGGGGAGAGATGTAATTAAAGCTGCTGGCATGGCTGCATTAGGTATCACACTGAAAGGCTCTGAGGCTGGTCAGGCTTCTGTGTGTTACCATCATATGATGAGCACACAGCCAATGTGATTGTAGAAACACTTGTAATTCTCAGAAAGCTGATATAACAAGTTTTGTCAAAGTTACAAGGAATTAATGCCTAGAGGATGATATGAACGGGTTTCAATCACCAGTTGTATAACCTGTTACTAACAATGTAAGAACTTCAGATGGAAACGGGTCTAGGGCTTTTGGTGGTGTTGCAGTGGTCTAAGTTATTAGACAAAACCTATTCCTGCAGGACATTCTGCCATGAGCTGAACAAGCTTCTCTCAAATATGCTTATATCCTAAAATTTGTTCAAATGCTATAGCAGCTGCATGTGAGAACCTCCTTGAGGTTGTCCGCAGTAAAAGTTAATGGAGCAAAACCAAAAGCCATTCAAGAGCCTGAAATTAGCCCAGCGAAGTGGAAAAGCATTTGATTGATATTTTATTGCAGGGAAAAAGTGAGCAGATACCAAGAGGCACACAGGTACCTTTGAACATTTTTAGGGGGCAAGAAGAAAATCTGTATAACAAGAATGACTTTTATATACAGATTGACATGAAGTCATACATCGGCGAAAACAACAACTCGGAACCCTGTTGGAATAATTGTATTATTTTGCTAATGATTGGAATAATCCACATCAGGCAACAATACAGACCTCTGAGCATTATTTCATTCTATTGAACAGATCACTGAAAAGCTCCCCATGCCAAATGATCATGCTGATCATTTGAAAAAGCAAAGAACTATTCAAGCCCCACCATAATAATGGCAGTTATTTTCAACAAAACATATTTAATGAACACAAATTGGCAAAATAAAGAATATATTTCTGTAGATTTATTTCTGAAAACATAGACGTCATTAGCATGGTATTTGTACACTATTTATAAACTAAAATAAATAACAAATCCACTTATGTTCTTACTTGTCAATCATCAATGTGAAAGCACTTCATGTTAGTGATCTTATATCAGCTAAGTCCTTGTCCATGGTTAATTACTAGTGAGAACTGAGACACTGTTGCTCCTAGTGCCTTGATGCTGTAGATTGCCTTTGGCACTGCTGACCACGTAATCATTGGCTGGCCTGTCAGGGACAGAGCTTGATTTTCAAAGGCTTGCGCTCCGCTGATTCGCTGTGCATCCGTGAGATTGATCACAGTGGTTTATCAGCAGCAACATGTGCTCCAGTCACCCACTGATTGGGGAGGAGGCCCCCATGAGGCTTATGTCCTTGCCTGGGTGCTTCCAGCTGAAACACCACAGGCTGCAGGAAAGGAGAGATAGATTATGACAGCTACAGGCTGGCGGTCTATCCTGACTCACCTGTGGCCTTTCTGATTACCACAGAAACACAGATAACATCAACTGTCACTTTAAAAAGGAATAAAGAAAGCAGATAATGGTAGATCTTCAATTCATTAGGTCTTCAACTCAATTAATAAGAAACTTGTCTTATCTGTTCACCTCCATAATCTGTCAATATTTCAGAAGATAAAATGAAAAGGTTGATGTTTGTTGGATGAAAATAAGATGCCCAGAAGAGAAAAATGTTTCAAGAAGTTTCATGGGCAGACATGACAAGGTTTTTAAAATGTTGGTTCAATACCTTACTGTATTATTAATATATAGAATAACACATTTGCAAATAAAGCAAGCCCTATTCAGCTGCAGCTGTTTTTAGTATTCAGAAGATGGTGCTATTTGTTTATGGATGCATTCAATTTTTCTACTTGGGCTCACATTTTTTTCAAAATTCTACACTCTTGACTAGAATAATAATATCCAAGAGACAAGAAGCAAGAAATCTAGTCCAACTGCCATACTCCAGGTTCATTCCAGACTGTAATAAAACTGGTGAAATCTTCTATACACATTACTATTCTTTGAAAATATCTCAATTATATCACACAGTCATGCTGCAGCTACAAAATGTGACAGGACATAATTGTTATGGTGGAGAATTATCATATTAATTTTTTTAACTATTTAGCCACAGTAGCCCTAGTGTGATCTTGTACCATAACATCATAACACAGCCTTACCTAACATGAGTCAACATTCATTAGACAATTGGACCTTTGACTGCTTGACCACATACACAAAGGTCAAGTAGATATCCTGTACATTACTGTAATTATGCAAATTGATCCTCCAACATGCTATACACACAATTAGAGCCAGACCAGTGAAGGATCCATGATCTTTGATTTCATCTTGAAGGGCACATTGAGATTATTACAGGTTAATTGACTGGCAAAACTGCAGAGTCCAGTAGTGTCGGTTCATCTAGTACTGTAGTTCGTCCAGTAGCTCTTCAACAGCTTTCTGACCACATAATTGTGTTTTTCATCTTTTGGCAGATGAATAGACAAAAATATAGAATGTTTATTTCAATTTCTTCATGTTTTAACTGTATATATGTTTTAATGTTTTAATTCTATTATTTGGGCAATTCCTAAAGCTCACCAGAAACATTAACATACTGCCCTAGCATACAGAGACATAATAAACAATAAAAAACGGTCAAATAAGATCTTTTTGTCAGTGATTTATAATGTATCTCTCTCTTTTTGTTTCTGTCAATTCTAAAGTTGTGTCACCCCACTTCTGTTGTTCTGCCTGTAAAATCCCTCATGCAACCATCATGAAACTCACAAACTCATTTTGATTTGTTTAGTATCCCATGGGCATTCCAGAGAAAGGCAGGGAAAAAAGTGGCTGTATGAGCAAATCACTGAATACGAACCGAATATGACAGCCGAAATGACGATAAAAAAAACACTGGCTGCGAGAGGCAAAGCTAACGCACAGAGTGACAGAAGTGAAGCACATGTGTTCTGGGATGCCTGAATGAGGCTTCAGAAGTTTGGCTGTTCCAGAAATTGACATTATGCTGGTGTTTACAGATCTTTTCTTTTCACAGTCTGTGAGAGGCAGATGAATTCTGTTATATTTTCAATATATGAAGAAAAGGTGAGTTAGTCTTGGGTTACCTCAAAAGTTCATTGACAAAGGGGCACATATAGGGAGCTAAAGGTTATGTGATCAAACTCCCAGCCTATTCAGTGCATTTTCTGTATAGATATCTATGTTGCTACAAGGAGTTTATACATATGCATTTCTTCCAAGCCAGCTCACCACCAATGAGCCAAAGTTCACGATTTCCTGACTGGCAGCTGTTAAATCACTGCAGGCAGCTCCTTTATTACTCAGAAAGGGAATAATTCATATTATCACGATGAAATGTATTGGCTGCTCTCATTTAATACACCCTCTCTGTGGTTACAGCCTGTCTCTGGCTGTCATCTCTGACTGGTTTTATTACCTGTAAATCACCAGGCACAAGCCCCCTATGGGGTGGTATGCCGCACAAAGGCTGGAGCACAACTTTAGTGACACCTGATCTGCACAAAAGCAGAGCTGAGGCTTATCTGTATCCACATTTGGCAACAACCCAGCAGTAGAGTATGTTCTGTTTATTATGGTGAAATATTATATATGTTCAGGAAGACCAGTCTCACTCCATGATGGAAGACCAGTCTCACTCTATGAAGGAAGACCAGGTTCACTCCATGCAACAGTGAAACAAGAAAGCAGGAAAGCAGCTTCCATAAAAAAAATGCCTACCCACCCCCCCAAAAGATATTTTCTCTATATCTATGTTACTGCTTTGTTGTTGTTACTGATTTTCTCTGATTACAATAAACAAAATCTCTTTGGCCAACATCATTTGCAGTGTGGACGGGTCCCCTGCCGATCATTTCATCGCTCACCCCTGTGTGCCCGATTCTTGCCTTGCTTTCTATCACTTTTAAACAGCATCTCCCTCACCTTCCATGGGCAAAATGGTCAGTGAAAGCGCAGTGCAAGTGACAGTGCCTCTATTAATTCCTCTGCCAGCAAGCTCTTGCTGACAGCTCGCTGAAATATGTGTTTTAGCTTAAAGGAAGGGCAGTGAAGGTAGATTCATGAAATATCCTCAAAGCTAAACAAATGCGATTGGTGCACAAAAAGACTGCTTATCTCTCCATGCAACTAATGACAGACCTGTCACAGTAAATACAAAATGGCTTCCAGTACATATTCCATTTTCCATTCATTTATTAAAAATATCCCCCTTCCCGTTCACTGTGTAAGATATCTGTATGTCTGAAACCTATTTTAAATAACACAGCAAAACTGTAATCATATGTATTCAACTTGCACTGCATGGTTCAGGATAAGCAGCTGCATTATCCTTGAAGGTTAAAATACAGAAAAGCATGCAGTAATATTTAAAGCTGTAATTCACAGGTACTGGACAAAACTGCAGTTATCAAGGCTAATTTGTAAATGGCCCCATTAAACTCCAAATCCTGAGGCTCACCAGACCTAGTAAAGTTGGATCTGAAACACAAAAATGTAAACAACATGCAAGCTTTCACCAATCCTACCCTTACCCACCAGGACTATTAATCTGTATTTTGGCAGCAACTGCGCTGCTATGAGCCCCTCCCACTCTGGCCCGCATTTCCCTCCACAGCACTATCACCATACAGACATTAATATTTACTGATCATAATTAAATATTAACCTAGATTGAGCTTCCTTCCTTTCAGAATTAGGGCTCTGATATTGAAATTGCACAAGTAATTTCAAAAGACTTTGCTACTAATTTGAGAAATTACCATCATGAGTCCTATAGCATGTTGTTTTAACACAGTGTTAATTGATTATATTTACTCTATTTGTACTTTTGTTGTGTTGGATAATGAAAGGATTAGCTTTCTGCAATGGATTATTAATAAGTGAGAAGAGAAAATGTCTGGTCCCCTGGCTGGCTCAACTAACTCTGAGATTAGCACAGGAGACAGTGTCAGAATGTGTTTGAATCGCAGTGACATAATCTTTAAAAACTGCGGATATTGTTCACAGAATTGATTTGGTAAATATGGCCCTGAGTGTGATGTAATTTGTAAGGCAATAGATTCTCAGGGGCAGGATCATTTTCATGCCCTGAAAGCAGTGGTAAAAATATCATAGCAAATTACCTTAGAGATATTACCTTGTGATGTGCGTGACAATGTTCACACAGGCACATATAAACACACACACACACAGGTGCACACACATAGGCACACACACAGGCAAATTCTTTGCAAATCACTCCTACCCTCACATGCACATCAACATTTTGCAAATAATTATCAAACATATTGTTGCGTTCTGTTCTCAAAGGTCAAAATGGTCAAAGGTTACCAGAGGGATAATTTGTGTTTGGTGTTACCTTTAAAGCTTGTTCCTTTAACAGTGGGAGAGCAGAAACATCAGAGAAGCTAAGTGGGATAGGACTTACAGTAGGAGCCAGTTGGAATCCAGACAGAGAGCAAAACTTTACATCAAACTTTACATCAAGTTCCTGTCTTTTCTCTGACCCCTGCTGTAACGCCCCTGAGTAAAATACTTAACCTTGAGTTGTTGAAGAGAAGCAGAAACCCGTTCCTCCATATTTCTCATACATCATAATAAATCTTACTATCCTTAAACTGTATGACCCCAGTCTTACAAATAACAAATGCAAATAACAAATTGCAATGGCTCGTCATATGAAGTTAGTGCATGTCAAGTATTGATTTTTGTTAACAGAGATGAAAACATGAATATTCAGCATGAATATTAACATTACAGTGTACTAGGTATGGCCTTTGCAGTGTGACATATGCAAAACAGAGCAGTCCATGTATATGCTGGATTTCTTCATAGCACATATATCATAGTATCAAAGAAATGCAATGCCTGACAACTATTGCACTGAAAACTGTGTGATCATATATAAATAGATATTTTCCATACAGTCCATGTAAAAAAACAAGATATTGTAAAAATAATATTTGAAAGAAACAGAAGCACAATCTGTGCAATGATGTCTTAATTTAGAGAGTCCCAAAACAGTTGCACTTACTGAGGTCTTTGCCATTTGTAACATTTGTATAGCACCTTGCATCTCAACATGTAAATGCACCTTTTCACATAAAAGACCCAAAGATGAATAAGTGATGTCTGGAAAAGCAACATTACAGCAATAGGTTTTGAACAGACCTGTGCTGAAAAGTGCTGCTGAAACCTCTTAAAATATGAATGTGTTAAATAGAAGGCTTTCCATTTCTCTTTCTGCAACAGTCCGCTTCACCTTATTCCACTCTCTTGAACCTTGGTCAGACAACCTGGAATGGGATGTCTTGTCACATATGGAGAGCTAAAGGTGATGAAATCACTGTGCAGCCTTTCTAAATGTAACTACCGAATGTCTAAAATCCTGAAAGTGAACTCGGAGGAGGGGGCGAAGACTATTTGCCACATCTAGGTGAAGAAAGCAGAATGGATATCATTGCCCTCTCCTAGTACTGTGTGCAGTGACTAGAACTAATATCTATCTATCTATCTATCTATCTATCTATCTATCTATCTATCTATCTATCTATCTATCTATCTATCTATCTGCATGTCTGTCTGTCTGTCTGTCTATCTGTCTATCAGTATGATGACTAAGCTAACTGTTACAGAGATATATTTTGATATATTGAATCAATGAATCTTCGCTGTTTCTCTAAAACTTGCACGTTGCTGTGCAAAAAACTGCACAAGCATGAACAGCCACTCTTGTACAAATCCAGTAAATCAATCAAACCCACAGCTACTTGAATATACCAGTTGCATCCACCCTTTTTACTGAAAAAATAAACGACTCAGCATTTGCATACTTTTGATTGTGTCTCTCAAGAAAAATGTCCACACTTAACAGTGCTGAGCTTTAACAGTGGTTGTACTCATATAACGAATATGACACACCAGACATAATGATAAGGCGCATTTGTTTTGTCAGTAAGTGTCCTTCATCTCCTATATCATATCCAATAAAGTGCACTCTCAAAGTATTCAATGTGTGTAAGAGAGAGAGAGATTGAGAGTGAGAGAGAAAAAAAGAAAAGATGAGCATGGAAATGGGGTGCCAGATTACCAGTAGAGCTCAACCTACAGCATTACCTCATGACGTAGTCTTTGTACGGTACAGGAAAGAAAACAGTCCTATCTGTTCTGGTGCAGTGTGCAATGTTCTTAAGAGTCAGAAAGTCCTGGTCTGCAAAGGTGGATTGCCGCAAGAGGATGTGCTGATGCTGGCTCCTACCTGAGGCTTACCATCTGTACCAAAGGGACTGTGACTACTTGGTTGGCGAACAAGAACCTTATGCTACAAGTGTAGAACCACCTTTTGTCCACAAATACGGACTGGTGCTAACGGGCCAATGGAGGATGGGTTCCCTTTTGAGTCTTGGTCCTTCCAAGGTTTCTTCCTATATCCCCGCCATCTTAGGGATTTTTTTCCTTGCCACTGTCGCCTTTGGCTTGCTCATTAGGGATCTGGACCCATACAATTTGTAAAGCTGCTTTGTGACAACCTGTGTTGTAAAAAGCGCTATATAAATAAATTTGACTTTGACTTTGACTTTGACATTTCTGGCATAATGGATCCTCAGAATTGTCATAAGACTGTGTTCTTCAGCAAGCTTGAGTAAATCTTCTTCATATGACATCTATTCCTCTTAAAGACATCGCCTGATAATGTTCACACTTGGTATTTAATGGTGATCTGGTTTCTAACGTGATCTTGTTTGCATGTGAACTTTAGTACCAGGTAGGCGGTTGCTTTGGTCTCCATGCGTAGTATTGCTCCTGAAGAGACTGAAGACGCCGCAGTCTGCTGTGAACATGCATGGGTTGAGCAGCTGTGATACTGAACTAGAGCATGACCTTTTGACATATCCTATTAACGGCACTGCTTGTAAAGCATCTCAAACCATCACTGGCGTGTTTCTCAATGAAAGAAGAGTTAAGTGAGGATCTGTTCTTGTTTGTAGTGCCTCACAAAGTCTACACGATCCGTTTAGTAAGTCCATTGGACTGTGTATATTCATGTCTTGAATGTATGAGTTTAATTCCAAAAGAAGCTGCAAATCTGATTTTTTTTAAACTACCAGAAGCATGATAAAACTAGCAAAAAAACATGCTCGCTCACTCACTTTTTTGGAATCCAATGTCAGGCAAACACAGACTTTATTGTATACTAGTAAACTACCGTAACCTGTATAGTAGTAATAATAATAATAATAACACTAATAATAATTATTTATTTCTATAGCACATTTCGTACATACATGCAACTCAATCTGCTTTACAGTATAATATTATTTCAAATAAAGTAATGAAATAATAAAATGATATTTCCATAGAAATTCCATAACTAAACACAGATATAGTGAGGACCTTTGGATTTTATGTATTTTGTATCTTCAAAATGTATCTCAAACATAGTTTCAACCATTGGAGTTCTGGTATATTGTTTGACTTCTGATTTTGTGGCAACAACTGATGCCATATCCTACACTTTTCCCCCATCTGCTCTATAGCACATGCCACTCTTTACACCACATGCCACCAGTATAAGATTATTCTTGCCTGGGCCGTCATTTGTCAGACACCCTAGTGAGTTCAATGGAACATCTCCAGAATGACTGACCTGAGACTTTGAGAGATAATTACCCTCTTCCTGATACTAACAATATGATACATTGGCCAGTATTGGCTTAGGTTCCTGTCAAGGCTACATTATTGCCTGAGTCATGTCTGAGTTCAGAACATCTGTTGACTCCAGTGTTTACATAATCTATGACATTGTTTACATTCTATTCGTACACATCATCACTGGCATTATTGGCCTTCTTTATTGTTGACCAGGACAGTGTGTTAGTGACATGCATGTATGTTTCGAGTATTCATGCACTTGTTAAATCATAGCATGGCAGCTGAGGCATCATCTGTTGTAATCTTGCTCATTTGCTTAAGTAAAATAATCTCAAGAGCCTTGTGATTGAAAATTTGCTACCTTCCGATATTGTCCGGATGAAGCAGCTTTGATGTGAATAGAATTGCCAAGTGTTCTTTTGTAACTATTCTGTTTTAGAGAGTGATTGGGAGGCCTAACACAGCCAGTTACCTCCCTGCAGAAACTGTTCTCCCAGCCCATCTCCAGATGTTTGAAGTTCTAGAGAGATGTCATGATCATAGATCATGAGGACAGGAGCTTGAGTGAGAGCAGCCTTCAGACTTTCCAAAGATGCACTATACTGATGGGTCTGCTGCCATGTCAAAGTCTTTCTGAAAAGCTGTCTGACTGAGGTTGTTGTTTTGTACTAAATACCTCGTCATACCTAGCAGCTGCTATAGTCTTGTCCGCAGGTGATGGCATATTGTTGATCACTTTGACCTTTGTGTCATCGGGCTTCACTCCCTCAGGTGTGATGATGTGACCCATGTTCTGTCTCCTTACAGCCTTGTCATATCACAAAGGTCCAAACCCTCAGTGATTTATTTTGCTTTTCTGTATCAAAAAAGCTTTCTCCCTCAGCTAAGTATTTCAAACAGGCTTTAAATCTATGACAGATGGAATCTTTTATTTTTTTATTTATTTTGCATGCACTCATGCATCCATCATGCATTACAGTAGGATTTATGTGTACTTGTTGGATGTTCAGGAACTCGCTCAGCCCTGTGAAGACCAGTGGAACCACCAAGCTTGACTTTGATGGCTTTGTCTGCTTGTGGCTGATGAATCAGACTCTGTGGACATGTGAAACTTTAGTCTGGCCTTGGCATATGGATTTGCACATCAGCGACAGCCCCTTTTTGGGGCCAAGTGACTGTCCTGTTACAGCCTTCTGCTTTGGTATGTTTCTCAAATCAGGACTGAAACTCTCAGAACCATCTCAGAACCATCTCAATATCCACATCGTCTAGTCACTTTTGCAATCATAAAAGCAATTTGTCATTCTTTTAAACAAATGGCAAATGCTCTAGAAAATTCATGCAAATGATTATGTACAACTGTCTGATGTTTCTTACGTTATCAATGGCTTATGTTGATCAAAATGTATTATACATGTTCTCTGTTGAATAGCCTAATCCCTCAAAACATCTGGGCATTAGATCATTGCATAAGTCATTACATCCGAAAATGTTGAACAAGTCGTCGTAAACTTTCACATATATTTTTCTTGTAAATGTCAAAGTCAATGTCAAAGTCAAATTTATTTTTATAGCGCTTTTTACAACACATGTTGTCACAAAGCAGCTTTACAATCGTATGGGCCCAGATCCCTAATGAGCAAGCCAGAGGCGACAGTGGCAAGGAAAAACTCCCTGAGATGGCAGGGATTTAGGAAGAAACCTTGGGAGGACCAAGACTCAAAAGGGAACCCATCCTCCATTGGGCGGCCCGCTAGCAATGATTTCTGAACTGATGAATTTCTCTCAGGTGACTTCTGACTTTCACTTATGAAGGTGAATGTGATGAAGGGGAATGTGTTTGAAGGGGAATGTGTTTGAAGGGAAGTGCTGTACAACAGCGTGGTCTGTCTTTGGGCTATCTCAGTGACGTGGTCTAGCAACAGTGCATGCAACAAACATCAAAAGGAGAAATGTGAATCCTGCCCAGTATCTTGAAATAAATCTTCTACATATAATGCTGCTTGAAAGTTTGTGAACCACCCAAACATGGTCATTGTTTTCTAAAATAAACTAAAATAATCTTTTAATAATGAAATGAATATCCATATATGGTCATGCGATGATTCAAAAAATGATTCAAGAAGTGCACCAAAGCACCTGAGAAAAACTGTGATATATTGCCTGGTACTGTTTGTGCAGTTTGTTTCAAGACATACAGTATAGTTCTGCCAATGTTACTGTTATGAAGATTCAAGAAATGCACCAGTGAAGGAGACAAAAAAGGACATTATTCACAGGGTTCAGGTGAAAAGGACCTGGAATTCTCTTGAATTCACATTTGCTTCTGTCCCCATGACCAGTTTAGATTTTACTGCTACACTATTGATGCTGATCATTGTATAGCAGGCATTGCCTTTCTGGAAAGTGACTTTGTTTATTGTCACATGTGAAGCAATACAAAAAAATGCATCAATTTGTTGACACTTTTTGTTGTTGCAATCGTATTGTCTACCACTGCTTGCCATATTTGTGTCTTCCCTCCAGAAGCAGAGCATGGCGCTTATGCATTCTTATGCAGTTCCTACAGCAGTTCATTGTTTGCTTTATGCTTTGCATTATCTGTCTGTTCATGTTGTGTTTTATTCATTTATTTATTTATTTTGTCAGGGGCTTGCATTGAGGCTTTGTGGATAATATGCATGCTTGCATTGTATCTGACTATTTACTATTTCTGTACTTCCGCAGCACAATAGTACAATATACTAGTAAATAGTAATATACTAGTCGTATCATTGCAGATTGGCATAAAACAACACAAGCTTACTATAGTGCACTAGAGTTATGTTTACTGTAGTAAAACTATAGTCCTTTTTCATAAATGGAACTTTCATGTTCAATGCAGTAGTGCTCTGTACAAAACATCGACCATACTGCTTATATAAGAATGTTGCTAGGCAGCAGACAAAGCTGTTCCAGTCTATTCTTAGAATAAATGTAGTTACAGTGCTTATGTTCACTTCTGATTAATAAATGAAATAGTACCTATAACTTTAACTTTAAGTAGTTTCCAATTCAAGAGTTTTCTCAGCACTCAGCAAAAACAAACAGAAAATGATTAAATATTAATGTCATAAATGAAGCACACACACACTATATCACTATATGTATATATATATATATATATATATATATATATATATATGTGTGTGTGTGTGTGTGTGTGTGTGTGTGTGTGTGTGTGTTGTTGTTGTGTGTTACATGTCAATTTGGAAACCTCAATGGCGCATGGCAATTACATGTAGCAAAAACAATGGTCAGACCCTTTTGACAAACGAAAATAGCAGATATATCCATCTGACAAGGGTGATGTATTTTAACCATTTGGAAGAGTTAGTAACAATAGCTTTCTGTCAGCCAGCAGAGGATAAAAATGTCAGTTCCATAAAAGGGTATATTGTCCAGAGTTCTCCAGCTTTGACAGAGATTTAGTTTGACAATTTGCTTGGGTTGAGGAGGGAGGTCTATATCTTACATTATTTAAATATATTATTAACACATTTTAGAGGGCCACTCAATCACTCAATGATACTGTATGTAGAGTACCTCAGCAACAACTGCCAAATGATCTTAAACATTTATGCATGTTACTTCCACTTGAGGGAATTTTAGGTTTTATTAATACCATTTAATGATGTAACATTGTGTAAATTCATTCATTCATTCATTCATTATCCGTACCGCTTATTCCCGCTAGTCGGGGTCACGGGGGGCTGGAGCCAATCCCAGCATCTCCGGGCGAAGGCAGGGTACACCATGGGCAGTTCGCCAGTCCACCACATGGCCAACACGCACACACACACTCATACCTACGGGCAATCTAGAGTGACCAATCAACCTAGGATGCATGTCTTTGGACTGTGGGAGGAAACCGAGTACCCGGAGAAAACCCACGCAGGCACAGGGAGAACATGCAAACTCCACACAGAGCAGCCCAGACCGAGAATCGAACCCAGACCGCCTTGCTGTGAGGCGACAGTGCTAACCACCACACCACCATGCCGCCCTGTGTAAATTCACTCTAGTGAATAATGCAATAACTGAGAACTAAAGCTACAGTGCACTGAGTCACATCATATTAATTTTACCCAAGTGTTAATGTCAACTTTAGTTTGGAAAAATCCTTATTATGTATTTTAGTAAATGCACACCAATCAAAACAGTCATTGAGTTTACACACATCAGACACGTTTGAGGAACATTATTCTTATTGTCTTACAAATGCAGTTTTACCAAAGTGCTGCTTGACTGCTTTAATAATATAATTGCAGTTCAGTTTGCCTTGGAGATAATATGCACTCTTGGAGAGTAAACTTGGAGATAATATGCACTCTTGGAGAGTAAACTTGGAGATAATATGCACTCTTGGAGAGTAAACTTGGAGGCTTGTCTAATTTACTAGTAGGCTGCTCTTGCATAGTTGTCACCTAAGGGATAGTCATTAAGTATCAAAAATGGTTTATAGTGTAGATTAATAGGTTTCAAGATTCGGTAACATACAGGAGATTTTGTAAGATTTGTAAGATTTTGTAAGATTTATTTTAAAATGAGTCCAGCAGATGCTATGAGTTAACTGAATGACCTATCTGCTTCCTAGTGGTAATAGTGGGTAAAGGACACAAATCCAGCACAGAGATGTACTAAAGTGTTATTCTAATAAAGGTAGAGGACCTCGGTTTATATGCCTACCTACAATACAAAATAGCTCTGGCTTTACATCTGTCAAAAGTATCATCATACAATTACATTTACAATTACATGTTCAATTACAATTACATTATGGACAAGTTGTGAGTCAACCATGGCGATGGTGAAGTCAGAAGGGTTGTCTCCCTGACAATGTTCTAATGTCAGATGTGTTCATAATGATAAATAACATTACCGCTACTATTTTCACATGTAACATTGAAATATACTATTATATTTGAGTAGCCATGGGAATAACAAATTTGAGACAACCTTTCATGTTAAGAAAAGCTGACATACATCACAAAGTTGTATGGCCTTATTTGGAGAAAAGATAATTTATTCCAAAATAAACAGCTTCAACATACAGTGATAATTCATTTGCAGTCTATGTGTGTGTGTGTGTGCGTGTGTATGTGCGTGATTGCGTGTGTGTGTCTAGCAAGCAGAGAAGGCATTTGAAAATAAACCATGCCTTATTTTGTTGAACCACTTCAATAAAATCACACTCCAAAGTGAAAAGGCACATCTTGCTGCCTAAATGAAGTGGAGACAAAAGTAAAATATTTTCCTTTGAATCCTAGTGAATGTAAAAATTTCTCCTAAATGAAAATAGTTAGACTACAGAAACTTGAAAAAAGAGTACTTTTTAAGGATTACATGCACTTTGTTACTGTCTGTCACTGTATATGGACCATTACATATGCAAATCCAGCCTTTTAATTTTTAAAGTGAGAGAGAAGGGGAATTTGCTCTGTACAATATATGATTAATTTATTAAACTAATTCAACTTTTCTGGAGTATTTTCTGGAGTATTTTCTGCCTTCTTGACAACAGAAATCCTGAGCTCCACAAAGACATATATGTGATTGTTACTGTGAAAATTAACAGACACACTCTGACTTCTTTTTAATTATTTCATTTATTTGAAATAATTTGGTTCCCTTTGAAAGGAGTGGTGTCAGTTTGCATAAAATGGCCAAGGAAATGAAGGAACACTGAATCATAAACTATATTAGTGATTCTCTTGCATATTCAAAGTCATTGACTCAAGACTTCATGCTCTTACTTAGATGAACACTTAAATAACACCCGATGTGTGTTTCCCATGTTCTCATCTGTAAGATACAGCATGATCATTTTAGTCGTAAAGGTGATAAAGGCATCATTGCACATTCATGGGATGTCTTAGCTTTGCCTCAGCAATTCAGTTTTGAGTTGCATGTGTTTATTTAACTATTGAAGTTTTTTTACAATAGCGCAACCAGACAATGAAATCCCTGTAGTCAAATTTAGACTTTTGTTAATATCTACCACTTTAGGTCTACGTTTTGGCAATTTGCTTTTATTTTTTCACCACAAATTCACAAGGTTTACCACCATTAAACCACAAGGTCATGAGGTTATAAACATTTCTTGGTCTCCAATCTTATGAGCTTGTTTACTGCAATCTGTCATGTCTGGCAGAAAGGTGCTTATTGGATGAGTAATAAGAAAGTTGTGGTAAAAGACGATTGAACATAATATTATATAAAACATCAGCTCCCAGTGCTAATGACCCAATGTACTTCACGTTTTTGTGATTGGCTCCTGGAAAGTCATGAGGAGCATGTTATTTTTGGGGAAACACAAAATGTACCTATATCCATGGAACAAGATTACACTGAACTATTCAGATTTGTATTCCTCTTCACCCTGTTCCTTTAAATGGTTAACCACCTTCATCAAGTAATTTATGTTGCAGGTTCAACCCCGACAGTGCACTTCCATGGCTCCGGTTTGCCCCGTTATTAGCACCTGTTCCTCATTACTTGTCATTAGCATGTCTATTTAAGGTTTTTGTGTGTTAGTGGTTAGAACTCTCACACCTCCCTGTGTGCTTCACCGGTCCCATTGCATTCTGCATCCTTGGTTCTTGTTTGTTGTTCAGTCCTATAGTCTTTGTTTACTATACTTTCTGCTTTAGCATTCACTGGTGTTTCTATGTTATTACAATCTAAGGTATCACACCTCAGTCAGGCTCATACCTTTGAAATAATGCTAATCATACAGTGGGACTTTGTTCTATGGTGCTTCCTCCTTCCAATATTAATTTTTGACAGCCTTCCCTATTGCTGGTGCCATGCACTCTCTGCTGTCAGCCTCTTATCAGCCCCACACCCCCCTCCCCCACCCCTTACCCGCAGCCTTGCCCTTTCCCCCAAAGGCCTTGCCTGCACTTTGAATTGCTTCAGTAACAAAGGATCAGCCATGCTTTCCTAGTCACACATATCAAATGCTTAAGACACAAGCTACAAGGATGCTCTGCATCTCCTTTAGTCTCCAAATTAGAATGAAGTAAAAAAGGTCTCCAAAGAAGCTTATTTTTTGTAAAAAATCCTTGAGCTGACAACATAAATAGAATAATATATGTGTGCTTGGTGTTAGGCAGTTAGTCAGTCTACTTTATATTCTAAATGTTTAAGCAAACTTCCAACATGACTGTGTTTGGACATAATCTATAGGCATATGTGTGCAATATCCTGTTGGTGTTTCAGCTCCTTGAAATCTTGCATGGATAACAGGGGTAGCATTGCATAGTCTTGCATCAAATTTGATTATTTTACAATACCACAGCAATTCTGAAAGCTCTGTATGGAAATAGCAGAATATGTTATGCTAGAATTTTCTTTTTTTAACATTGAAGTCACCAAGAGATGATATTCTGTTTTTGTTTTTAGCCTTGGATTGTGACATGATATATCAGGGACATACATATCCTCTGGAACTTTGAAGAGGACGACAAGTTGGTTTAGCAGGAATAAGATAAATATACAAATCTGTTAACCAGACGCTACCAATGATGAGCAGTTGTGGTCATTCTTATCTAAAGAGTAGTTACTGTCATAATTATATGTGTCCATAACTAGAGGTCCTGGATATAAAACATAAGTGTGCTGATTGATCCTGAGAGACTTACAACAAAGTGGCTTCTTTTAGGATTTTCAAACTTTGGTGCTGTGGGTTTGCTGCACAGATTAGATACTGACCATAGGTGACCATAGTTGTAACGCCTGGGGGTCAGGCTGTAAATGAGGATCCATATGCAGAGTGCCAGCAGTGTTTTCTTTATTCTCAGTAAAACACACACAAGAGGTAATGCCAGGGGAGACGACAGATCGGGGTAGGACGGGACACACACACAGC
Source organism: Brachyhypopomus occidentalis (assembly GCA_020368025.1). NCBI lineage: Eukaryota > Metazoa > Chordata > Actinopteri > Gymnotiformes > Hypopomidae > Brachyhypopomus > Brachyhypopomus occidentalis. The sequence continues at coordinate 5,866,032 of JAGXOD010001372.1, forward strand.
CAGGTCCGAGACGAAGGCGTGGTCAGGCAGAGGTACCAGAGGGCTAGACGGGTGCAAACGACAAAACCAGAACAGGATCACAAAACCAGAAGACAATCAGAAATTTCACGGAGAAAACGCTTGGTATGCTCTCGAATAGAGTTGGCAATACTGCAGTGAGAGGCGGGGAAGGCGGACTTAAATATAGAGTCTAATTAGACTTGACTGCGAACAGCTGGTCAGTACTCCGGCGAGTGAGACCTCTGGTGGCGAACGGTGGTATTGCTCTCAGATCTTACAGAATCCCCCCTCGAAGGGGCGGCTCCTGACGCCCTAGCTCGCCGTCGCCGTGGGCGACCTCGAGGCCTGGGCGCTGGACGGTCCGGGTGGGCAGCGTGAAAGTCCCGAATGAGGGAGGGGTCCAGGATGTCATCAGCGTCGACCCAACTCCTCTCTTCTGCCCCATACCCCTCACAATCTACCAAGTACTGTAGAACCCGCCTTCGTCGCCGAGAATCCAGCAGTTCCTGAACACTGTAGGCGGGACCACCGTCGACGTCCAGAGGTGGGGGAGGCTGAAGCTGGGGAGACGGGGACGCGCTGGAAGAGATAACCGGCTTGAGTAGCGAGACGTGAAATGTGGGGTTGATGCGGTAATGCGGGGGCAACTGCAGTCGATAGGACACGGGGTTGATACGACGCAGTATCTTGAAGGGACCTATGTAGCGCAGGTTTAACTTCTTACACTTAGACCTCAGCCGGAGATCCCTGGTGGATAGCCACACAAGCTGTCCTGGACGGTATACAGGTCCGCGCCGGCGTCTCTGGTCCGCGTGGATCTTCTGACGCCTCACTGCTTTCCGTATCCGCACGTGGGTCTCCTCCCAGATCTTTGCGCTACGCTGAAACCAGTCATCAACAGCAGGCACATCCGAAGGCCCCCGACCAGGGGAACATAGGCGGTTGATAACCTAATATGCACTGAAAGGGCGTGATTCCAGTGGAGGAGTGGGTCAGGGAATTTTGTGCATACTCAGCCCATGGAAGGAACGCACTCCAGTCATTCTGTGCATCACTGCAGTAGGAACGCAGGCACCTCCCGATCTCCTGGTTCAGCCGCTCAGTCTGTCCATTAGATTGGGGGTGGTACCCGGATGTGAGGCTTACTGTAACGTTCAGCATTTTACAAAACGACTTCCAGACATTAGAGGTAAATTGGGGACCACGATCAGACACAATATCTTCCGGAATGCCGAAGAGGCGGATAACGTAGGTGAATATCACCTCTGCTGTCTCCAGAGCCGAAGGGAGCTTGGGTAGCGGGACCAGACGGCAAGCCTTTGAGAACCGGTCTATAGCCACGAAAATACAAGTATTACCTCGGGAGGAAGGTAAGTCCGTAATAAAATCTACAGCGAAGTGTGACCAGGGGCGCTTTGGCACAGGGAGGGGTTCCAACAGACCTGCTGGGAGCTGACGGGGAGTTTTGTTGCGCGCGCAGACTTCACAGGCGCTGACGTAATCGGTGACATCAGCCGACATGTTTGGCCACCAATACCGGGCTTGGACCAAAGTCACAGTGCGGAGGATGCCTGGGTGGCCAGAGCTCGGTGAAGAATGGATCTCCTGAATTATCTCAGGTCGTAGGGCGAGTGGCACAAACATTTTTCCCGTCGGGCAGTCATAAGGAGGGGGCTCTAGGGTGTGAGAGTGACGGATACGTGTGTCCAGGTCCCAACGAATGGGGCAGACAATGACAATGAGCAATAACGGGCTCGGGTTCCTCCGGGGACTCATTTTCAGGTTCGTCGTGCAACCGGGATAACGCGTCAGCCTTAGTATTTTTGGAACCGGGGCGAAAAGTGAGACTGAAGTTAAAACGAGTGAAGAACAGTGCCCACCGAGCCTGACGTGCGTTCAGGCTTCGTGCGGCTCGTATGTATTCTTATGCTTTAGTTCTCATGTATTCTTATGGTCCGTGATGATCAGGAAGGGGTGCCGCGCGCCCTCCAACCAGTGACGCCATTCCTCTAGCGCCGACTTAATGGCGAGTAGCTCCCTATTTCCCACATCGTAGTTGCGTTCGGCGGCTGAGAGTTTACGGGAAAAAAAAGCGCGGAAAAAGCCGGGGGGTGCCGTGTCGCTGCGAGAGGATAGCTCCCAGACCAGTAGCTGAAGCGTCTACTTCCAGAACGAACGGGATCTGTGGGTCCGGGTGTTTCAGGATAGGGGCTGAAATGAAGCGTCGCTTGAGTGTGGAAAAGGCCTCTGTAGCCTCCGGTGTCCACCGTAAGCTCCGTGGTTTCCCTCGTAGAAGTGAAGTGAGAGGTGCTGCCACAGTACTGTATCCCCGTATGAACCGACGGTAAAAGTTCGCAAATCCGAGGAAACGTTGGAGTTCCTTTACGGTACGAGGAACGGCCCACTCCGTGATGGCCCTTACCTTTACGTCATCCATTGAGACACCCTGGGGGGTGATCAGATAGCCCAGGAACTGTATGGTCGTCTTGTGAAACTCACATTTTTCTAATTTCGCAAAGAGGTGGTGTTCGCGCAGTCTGCGCAAGACTTCCTGGACATGGAGTAGGTGTTGGTTAGCATCTTCGGAATAAATTAAGATATCATCTATGTAGACGATTATGCATGTATGTAGCAAATCTCGAAAAACCTCGTTCATGAATGCTTGGAATACAGAAGGCGCATTTGCCAACCCATAAGGCATGACCAGATACTCGTAGTGGCCATTGTTTGTGACAAAAGCCGTCTTCCACTCGTCTCCCTCTCGAATACGAACCAAGTTGTATGCGCTTCTGAGGTCAAGCTTAGTGAAAATGCGCTTGTCGTAGCTGCTCTAGTGCGGAGGGGGACTAGAGGGAGCGGGTGGTTGTTCTTTACGGTAATGTGGTTAAGACCGCGATAATCAATACAAGGGCGGAGCCCCCCGTCCTTCTCTCCACAAAGAAAAACCCCGCAGCCGCTGGGGAGGTGGACGGTCGGATGTAACCCAATTTAAGCGCCTCCTCGATGTAATCCTCCATAGCCTTTGACTCGGGCAAGGACAAGGGGTAAACACGACACTTAGGTGGGGAGGTACCTGGGAGTAAGTCTATGCTGCAATCCCAGGGTCGATGAGGCGGCAGGGCAGAAGCTCGTGACTTACTGAAGACATCCGCAAACGCAGCGTAGCACGGCGGTAGGTGGCTCGATGTGGGCGTACTCGGACTCTCCACAGCGGTGGACGCGCAGACAGTAGCCATACAATTCTCGAGACAATACGGGCTCCATTTGGTGAGCTCGCAAGTGGACCACGATAATACTGGGTTATGTCTAGCCAACCACGGGTAACCTAAGATTACGGGGTCATTAGGGGAATCGATGACAAAAAAATGGCAATGATTCTACGTGAAGGATTCCCACGCGAAGAGACAGTGGGACGGTGACCTCAATTTAAATTTACATTTACATTTACGGCATTTCGCAGACGCTCTTATCCAGAGCGACTTACAAAAGTACTATGTGTTCAGTCAGAATATGCATCTCTATCTAGTATAAACAGGTTTAAGTCCAAACTACTTGAGGTCAAGCACTGCCATAAACCGTTGCTAGTGCTGATGCCTAGAAAGAAGACAACAAAATATAAGATTAGACAATACCTATCAAGACTGAAATACCTACAAGACTACATGCAGTATAGTGCAATACTTAGCAAGTGTTCCTAAAGATAAAGTGCAATTACGCTTTATACCAATGCTTCAGTTGATTTGTGCTTATAAGTGCTTTACAAAGAGATGGGTCTTCAGTCTGCGTTTGAAAAACCGCGAGAGAGTTCGCTGTTCGGACAGCCAGTGGAAGTTCGTTCCACCATCTGGGTGCCAGGACAGAGAAGCATCTTGTCGCGTGTCTTCCTTGAATCTTGAGGGATGGCGGGTCAAGTCGATCCGCACTTGAAGCGCGAAGGGCTCGAGGTGCGGATCGACTTTTGACCATTTCCATAAGGTATGGAGGAGCTGGTCCATTTTTGGCTTTGTAGGCAAGCATCAGAATTTTAAACTGAATGCGAGCAGCCACAGGAAGCCAGTGAAGGGAGCGCAGCAGTGGAGTGACATGAGTGAACTTGGGTAGATTGAAGACAAGCCTTGCTGCTGCATTCTGGATCAGTTGCAAGGGCCTGATGGCCTGCAGAGGAAGACCAGCCAGGAGTGAGTTGCAGTAGTCGAGCCTTGAAATGACAAGAGACTGGACAAGCACCTGGGAGGCCTCCTGAGAAAGGAAGGGTCGGATACGTCGGATGTTGTAGAGAAAATATCTGCATGACCGAGTCAGGTTCGTAATATGGGCAGAGAATGACAACTGGTCATCCAGAGTCACCCCAAGGTTTCTTGCATCTTTAGACGGTACAATCAAAGAGTTCTCGAATGAGATGGCAAGATCCTGCTGAGGACCTGTAGCTCCAGGGATGAACAGCAGCTCAGTCTTGCTGGGATTGAGCTTTAGATGATGAGCTGTCATCCATGAAGAGATGTCAGTCAGACATGCAGAGATACGACTGCAAACCTGAGTATCAGATGGTGGGAAGGAAAGCATTAGTTGAGTGTCATCAGCATAGCAGTGGTACGAGAAACCATGAGAGGTAATTACATCACCAAGAGAACGGGTGTAGAGTGAAAAGAGGAGAGGACCTAGCACTGAGCCTTGAGGGACACCAGTAAGGAGCCTGCAAGGAGCAGATGTAGATCCTCTCCATGTTACCTGGTAAGAACGCCTCTCTAGATAGGACTCAAACCACTTCCATGCAGAGCCCGCGATTCCCAGGTCGGCGAGGACAGATAGGAGGATCTTGTGGTTCACCGTGTCGAAAGCTGCAGAGAGGTCCAGAAGGATCAGGACCGATGACAGTTTGGATGATCTTGCAGTCTGGAGCTTCTCAGTCACCGCTATGAGGGCTGTTTCTGTTGAGTGTGCTGGTTTGAAGCCCGACTGGTTGGGGTCCTGGAGCAGGTTCTGAGTGAGAAAGAGAGACAGTTGGTTGTATACAGCTCGCTCTAGAATTTTTGATAGGAACGAAAGGAGTGATACCGGTCGGTAGTTGCAGACATCCGAGCTGTCCAGGGTGGGCTTCTTCAGAATTGGGACCACTCTGGCAGTCTTGAATGCAGCTGGGACCTGGCCTGATGACAAGGAGCTGTTCATGATGAACGTGATGAAGGGCAGTAGATCTATGGAGACTGTCTGGAAGAGTGTGGATGGAATGGGATCCAGTGGGCAGGTTGTCGGGTTGCTGGATTTAAGTAGCTGTAGGACCTCGTCTGTGGATAGAGGAGAAAAATAAGTTAAGGAATTAATGGCAGGAGGAGGAGTATTGGTCAAGGAAGTAGAGAAAGAGGAAAACGACTGACGGATTTTGTTAACCTTCTCCTCAAAGAAGGTGACAAAATCCTCCGGGGTAAGGGAAGAGGGTGGTGGGGGAGAGGGGGTTTGAGAAGAGAGGAAAAGATACTAAAGAGCCTGCGTGGATCCGATGCTGATGCTTCCAGTTTCTCCTTGTAGAAGGATGACTTGGCAGCAGTAACCTCTGTTGAGAACTTGTAAAGCAGAGCCTGATAGGAGTGTAGGTCAGAGTCAAGCTGGGACTTCCTCCACTTCCTCTCTGCCTTTCTTAGCTCTCTCCGGTTGCTGCGTAGGACTTCAGTCAGCCACGGGGCAGGTGGAGAGGATCTAGCTGGCCTGGAGGAAAGAGGACACAAAAGGTTAACTGCAGATGAGAGTGAAGAAAGCAATGCATCTGTGGCTGTATCCAAGGAAAGAGATAGAAAAGAATCAGGATGTGGAAGGGTAGTAAGGATAGTTGAGGCCAGAGACGAGTGAGAGATGGAGTGCAGGTTACGTCGAGAGAACGACAAGCCTGAAGGAGATGCATTGACAGGGAGAGCAGTAAGGGAGAGTGTGAAAGATAGAAAGTGATGATCTGAGCAGTGTAAGGGTGTTACTGTCATATCCAGCGCTGGGGCTGGTCTGCTGAAGATCAGGTCTAGGGTGTTGCCTGCTCTGTGTGTTGGAGGGGTCTGGTTGAGAGCAAGGTTGAAGGATGAGAGCAGCGGTTCGAGACATGATGACTGCATCTTGTTCGATGGAAGATTGAAGTCACCAAGGAGAATTAATGGGGTTCCATCAATGGGGAAGAGACTCAAAAGAATATCCAACTCGTCAATGAAGTTACCTAGAGGAGAAGGAGGGCGATAAATGACAATTATATGCAGTTTAGAGGGGAAAGATACAGTAACAGCATGATATTCAAAAGAAGAAATAGAGAGATGTGAGAATGAAAGTGGAGTGGAGTTCCACTTCCTAGACAAGAGCAAACCTGTGCCACCACCCCTGCCAGTCTGTCTCGGAGAGTGGGAGAAATTAAAGGCAGAGGACAGGGCTGCTGGAGTCGCAGAGTTCTCAGGAGTAATCCAGGTCTCAGTCAAAGCCAGGAAGTGCAGTGAATGATGAGATGCTAAGGCAGAGATGAAATCAGCTTTCCGAACCGCAGATTGGCAATTCAGAGTCCACCCATCACCCTGGTCTGAGAATGTGATGACCTTGGGGGATGGATGAGATTCCTTGCATTGCGCTTCTTGCGGTAACGATGGGAACGTCTGACTCTGTGGGTTGAAAGAGGGGGTATTGAAAAACACATGTTTAAAGTGCAGCAGTGTAGTAACTTGACGGTAAAATAGTAGAGTGAGAGAAGGAAATACTTAGCAAAGTATGAAGGAGATTGCCTCTGTGTTGATGTTGAATGGGACAGAGTAGAAGTAATCTGTCTAGTCGCTGTATACCGCTACAGACGGCACCGTCTGTAGCGGACACCCCTCAATATATCTGCTTGGTGGCTAGTAAGGCCACTCCCAGCGTTTCACACCTTGGGCTAACCTGAAACCACACCTGAAACTAGTAATAGCAATTAGCTCTAGAACCAGCAAAACAACCTGGTAACAAGCAGTCTAAGCACAAAAGTAAATTGGAAAACTCAAGCCTACCTTACCAGCAGAGAAGACAAATCTAATCAGGACACACTAGCACACTAATTCTAGTAGGGAACACCCCCTCAATATATCTGCTTGGTGGCTAGTAAGGCCACTCCCAGCGTTTCACACCTTGGGCTAACCTGAAACCACACCTGAAACTAGTAATAGCAATTAGCTCTAGAACCAGCAAAACAACCTGGTAACAAGCAGTCTAAGCACAAAAGTAAATTGGAAAACTCAAGCCTACCTTACCAGCAGAGAAGACAAATCTAATCAGGACACACTAGCACACTAATTCTAGTAGGGAACACCCCCTCAATATATCTGCTTGGTGGCTAGTAAGGCCACTCCCAGCGTTTCACACCTTGGGCTAACCTGAAACCACACCTGAAACTAGTAATAGCAATTAGCTCTAGAACCAGCAAAACAACCTGGTAACAAGCAGTCTAAGCACAAAAGTAAATTGGAAAACTCAAGCCTACCTTACCAGCAGAGAAGACAAATCTAATCAGGACACACTAGCACACTAATTCTAGTAGGGAACACCCCCTCAATATATCTGCTTGGTGGCTAGTAAGGCCACTCCCAGCGTTTCACACCTTGGGCTAACCTGAAACCACACCTGAAACTAGTAATAGCAATTAGCTCTAGAACCAGCAAAACAACCTGGTAACAAGCAGTCTAAGCACAAAAGTAAATTGGAAAACTCAAGCCTACCTTACCAGCAGAGAAGACAAATCTAATCAGGACACACTAGCACAGGTATCCCTGTAGTGTCCCTTCTGACCGCAGTAAATGCACAATCCCTCCCGAAGGCGACGTTGTCGTTCCTCACGGGACAACCGGGTTCTCCCCATTTCCATGGGTTCGGCTCTAGTCGGGCGGCTGGTAAACGGCAGTTCGGCTGGGACAGGGTGGTTAGTACGGCGTGAACGAACTAGGTTGTCTAGGCGTATGGAGAGTTGTATGAAATCGTTCAATGACATGGCTTCTCCCTTACAGGCCATCTCAGCCCGTAAGACTTCGTTCAGGCTCTGGTGATATACTGACAGGAGAGCCTGTTCATTCCAACCACTCGAAGAGGCCAGGGTGCGGAAGTGGAGGGCGTGTTCGGCGGCGGGACGGTTGCCTTGTCTGAGGCGGAGCAGAAGTTCACCCGCGTCCTCCCCTGTGGGGGTATGGTCGAACACCTCCTTAAAATGTTCCTCGAAAGCAGCGTAAGAGTCCCGCAGCGGGGAGGCAGAGTTCCACAGCTCCGTTGCCCAGCTCAAAGCCTTGTCCGTGAGCAAAGTGATTACAAAGGCTACTTTAGATACCTCCGTGGGGAATGCGTGACTCTGTAAACTGAAATACAAAGAACACTGTAGCAAAAATCCCTTGCATCTCCCCGGTGATCCGTCATATTTCTCCGGAGTGGCCAACCGCACCGATGGAGTGGGTGGGGCTACCGGAGGGGATAGACTGGCTGTGGTCATGCCCGAACTACCTGAGCCAGCTCCTGTACGGTTCCCTCCAAGTGGGTTATATGTTGGTCATGAGCTCCGAGAAGGGTACCTTGAGAGACCAGGGCCGGGTATAGACTGGACGGGTCTGCTGGATCCGGAGATGGCGAAGTATTCTGTAACGCCTGGGGGTCAGGCTGTAAATGAGGATCCATATGCAGAGTGCCAGCAGTGTTTTCTTTATTCTCAGTAAAACACACACAAGAGGTAATGCCAGGGGAGACGACAGATCGGGGTAGGGACGGGACACACACACAGCCAGGTCGAGGAAGGCGTGGTCAGGCAGAGGTACCAGAGGGCTAGACGGGTGCAAACGACAAAACCAGAACAGGATCACAAAACCAGAAGACAATCAGAAATTTCACGGAGAAAACACTTGGTATGCTCTCGAATAGAGTTGGCAATACTTCGCAGTGAGAGGCGGGGAAGGCGGACTTAAATATAGAGTCTAATTAGACTTGACTGCGAACAGCTGGTCAGTACTCCGGCGAGTGAGATCTCTGGTGGCGAACGGTGGTATTGCTCTCAGATCTTACAATAGTATATTACAGTTGGTAAAATATCAGACTGATCAGTGCTCTGATACTCCAAGATTAGGGTGTAAGAGCCCAGCCGAGGCCTCCTTGAGCTATAGCCAGAAACTTAGCTTACTATTAATCTGATCTCAGATTGGGCTACCTAACTAAATGTCACATACTGAACACTCTGTTGAATGTTGATTATAAAATTACTGTAAATTATTGACTCAACTAGCAAGCCTTTCAATGCTGGAAATTCTGACTCACAAATGAAAAGGAAAACAGCATTTAGTCTACAATTGAAAAAAAATGATTACAAATGAATGACCAGGCCATAATACCCACATACATGTCTTTCCAAAGAACTAAAGTGATCTAAAAAGTCATGTACAGTTATTCAGGGAGGGAATGAAAGAATGAATACTTGCTGTCCTCTGAACCAAGGTCACATGAAAGACAGATTGAAGAGTACTTTGATTCCACTTTCAGCTTTTTATCTGTTCAAATCACTGCCTTAAGGCAGCAAATTGAGAAAACAGCCGGGGTCTCATTTCCAAAAGCATTTGGGCATAATAAGTATGAGCCATCCAATGGCATTTCCCTGTTGATCTGACAGTGTGGAGATGAAGTGCTTCAGCCGCCACAGAGACATTATTTCAGACCCCTACAGTTCCAAGAATTGCAAAGTTGCCTCTACAGATACACTGCCACTTTCTTATTCATCATATAATAAAATGTAAATTTTTTGTCAATGGCAAATACCATGTTCTGCCTGAAAAGCATTGGTTCATCTTGATGGCCTACTCAGTGAACTGCAGGCATGGGCTTCCTTGTGAAGAAAACATGAGAGCGAGAACAATATTAACCCTAACACACTTAATCTGGAGGCAGCAAAACAATAAGCCACATATTTGATAGCACACGATATTAATAATGTGAGTTATTATAAATTAGATGAAAGAATTAGTGTCTTAAAGGTCCAGCACTTCAATTATGGGATGGTTTGGGATTTTACATCAGCGGGTTATTCTATAAAGATTCTTTATACCTCGACCTGGTGGTGTAATAGGACTCCCTACATGCAAGGATAAGTGAGGCCATCCTAAATGATTAGATATATAATCACACATCGTTTGGTTTGGAGTGTTACATAAGAGAAATGAGCAAGAGTCTATAGGGACCATGATGACAGGGGGAAAAAAACACCTTATATAATGGCCTAATATAAATGGACCTAAGATTACTGAACCACTGGAACACACTGAGCATACGTTTTATTATGTTGTTATGCTGTGATGTTGTTTGAGCATTTTGAGCATTCTCATTAGTCACACATTCTCAGATGTTTCTCAGTCTGAGAAATGAACAAGAATGTTATTGTTTTAATTAGTGTCACATGTCACTGTTAATTATAGCTAATAATCACAGTACCAGTACTCTGGCATGAGAGTCATGTCTGTGTAGCTCTGGTGCATATTCTGCAGACTTATGTTTACTTTTAATCATGTGTATTGTGTATGGATATATATTTGTGGAATATTGTGCTGCCTTTAATGATAATGTCAGTCATTGCATTCTTCTGTTTTGTCTTTCTTTGGCATTACTGGTAAAGCTCTCAGATGGTTTAGGACCTACCTCACTGACAGACAACCTATTGGTAAACACAAATCTATGATGGCCACAGAAAGTACCCCAGGTTTTAGTTATTGGCTACATACTCTCTATAATTTATATGCTCCCTCTTGGTCAAATCATTCAACATCATGGACTTTTCTTTTAAATACTAACGACACTCAGATTTATGTTGGCATGAAACTGTCATGGCACAGCCCCAGACCCCTCCTTCTGGGAGTGTCTCTGTCTGGTTGTTTATGGTCGTCTATGTATGGACATTTCCGTGTGTGTATTTTAGTGTGTGTGTTCGTCTGTGCTATTCGTATTACCTGTCCCACATCTCATTGTTGGAATGCTACACTTGTTGCTGGTTGTCGTTTGTTTATTTAAGTGTGTGTTTTGTCTGTGTGTATTGTCAGTTGTTGTTTGAAGTACGTGGCGTAACGTTTGGTATGTCTTGTTTTTGTCTAGCTCTAAAGCTCTACCGCTACATGTTAAATAAAATGTTGCATTGCCAGCTGCCCTCATCTTGACATCATGCCTCACTCGTCGTGTTATAGCCATCTCATCCATCTCTAATCTGTCACCCAGTTTCACATTAAATGCATTTCTGTGTTAAAGAATCGGATGAATGCTCATTTTTTTCAAGTTAAACGCTCAGAAATCTCTTTTATCCATATTATGGAGAGTGTATTACAGATAGTTGTCAAACCTTCGCAGTCTGTTTGTAATGTTGGCGTGTTGCTTTTTCCTTTGCTCATGTTCACAAATACCTGCTCACTAATACTGCATTATTTTCATCTTTGCAATATTTTACATCTCTGCCTGATGCTCAGATGCACAAACACTTATCCTTGTTTTCATTACTTTGCAACAAAATTATTGTAATTCCCTCTTCACTGCTGTCCTTTAAAACGTCACATGGTCTAGCACCCACTAAGATCCATATCATTCATACATTCCTCCACAAACACATGTTCCTCCAACTAGACTATTCCTGGGGTGGCTTGGTTTTTTTGTGCTGTGACCTTTGAATTGGGAACCTCCCTGCCCCAATACTGCTCATCAACATATCCATTTAAAACTGAACTAAAACATAAATAAACTTAAACATTCATCTTTTCATGCAATACTCATCTATCACTCCCTCTTAGTTTTGCCATCTGCTGTTTTCCTTTTGTGCTTAAATGTGCATTTCTCTTGTTGTGATGCTTGGTACAGTGACCGTGAGCTCTGGAATGGTGCTATATAAATAACACATATTGCTATTCTTCTTATTATAGATGGATTGAAATTAAACTTGAGCTAAGACAGAGTAAGCTGTAGCAGAAGCAGAGTGTGTAGTTTGTATGCAATTTCATGAAGGAATAAAGATATTTTTCAGAGTCTTTTCAGTGTCTAGGTGTCTAGGAGAAGCTTAATGGAAATGCGAGAGGTTTTTTTTCCAATGGAAAGAAAGAGGGTGTTTTTTGAGATTGAAACCAAATAAGCTTTAATGTTGTTAATACGGTGTATACTGGGTGTGATACACAAAATAATATATAAACTCATAGTGTGGGGAATTTCCCATAGATGTATGTTACTATGCAATCATTTCCACAATGAAAAATAAATCAATATGTTGCCTGTTCAAATACTACTGAAGGGTTTGATATCATTCATCCAACATCAAATATATATTTTTTAATGCATATGGGAAAAACGTAAACCAATCAGTCACAATAATAAGAAAAAAATATATACATGCATGTACATATTTACTGTATGTACTGCATCAACCAGCATGACCCCCAAGGAAGCTACTCCAGGGTTGCCAGGTGCAAAGTTTGTCAGCACACTCACTGGTGCCTTTCAAGAGAAGGAGAAAGCAGAACATGTTGTACGTGCGGACACTGTACCATATATCATGAAAAATGCGATGAGTTAACAAGCACAGAGGTAGACAACGTTCCTTAGACAGCTGGGATTAGAAAGTGAGTTGTGATTTATTTTTCACAAGACCCACAGTGCTCTGACCCACATAGACAAGAGATTTATTTTGTCTTAGCGAGCAGAGGGGAAAACTGTACAGTGATGTGCCCCACACTAGTGGCTAACATGCTGCCATGCTGATGACCATGAGAGCCATTGGTTTATTTTTTGATATGTTTTGCTTTGTATAACTTGTGCTTAAGCAGGCACCACAAATTATATAACCAGTTTCTCCCTGGAAATTAAACTATTTGTAAAAGGCTAGTGAGTCAGACTATTCATATCGAGCGGTGTCTTTGCAGACAGGCTGTACACATGCAGTACATCTCCTTTGCGGGGTGTTTTCTGTTGAGCTCTGTAATTTACCCACTGAACTGACATAGTCCTTTAGAATATATGCATTGTCTGTGGTCTTCACAGTTGATATATTCTCTCTGTATTACTTTCTGTTCTCTATAGTTCTCTGTATAGAGTACTATATAGATTCTATTTTAATTACTACTTTGATGGCAAAGTTAGAGCACATTAAACATCTCTTAGGACATAGTAAATATTTGTCAATCAAACATTTGCTTTAAATAACAATGTTATTTCCCTTTAATGTGCTTTTTTCACAGCTCAGTATTTCTTGTATATGTGAAGAGTTTCTAATTATTATCTGATACATTAGAATCTCAAATTCAGTTCTCAATCAGACAAAATGGTATCTTTTCTCAGACTAAACGATTTCGGTTTTCGGGAATAGCACTGTCCCAGATTTCGTACCACTGGATATCAGGTGAAACAGCGAGACACTCCAGCATTACAGATATCCACCAACATGGAGAGGTTTTGAGCAGTGCCTAGTGCTAGGGTCAGACACACTCCAGGGATTGTCTGTCAGTTATGTTTATCAAAGGCTGCTTTGGTTTATGATTTTTTTTAATGGAAAACGAAGTGTCTGTGGTCATTTTTGTGATGCTTTATCGCCCAAGGTCATTTTGCCTTCATGTCTGTGTTGTTTTGTCTGATGCTGTTTTGCCTAAAGCAGTACTGTAATAGTGTAACAGTATATTTGCAGTAGTGAAAAAATATGCAGTGCAGTAGTGAAATAGTGTAATTATAATACAACGTATGTGCACTGCTGTGTCTCCTCCTGACAGCACTGGCGGCTACATGGCTTTTGCTTTATGTTATTGTTACGACCCCTTGGACTAGGTATCGTTGTGTGCTTGTGTTGTGTTGTATAGGTGTATGATCCATATATGCCTCCACCCCGTTGGCCCAGAGTCGCGTCGTCACCAGATTTGCTGCCTCATTTTGGCCCTTCGTCGGACCGCCTATAAAAACCACCAGGAAGGAGGAAAGCTTTTCTCCGTTGTTGAGTTTTGACTGTCGTGTGTGTTTGCTCCTTTATGACATGTTAGTTTGGTTGTAAGATTGGTGTGTGCCTGCTCGTTTCGTAATATTGGTTGGAGGTGTCTTTCGTGAGAAATTGTTCCATGTGTCTGTTGGGTTGTGTAAATTGTATATTCTGTATATAGCGTAAATAGCGTTGCGGGTAAATGAGGAAGTAGGGAGTTCGACGCCATTTTCTTTCACGTTAAGTATTGTTTTAATTAGGGAGTTAGGGAAGTTTTGGTGTCATTTTCGTTGTGTTTTTTTTAATATTTAGGTAAAATACTCTGCTTTCTTTACTGAAGTCATTTTATTTATTGTTTTGGCCTTGTCGGCTCCTGAGGCTTGTCCTCAACACCCCCTCAAATAAATTACCGTTCATTGAGCTGCCGTTGCTATTTTTCCTTTCCTCATCGCTGCTGCACCCCAAGCCTAGACAGGGTCGTAACAGTTATGCTTTTGTTGCTTCTGCTCATTAGGGATTTGGATCAATGCATTTGTAAAGCTGCTTTGGGACAACATATGTTGTAAAAAGTGCTATATAAATACAATTGACTTTTACTTTGTTGCATGTGTTGGAGGTTGTAGTTTTGCGCCACGCCCCACAAAGCTGGCACATGGTGAGCCTCAGTCGCCGTGTTACTTGTGTGTCATGTTATATTGTCCCTTTGCTTTAGAACATTATGGTTAACATTGCATTAATTGCTTTAACATTGCATTGTTACAATGACTTTGTCTAGTACCTGTATGTGCATGCTTATGTACCTTTTTGTTTTCATTGAATGAATTAATTAATAAAGTTTTATTTATATATCACCTTTCAAGATACCCAAGGTTGTTTTACAGTTAACACACACAACTTTTACATCAAGTTACATGCAGGTGAGAATAAGCAGCCAGTTGCACGCAATGTATTCTGTGGAAATCTCAGAGGAGAGAGGACAATAGTGTGCACATCCACCACTGCTCATGCACACACACACACACACACACACACACACACACACACACACATGCTCATACACCAGGACAATTTATTTGGGATAGACAATTTACCTAACCTAAGTTTTTGGACTGTGAGAAGAAGCCGGAGACCCTAGAGGACACCCACTGCATCAGAAGCATATGCTGTACTTGACAAGCAAAATTTACTCATCTAAATTTTATGTTTGAATCAATCAATTTGAAAGCCAATCAAATACAAAATAACACCAGTAACATAGTTGCTAATAAGTTAGGTTGGATTCATGCCTTGGTTTTCACAACTTAACCCTAATCTATTTCTGTCATTAAAATTCCATCAGCAACCCCAAAAACCTTCATTAATTGTTCCTTAAAAAATTTGATTTATTATCAAATGTGTTGGGCCTAATTTTAAATAATGAGGTACAATACAGGGTTAAATTAATTAATTGAATTAATTTTTCCAGTTCATTTAGTGCAGGCAATGAATACTGCTATAATTAATAAATGTGTTCTTAGATAGTATTCTTCAGCTTTATCCTGAAAGCTTTACATGATCAATAGAACTCACAACCGAACTTCGGAGTGTCTGGTCTGTATTACTGATGTTATTTAATGTGGAAAATCTAACCCCAACTCATCACAAGCATATAAGTACCTCTTAAACAACTACTGATTCTGAAAGAGGACAAATGGCATTTTTTAAGTATTTAATTATTAATTTTAACCATGATTTAAATAAATGAAGTGTGGACTGATTAGTGGTCAGTAGCAGCAAACGTACTGATATTAGCCTGCTCTTCATATTTAAATGACAAATCCTAAATGCCTTTCACATTTGCTATTTGCCTTCAAGCTGATGCTTACAATGTCAGTTATGCTGGGGCATGCTCAAATAGAGGGAAGGAAACCAAGCTTGATTAAAGTTTATCTTTCAGGGTAATAAAGTCGACCAGAATTCATTATTGCTTGTCAGATTACAAATGGTATTTGGCAGAAATTATGCAAGCTCACACACACATGTAGGAGGAGTGATTTAGTCTACCAGACTTAACCTGCTCTTTCCTAGTTGTTGGATAAGGCCAGTATTGAAACTGGACCATTAGGACAATTTAACATTTGACGTTTCAACGGATTCAGGAAAAACAAACAAACAAAAAACACAAAAAACCAAAAACAACAAAGGAAAGGTATTATCATTACGTTATAAACAGATATTTCAGACTGCGCAAAGCTCCAGTATAGTTGGGTGGTGTGAAGAGCATAAGCAAGACTGATGCTGTGGGAATTGTTTTCTGATTAGATCATTACATGCATTTGTAAAGCTGCTTTGTGGCAACTTGTGTTATAAAAAGCATTGTATAAATAAATGTAATGACTTACATAAACTTTGTGGGACAAGTGACTAAATATATATAGGAAGTCATTTATGAAGTACCATCTCAAGTCTCTAACAAATAGAATGCAGAGACATCACAGATGAGAGTATTTGGAAGGAATCACACATTCAGCTCAGAATTTAAATCAAGCCATGAATATGAAATGCTCCCTTCGAATTTCCGTTTTGTATAGCAGCTTGTCACTCAGAGAATCAGCCTCCCCTTTAGCATCCCATGACCAAAATACTGAATTCAGAAATATGGTAAACGCCACGTCAATCCTCTGACAGTAACGCAAGACCCACCATGCTCAGCTCTTAAGTGTGTAGCACATGTCTGAGCAGTTCTGTACCACTGCCCCAGGCATACTGACTGGGAATATGTAGGGCACATACAAAGGCGCCTTATAACTCACGTGCTACACTCTTTTCTAGACTCTGAATGAGCCAGGTTGATGCATATTGCACATTACAATTGTTTCTTGATTGCTTCAATGCTCACAACCATATTCGTATTCTGAACATATTTAACAGAACTCAAGCATACGTGTCTTTCACACACACACAGCTGATAAAGTAAAGAAAAGCTATGCATACTTGGAAGAGTGCCACTCTGACTACATTCTCAATTTGTAGTCTTTGAAATTATGTAGTTTGTTAAATTTCAAACTTGTATCTAATAATATATGACTGCCAAAACGTACATAGGGAAAAAAAATACTCTGTGAGCTACAGGTATGTGAAATTCTTGGCCAAAGAGTAGGGGTCACAACCTGGAGGTTTTAAAATGACATTTTGGTCCTAATGATCATAGGTTCCTTAATGTCGCTACACAAATGACTCTATTACTATTCTCTTACACGACTGAGCTGGAACATATGTGTTCATAATATAAGACAGGATAATTTTACTATATCACCACCTGAGCCGACTGCATGTATACTTGCTAATGTACAACATTATCAGTGAGAGTTATGAGCAGTAATTAGGAACCATTGTTAAATATAATGATGTCATTATTTAGCCAAGACTATGTACCTAACACCATAGAAATAACCATTATAAAACCTAGTGTCAAGGAGACAAACATTGATCTTCGTGAAAATGTCAAATCACTGTCCCTTTTCTAATGATTCCTAAAGTTTAGGAGAGCTAGTGCTCAGCAACTACCATTTTTCTTGCTGAAATAATGTGTTTCAGGTTGAACTCACCCATCATAAGAGTCCTGATATAACATGAGTTAAATGGTTTAACTACCTTAATTGTTGCTCTCTTCGCATTACTGGATTTGCTGCTTTTGATATGAAAAAGATTATAATCTCCTAGATAGGCATATCTGCAAGCACATGCTTTATTTAGGTCTCATTTGCCTTATTCTGACAATTTTAATCTCTTGACAGATAGAAAAGTTTGTCATACTCAAATTCTCTTCTCTATAAGGGCTTTTGCTAATGTCTGTGTAAGTCCAGAGGAAAAATACAATGGTCTAAATAACAAGATTGTCTTCCACTGCCTCTAGAAATATACTAGCATAAATATACTCACTATTTAATTATTGATTGTAGTATGCTTCAATTTCTAGAGTATAGTTACCTATCTTCATTAAGCATGATTAAGCAAAGTAGAATGGAAGGGAACATTTTCAGAATAAAAGACTTTGATTTGCACCTAACAATACCAGCCTAATGTACCTTATTTGGTTTGGGCAAAGCCCTCTAGCTAAATCTAATACTTGTTCCTCTATTAAGGATGAAGTGTGGAAGACCAAAAATCCTTTAAAAAAATAACACTTACTTTATAAAAACTATATTTCTCGCCATATGTGATGTTAAGCGTCCTTGGGTTTGTGAAAGTCGCTATATAAATGCAACCTATTATTATTATTATTATTATTATTATTATTATTATAAGTTGGACATCAAGAACGCAACCTTCAGTGAATTTCTCCATGCCAACCTCCTTCACAATGCACACCAGTGGAGCTACAAGTTACAAGTTAAATGTCCATATACTGAAGATTGGTGCACTCTTATTATCTTAAGACACATTTTTAGCTTTAGCTCCAGTAATGAGTGTTGTGCAGCAGGTAGAATTCTCACTAGAACATCCAAACATGTTTTCCCTCTTGTATTTAGCTTGCACTGGCTCCCAGAACAAAACTGTTTTGCCTGCAAGTAATGCTATTAACTCATAAAGCCTTCATTGATCTGGGTGCTCTTTATTGATAGATCTTTGGGGTTGCTATAACCAACACTGGCTGCTTTGAGCACAATTTATCAGTGTTGAAGATAATGAAAAATACAACAGAAGACATTGTTTACTTCAGTGCCCTTCAACCTCTCTCATTTTGCATCCAGTATCCATCTCAAGACCTTCTATCAAATTAGGACCCTGATACTCTAAACCTTTTGTTTTTCTTTTGTCCATATAAAATATATATACAGATACTAAAATGAGTTTACCATCAAGAACTGTTCTGGCCAAACAAATAATAACCTCTCTTTAATTTCACATTTGAGAAACAAAGACATGACTCTTGCAATGAATCTCACTGGATTAATAATTTATTTATCATTGCTTTGGCCATGTAGATCTCATTTAAATGTCTTCAGCAATTGATAAAAAAACTATACACACCATTACAACAGATTGCAACCTATTTTTTGTGTGTTTTGCGACTGAATCTGCAGTTGAATATGAACACAAGCAAGGTCAAGCCATTATTAGAGACATCAGAGTTAGAGTAGATTTAATTATCTGCTGTAGTGCTTGATTGCTAACAGTGCTATCAACCACTGAGTTATTGTGTTTATCACGTTTATTTCATTTTGGCAAAAAGAACAACTGATATTACCTTTAAGAGGACTGTGTGATGTTAATGTGAAACAACTCCTGTAATATTTTTATAAAGAGCTGAGCCCCCCTGAATCATAATAATTTCTTATGTATTTTCAGTTGCACTGTCATATCTGCTTTGTTTTGTCAAATATCCATCACCAACCTTTAATAAAGCAAAATGATGACAGTATTCTGGGACCACATCATAAAATGTTAATTACACATGTTCTGGGTAATGTTTGATTACATTATTTCGACATATTTTTAAACTTCCAGAGCTGTCAAAGAGCAAACTGACCAAAATCAATGACGATTAAATTGGAATATTGTTGCACAGAACAGGTAATCAGAGCACACACTTTCACATACCAACAAGTATTCCTAAATATACTTCACCCATGTGCCTCTCCAGTGGAATAACAATGATTTATCCTCGGGTTTGTCCACACATTGCTTGTGGGACTTTGGGAGGCCTTGCATTTTTCGCTGTCCTGCTGACTTCTGCTGTGCAAACTTGCGCCACAGTGTTTTCTAGCCAGCATACTCAGGGGGCTCTATTTGAGTCAGACAACTCTGTCTGAGTGGGAAACATGTTGGCCTTTCTCTTAAAAACTGCACGGTCTCACTACAGTGGGCCAGGGGAGAGGGATCTATTAAGCATTCTGCGTACATTGGTACCCCAATAATTAGAATCATTCTACATCATGTGAACTCGCAGTGACCTGTTTTTACAAGAGAACCATGACTGCAGGTTGTTCTTGGGAAATGTCCAGTCCTATTCAGTGGATTGAAAGTGATGAGAGCATAAAAGCTCATGGAACCATGCTGTAGATTCTGAACACGTAATTAGCCTTGTCCCAGGAGAGATTGTGGTGAGTCTGCTTATTTCTGCCATGCATTAACAATGACATCTCTCTGAAAATGGGATGCACTCAAGCAAACTCCTGTATATAAAGAGAAAATATTCTCACCAGAGAAATCAAAGCAGTGAAATGAACAAGTAGTCCCATAGTCTTTCCCATAGTCTTGTTTCTTTTTGTATTGTTGTTTTTTTTACTAATTAAAATAGGGTGCCAGGTCACGTTTACTTATAGAACCATTTGCTATGCCCATATGCATGCATGCAAAAAATAAAACTAACCTAAGTGTGGCAGATTGATTAACTGACTTGTAAAAAAAAGATTGGCACTGGTCTGATAGCTAATTCACAGAGATACAGCTTTTTAAAAAGCAATCAAATTGTAATTGTTCCACTCTTTGGGCACAGAAAAAGTAGCAGATTAGTGTGGCAGTAATTATGTATTCATTAATTTCTTTGTCAAAACCATCTGTTTAATTAAAAAAGACAGGTTTATGGAAGTCTACCATCAAATCAATACCTGTCTTAACTGCAGGAACATTGTTAAATTTATAGTCATATGAAATAATTTATTCATATACAATATGGAGCAGAATACCTGCATAGTAACATACCAGATACTATCAAATGAACTGGACCAAGTGTGCAAGTTCAGAAGTGGATCTGATTCAAATGACCTTGGAAATAATAACTCTGAGCACAAGACTAAAGATTTTATACCACAGTAGGGGACTCCACTCTGGCATCCCATCAAACACTTTGTTGGTATCTGAGCCTTAATCAGCCTTCAGATGATACTGGAAACCTGCCATGTTACTATGTATGCTAGGTTTACTATGCATACTATGTTTACTTAAGATAGGGAAGAGGACATTTACGTATGCTGCACCTGCCTCCTGGAATTTTCTCCAGAGTTCCGAATTATGGAAGATACAGAGGCAGGTGCATTAGATTGTATGTGTTTTTCTTAATGCCCTTGTTTGTTAGGAATGAAGATCGTGTTGTTTTATCACTAAAGATTTGAACTTTATAAGTGGACTTTATTGTGGATTTCATTACATATACTTATATATGTACATATCCTTATATACATATACATATACTTATGTAATTTATTATATGTTTGCAGTATTGTCTGTAAATCTTATTTGAATTGTTGGGCCTTGGCCAAGACATCCTTGTAAAAGAGATTGATAATCTCAATGGGAACTATGCTGGTTAAATAAAGGTTGTAATAATAATTTATTTAATTCCGGTTAGGAATTAATGCACAGTAATGGAACTATAGGTAATTTGTATATATAGCAAGTCAAGCCTTTAAAATTAATAAAATAATATGTGTACAACACAGTGTTGGTTTCACTGTGTGTGTACAACAGTATTAGTTTCATTTATTTCTCACAATATTAATCCTTAGTGTTGTAAATAGCTATATAAAAACTAGCTAACTTTGATTTCTGAGACCTTAAGGACACCTAAAGGACAACACACATTTAATTTTGAAAATGTTGATGAATGCTAACCATTATGGAAATGTCATATTGACATTTCAAATCTGGTACAATACATACAAATACAATAAATACTAGACAGTAAATATGATAAATACATGCTATAATATATAAACACAACTATAATTTCCATACCATTTATATATATAAATTTTTTATATTTCTATAAGGTTAGAAAATCATTAAACACAGGACAGAACTGTAGACAAGGCAGCAGCCACTGGTAATGGGGTGGGTGGAGTGCTACTCTACATGTATTACATGGTGCAGTTTGATGGCTGGTAATATACTTTAACAGCTAAAACATTGGCGGAGGAGCAGACAATGTGTACAGATTAAAGTGAGCAAAGTTTAATTTCAAGTATAAAGTGACTGCTTGAAGAGCTGATGTGGCAGTTCAGTTTGATGCTGTTCTTCAGCCACTACTGGACAAGACAAAAAACCAAAAGTGCTTGGAATCATTACCTCATCCCTACAGACCTGAGTACAGACAGTGCAGAGGATACAGAGTATGGAGCCTCACCAGGGTGTGAGATGCTTCTAATACATTTTTAATATGCTTAAACCTGCATCTCCAGCAGGCCCATCTTTAAAGGTCCTGTTGTAATAAAGATCAAATGCAAAGATCATAATTAACAGTAAACTATTTTTTTTCAGATATAAAATGTAACAATTTACTTTTGTGTAGAATTCACAATGTTTACTTACATTCTGCAAGTACCTAGTCCTAACTTCAAAACTTGAAAACTGGGTCTCAACTACTATCACCAAAAAATATGTTGTATACTCCTTACAAGAAATTTACATTTGCACATGCCAATTTTACATTTTGATCGGTACAATGTGTCTCCTTATCTGGAGAAATGACAGGGTTAAAAAAATGTAATGGCCATATTATTATCACAACCAGATCAGCACAGCACCTCCTGACAGTGGGTTACTTAGCAGCCAGCACACTTACAAACACATAATTACATGCTTATATTTCCCACAGGACACCCAGCCCTGAGAAATAAGAGGCTTAAGAGCATGCATTCAAAAGTCCAAGGAAGCACAGGAGCACTTCAGCCCATTCAAGCCTTGTTACGTCTTATTTTATAGTTGCAATCTTTATACATTCATTCAGTTATTTATCTACCATTTTACTTTAGCAAACCACTTCAAGAGCCAAAGTGTCTTCACTGTGATAATACTAACCCTGGAGATGGCATATCTTAGATTCAGATATCTGGTGAACCATAAATAGGAATGTTGGCACCTGTCTTGGTTTCCCATGCAGCTACTGTTATGTGAGATTCTTTTTCACCAAAATGAACGTTTCACAGAGAACAGCGAGAGGCATGTGTCGTAGAACTGGCAGTCCTGATCATTGTAAGGTTGGTTCAAAATTGTTTATTTCCAAAAAAAGAACCATTTCACTGGCCAGAAGCTCAGTGCTGCAGTACAAGATGTCTGAGATTGTGCTCCATATTACAATACTGAGCCATATTGTGTCTGCGCTCAGACTTCATACTAGTATTATCTAATGAAGTCTACTCATACTAGACACATAAAGACTTGATACACATGGGAAATAGCCATTTTCAACAATAATTCAGTCAAGAGAATCATCAGATAAACAAGAGCTGGGATCTCCCGGCTGGTGGAGCGAAAACAAATAGGCAATGCAGCACCTGTGCTTGAACATGAGGAAGTGATCCTGGACTGACACATAGCATGCTCAGTTCCATAATTAGAAAATTTTCAGTGTGCTAAGTAACTACAAGACAAACTTCAAGCATCTGGCTTGATACCTGCATGATGGGGTACAAGTATGATGGCGACAAAACATAAATACTAGATGTTCCTGTGTCAAATTATGGAAAATTTAATCAAAGGCCATCATGTTCTAATCACCTTAGATGTCTGCTTTCAGTCAAAGCCTGGAACAACATACTATAGAATGTTCATGAATGGTAGTGCAGGTTTATGTTCAGGTTTATAAACTCTTTTTGTAAGTGATGTAAATGTAATAAAGCTTTGCAAACAACCTGAATACATCTTCAGATAGGAAGTATGTGAGAAAGTTAATACATTCCTAAATGCACTGTAAAGAAATGCACATTGCAGGAATCTACTCCCTACTCTAATAAAGCTTCTGAGCTGCGCGTTAGTGTACATTGGAAGCTAGCGCAAAACTAATTGAAGAAAAACATTCATTGTTTTCAGTTGCTTATTAGCAACCATGGAAATTCCTTTCCTAAAACCAATGTCACGCAGCTGTCAATTTTCTCCTGTAAATTATTCTGTTGCTAAGTGTGGTCTTTATTTTTTGGATTTTCTTACTTGCATGCTTTCCTGCTTTCTTGAAAATTAAATGTTTCCTAACCATGTTAGTATTACACAAATTTACTTAAGTAGCATTTGTTTTAAACTTTGCTGAATGTAAACATTTAACATGATTTTGTAGGTGGGAAAAAGAGCAGGACCACATATTACAGTCATCGTAATGACATAAAGTCTTAAAGGTAATTTACATTTGGACCTATCAGCAATTAAAGCACACAGAGAAGTCAATGAGAGATGTGATTATGAAAAATGTACTAAACAATGTGGCACAATGAGAACTCCATCAATTGGTCTGTGGGCTGCTGATCAGTCCAGTGTCTCAGGTGCTTACAACTAGCGTCCTTGGAACAACCACATTCTAGCTTTAACTTCATACATGTTTCAGAGCTCTCTGATCTGCAGGCATAACAAGAGCCTTTCTATTATAAATGGTAATATTTGGAAAGTGGCTTTATAGCTGATTGCTTCATATGCTACATTTTGTAAACAAATAGTTATAATTAGCTTATTACACTGAACGTGCATTGCAAAAAATCTTAGCACTGGGTTTCACCATTTATGGAAGGCTATTGCAAATATAGAGGCCTATATCTCTTTGGATGAAAAGCACATGGAGATGGGACAAAATCTAAAATTATACAGCAATAACACAGATTGGCTGATAACAAGGTTAAGTGTTGATAGGATTTATGGAAACCTCAAGCTGCTTTTTGTGCAAGGGTGACTACTGCATTGCCCTTTGGTGAGGAATAATGACTTTCCTTTCAGGAGGATGTGAAATTGGATTGCTCATACAAAGTGCTTGCAGAGGATAAACCTGTGTTATCCAATTATCCCACCAAACTACATTAAGAAAAGCTTTAGATGGAGAGTCCAGGCAACCTTGTTCCCCTAAAACCTCAACAGCACAGAGAGAATGTGGCAAAGAGGAGGGAAGTGCTTTCAGGTATTTTAATAGGTGATCTTCACTCTCACAGCTCTTACAACATCTAAGCAGTACAGCATTTATAGCCATTTCACACATACAAGCAAGAAACACTTGAAGTTAGAGTACAATTTGTGCAATAGCACAATTATCCATTCAGAATTTTGTTTTCCTCAATGACATTATCATGGGCCATGATAAGGCAGTACTGTCTTTAAACAGTACAATAGTCTATGTGTTCTGTTGAAGCGTTATTAATCTCCAAGAAACAAAACACCATAAGTACAGATGAAATAATATAGCAATAATTGTTGCTGTGATTCTTTTATTTATTTATTTTGTTGTCTCCCCCCAGCTGACTCAAAAGTACATGCCTCAAATGCAGGCTGAAATTCCTACCAATAGAGGGCAACAGTCTATTACTTTATGCAGTTCACACATGCACCTGATGTTTCCTAATGATTTATTATTTGGAATTATTTGAGCTCTCAACTGGTCAGTCCTTAGATTTAAACTTAGCTGCAAAGTCTCAGAGTCAACACTTCAGTTTTTCCAGTTACAACAAAATTATTATAACGTGTACCCCAAGCATCTCAACTCAAACATTCTGTGCAGTCTCACTGATTGCCATGAATAGAAAGGCAAGTGCCATTAGGTTTACTAATTGCAAATCAGGTTTTTGTAGGAAAGTGGACCTCATATTTATTCAAAGAGTGTCCAAAGACAGTCCGTGTGTCCTAGATTAGCAGTATTTTATCAACACCATCAAGATTATCTTGATAATAACACCCTTCTCTACCCTGTCTCTCTTTATTGCTCACAACCTGTCATGAATTTCAACCTTGAGCAACTGAAGGACACATTCAGGGCCAGATCTGTTCACAAATTTGAAGGAAAAAGCTATTTAATCTATATTAACATTTATATATTTTACCATTTTGCAGAATACATTGTTAAAAAAAATATTAAGAAAACAAAGTTTTTTTTGTTAAAATATTTAGTTTTTTATTTAGGTGTATTATTCATTCGTACTACAAAATTAAATTAAAAGATTTTGGATTATGAATATGAATATGAATTTTGACTATTCAAATGTGCTTACTTGACACCTCCACCTGTTTGCAGACTATAAATATAAGGCTTATAAAGCACACAAAAATAAAGCACACAAGCTGTATGAAAGCAACATTAACCATTGTATTAATCAATATAAAGGATATATGGTGATAAATGGTGTCTTCCTTTCAAAATTCATATTCTAAATTGTAAATGTCTGCTTTTCCTCAACTCAAAGGTTTTGGAAAGAACATTTTTGACTCAAGATTTTGAGTCAGCTACAATATTAGGCCCACTGAATTTGTTTCTTTTTGTCTCTTCTTATTTTAGAGCTTTTAAAGTGTACTTACTTTAAGCTGATGTATCAAACATTAAACAGTCTCTTACATTCTATTCTTACATATATATTACATTCTATATATATATATATATATATATATATATATATATATATATATATATATATATATATATTGTAAAATGGTATGGTAAATCTACATGATGCTAAAAGCAGCAGTTATTTTGACTATTACTTATGATGACTAGTTGATTAGCACATTTTATTTGAAGGTCTTGCAAAATGAAATAATAAAATATAACATCAGAAGTCTGATCTGATCGTTGGCAATTTATTTATCAAGTGATACATGCATACACAATAGTCTAAAATAATCATTTGAATTAAGAAATAAATCAAAATGCAAGAAATTGTTTACTTTTAACTAATGATAAGAATCATTAAAGCCACTGTTATGTGTAGCTCAGCATTTTACCAAAATGATAATTCAGCTAAAAGGTTAAGAATAACAATTTAGATTAATTTTTACAGTGCAGAAAAGTCATTCTGAGGAGAATAAATGAATGATGTAACATCACTACTGAATATGTTGTAAAGCAGCACCCTTTTAATAATGGTTTGCACAGGCACACTTAGAAAGCCTTTGATATTAGGCATGTAGCCTGTAGTCTCCAAAACAATGGCCAGTGGCTCTTCAAAGGGTTTTTCTTCTTTTGCCTGTGGCTATTATTTAAATTATCTTCATATTTCATTTTAAACTAGTTCATAAACCTTATGTGGCATCTTCATGAACTGAGCAGACTTACAGTTGAAGGTGAGGGAATGGACTGGCATATGACAGAGAATGGAGAGACATATGACAGTGAATTAGTCATCAAATCTTACCTGTTTTTTCTAAGGCCAAGAAATAAGGCCTTAGAAAACGCTAGGAAGGCCCTCTCACTTGTGAACTTCGGAATAAACTTAAAAATCACCGATCATCCAGGTTATTATTTTCCATGGTTACATGATGTTAAGCACAATTCACAAAAACTTCAAAACATCACTGTAAACCTTTTTCAGAGAGTAACATGGCTGTGAGATGTCTAATTGGTAGTGCTGAGGAGGTGTAATTAGTAGGATGACACTTTCACACAGTCATTTATTGAGTGCAAGATCACTGGGTCTCTCATAAATGATCCGGTTCCTCACAGTTTGCAGCCTGGGTCCCTGCCCTTACACCACCACACCCTCCTGGGTGTGCAATTTGCTGGTAAAAATCCACACCAAGCTCCCAGCCCTGGGAGCTGTGGAGTAGGACAGGGGGCCCTGTGAGGATCAGGACAGGGGGCCCTGTGAGGAGCAGGACAGGAGGCCCTGTGGGGAGTAGGACAGAGGGGCCTGTGGGGAGCAGGACAGAGGGGTCTGTGAGGAGCAGGACAGGGGGCCCTGTGAGGAGCAGGACAGGAGGCCCTGTGAGGAGCAGAACAGGGGCCCTGTGAGGAGGAGGAGCAGGACAGGGGGCCCTGTGAGGAGCAGGACAGGAGGCCCTGTGAGGAGCAGAACAGGGGCCCTGTGAGGAGCAGGAGCAGGACAGGAGGCCCTGTGAGGAGCAGGACAGGGGGCCCTGTGAGGAGCACTTTGAAGGACATACTGTGGTGACCTCTCCTTGCTCCATGTCCTGCAGGTTTCCACAGTGATACTGCTCACAGATTAGGACTGCATGCACCATGGTAGCAGGGCACGATCAGAAGCACAGGGTCACTCTTGTCAGTGTGGTGTGTGGGGATCGTGCCAGGCCACCAGCAGTTATGCCAGCAGAGACAACCTTACTGATGGTGATGGCCCCATTGGAAAGCTTCTCAGCTGTTGGAGACCAGCAAGCTCAGATGTCCAACTGAGACTCTGATGTGATGCAGCCAACACATCTCAGGGTGATCACTCCTGCATCACTCTAGAGTGTGATCACCCCCTCCTGCTTCATATTCTGACAGATATCTGTTCCTTGCACCTATGTTGAGGACAAATGTAATATGAAAGGGAAAGAAGAAGCATGAAAAAGAGATTCAAAATTAATACATTGCTATCATTGCTTTTCACTGTGGAAGATAGGTAAGAATACGATTCTTATGAAAAGCTGGCAATCTACTATCTGAGAATAACTTTACATTGCTTTATTCATAAGGCATAAGAGTTTATATCCTTCCTTTATATTGTTTCTGGGTAATTAAAAAAACTCTGCATAAAGCAAAAGTATGTTGTGCTTTCAGCAGGAATAAGACAAAATTCTCCTGCTCCTTTTAGCTGCACATTGCAAAATGTAATAATCATGTAAGTGAAATAGAAAACGCGGTAAGTGGCGCTTCTGCATGTGCAGCCGTCAGAACAAATCATGGCAATTAAATAATGGATTGGCTTGTTCTATCAAATCAGAAATTGAAAGGAAATTGAATTCCTAGAGAGCCACTGAGGGCTACAATGCAGAGGGGTGTCTTTAAACATTGTCAGCTTCAAAACCAGATTTTGCTGTTTATTGTGGAGGGGAGTTAATGGATTTGATTCCTGGTGTTTCAATTAGTGCTGACAGCCCTGGTGGTCTAAAATGATGTGAGGCATCAACTCACATGAGGCCTGTGCCCACACGGGGCCAGAGAGCCTTCATTTAACTGTCAGGTGACTCTTCTGGAATGTCGTATAGGGCTGAGGGGCAGTGTGGAAGTGTGTACAGTACATCCGTATCTCCTGATAAGCTCTGAAACACTTATATATCTGCACACTGTCTAACCTGATGTAGGAAACAAGATAAGGATGCATTGCAAATTGTAATCTTGAATTTACAGTGCATGCTTTTTTTTACATTTACAGAAGCATATGTTGCAATCACTCATGAAGTAAATAAATAAATAACTACACTGACAAGTTAAATGGCTTTAAAACCCCCTGCAGTGATCTGCACCATAGGATATTATTCTATCTAACCTTACTAACACGAACACAGGAATATTTACACATAAAGTATGAACTGATGTATTTGGTAAAGACTGGAAATGTGTTAAAGCAGTGGTAAGACAACACAAATTAAAAGCTTTTTCATTAGGAATGTAAATCTAGTGGAGTTACTCTTTGATAAGACACAAAACTACAGCAGAAGGACAGATAGTTTGTGTCAGATTTGCCTGTCAAACTGTATGAGCTGAAAATTACTTTGTGAAAAATGCTGTATTCCTACTAGAGAAATGTAAATGTTTAAAACCCTGGAGATACTAAGCAAGTTTTTAGAAGCTATGTGTCTGTGAGTGTTTTAAACACATAAAAGTTTTGAAGTTCATCATTAGTTCACAAATCATACAGGCCGGCTTAAATGTAAATATATCTAATATGTCTAATATATGAATTGAGACATTACATAAGCATTCTTAGTAGTAAACCTTATTAAGTTAATGCATGTTTAAGGAAAATTAAGGAAAAAAATCCAGTCTCATTTAACTTGATTCATTTACTGATACGTAAAGGAATTCAATCACCCCATCAACATGAAAGGAATTTTCTTTGGTCTTAGTCTTCTCTGCTCCTGAAGCCACCTCAATAGCTTGTCGAACATATAAGGATGGCCTTTTGTTGCACAGCATTAAAGGTGACCCCTGCCTTTCTTCCAATGATGGTGCCACTGCTAATATTCCTCACTGGAAAGTACTAGAAGATTGCTGTGTGACATCGTAATTCACTGAGCACAAAGAGGGTTACGACCTGTAATTTCCCAAATGCCACTGTGAGTGGAGAATCAAAGTGTATTGCTAAAATTAAAATTTTCGAAAACACCCTTACTGTACCAGTGGAAAAGACCAAAATGTAATTATACTCTGACTTCTTTAGAAACTAGAAAACAACTTCCCTTCAAAAACCTACCTTGAACAGATGCACATGATTAGACACATACTTAATTTATTAGACAATATATCTCTTTCATTTATGTGTACTAATTGTTGACATAAAACAGAGAAAACTATGAATGATGTTCCCAAGACAATCTTTTGTGCATCATTTGCCCAAATCAAAAAGATACATGTTAGATCCTTTATTGCCCAAATTACTTCCCAGCAGATATTTTCCTCTTCTAAATTCCAGAAACAACCATAAAGTTGTTCTTTGTGCAGTCTTAACCTCACATCCAACCTCTATCTGCTCTTTGTTACTTTGTTTGTTTTTATTACAAAAAGCATTTACTTGGGACATGTCTGCCTTCATGAGGTATGATTGCCTTTAGAGGCCTGGAAATACAATAAGCGTCCAGCATTCCAGATAATCACTTGAATTTGGTGTATTGCGTTTGTCGTTGGGCATTCTGAAGTCGGCCACAGTCTAAGAAACAGGGAACCAATAAAAGTTCAATTAACAAGATGGAGCAGAGAATGCAGGAAGCCTGCCATTCCTGCTCTCCTTTATGGATCCATGCTGATCCAAGTTTTTCACTGATAATATGTCTGACAAAGTTGGCTTGCACCTGTCAGAACACAATTACCAAAGTAACAACATCTTTGAGAATATAATAAGAGAAATCAACTAATTTTGCTTCAACCTCCGACTGTCCAAATTTGGCATAGCTCCATGACATTCACGATGTTTTACATCTACTGCTCACAATTATTATTAGCACAACCAAATAAATAAACATACATTATCAAATTCATTACATTGTCATGAAATGGAATGAAGCAAAGTAGAAGAAAAAATAGGTGAAAAGTGCTACAATAAAAGGTTGAAAAGACCATGTAACAACTAACAATTCAAATGTCCCATGTTACTGAATATGTGACATAGCTGTAATTTGAGTCATTATGTTGTAATGTGTTATTAATGACTATATCAGTCACAAGTAGAGGGAAAAAGCTTGTGGATATTACCTAAATGCAATGAAGCATATCTCCTTAACATTACAATTACAGTCTATATAGGGAGGCAAAGATAATGACCTTTAATGCTTTTATAATGACATTTTCTGGGGGTATGTCCCCATAAAGGGTGGCAAACCAGCTTTCATATGTGTGAATCAATACAGATGTAGCTATTAATATTATAAGCAAACTTGAAGACATGGTTTTATACTGATGAAATTCATGACAATTGCATTACTTAATTACTGTTTCTCTAACTCTTAATGAAGTATCACGCAATGTATTTATGTGCCATTGTGCCACTATAGTGAATACACATTCATAAATAGATGAATAGAAGTTAGATAGTTGCATTTTACTTGTTCTATACAATGTTCTGGTTTCTGGAAACTTTGTGTACTTCACCCCCCCCCCCCCCCCCTCTCTCTCTCTCTCTCTCTCTCTCTGTCTCAATATATATTATATGTAAATATAATAAATATAAATATACATTTATACTAGAATTAACTTTCTAGTTTAGCAAAATAGAACAATCTAGAAACAATCTATACAGTTTGCTTAGAAGTTTTGAGTGATTGAGTTATTCATTAAATATTATATATTAGGTATTTGTCACGATACAGCCCCGGACCCCTCCCTTTGGCCGTGTGTTAACGTAGTCCGTGTCTTTATATGTACTTCCGTGTGGTTGCTTATGTAGGTGTGGTTGTTTCACTCGTCTCGTTAGTCTAATGTGCTGCACGCGGTGCTTGTTACGTTACGTGTATATATTGTGTGTGTTCGCCTCGTCCTGTGCTCGTCTTTTTGAGTCTGTTACGTGTCAGTCAGAGTTACGTGTGATTGCCCCTGCTCTAGTAGCGCTCACAGCATCGAATTTTAATAAAACTTCCGTGTTTCATGCAACTCGTCTCCGCATCCTCAAATTCCTCGCCGACATTACAGTATGGTTTTTCAGATATAGAATAAGCTTAGTCTTGTGCAAATTAGAAGAATTGGAGTTGTTATTTATTTACAGTCATACAGTTATCTAAATCATTTATTTTATGTAAGGCATGAACAGAGTCTAGACACTAGGACCTAAAGCAGTATATTTGAATTCATTAATATTTACACTGATATAATGCTCAAGGGTAGTATGTTTCTACTGGATTATCATATCCTGTATTGCTTATCTTTCTGATAAACGTATTCATTCTAGAATGATATGATGCGGATATAACCTGAAGGAACAAAGTTGATGTAAGATTTTTTGAATTATTGTACAATAAAGCACTACACTGAGGAAACTTAACTTCAAGGCAAAATTATGTTATATTCCAGAAGGGTACAATACAAATGCTTCTTTTAGTTTGGCCTGAAGGTCCAGAGTAATCTCTGACTCATCAAAACTTCAACATGAAACATTTCTCTTGCAAAATGTTCACTTTCTTTAAAATAGTTCCTCATATTCACATGGTGGTCCCTATTAGTTGGACAAAAACTGAATTAATATTTACACATAATCAGACATGTAACCTTTTCATGTCTTTGTAATGGGTTGTAAACAAACAGCTACCTTATTTTCAGGTGTAATCATTCACCTTCACATTCTACGCATTTCAAGCAAGTGAGTGAGTCACATCCTTGGTGCTGCTTCAATACAATATACCACGCATAGCATTTTAGTCCACTCTTCCTATATTTCCTGACTGTATTCATCATTTATTTGTTCTGTTGAAGTAGCCATTTAAATTATGCATTCTTTATACCAAAGGGTTTTTATGAAGCAGTTACGTAGACAGAAGTAGCTGCAGACATACTTGTATAATATAATAGTTCATAAGCTATGGTTGAAGTCAGGCACTACCACCTTCAGATGCTCACTATCTTTTGTGTGTTGTTGATGTTTTTATTGCTAAATCTATTTTCTCACATTAAAAATTCTTTGTCCTGCTTCACCACAGTTAGGCCTTTTAATGTAACTTATAGCAAATTTTCATTTATAGTCACAGACTTTGTGACTTCGGTCTTTTCACCTAGAAGGCTCATGCTTCTGGCTGATCAAACAAACTTAAAAAAAGAAAAAAACAAACAGTGAATTCAAACACATATTAGCAATTATACAGCTATATCTTGCTTCAATCAATATTTAATTTTTCAAGCAAAGCAATATATCATCCAACAGCTCTATATTAAATAAGAAGACAAGACATTCTGTAAGAGTGTGTATTTATTATTCACTATATCATGACAATATCAAATAAATTATAAGATATATTATCTGACAGATGTTATTTTTTCCATTTTTGTTTATTGTTGTGTGTGTGAACCTTATCTTAAAATATTCTTTCTTCTTGCTATTCTATGCTTCATAAGATAGTACTGTTATATCACCCAGTTTGAGTTGCAGCAATATCTAGGATGATCTCATTTCTTCATGTACAGTTAATGGTCGTCTAAAATTAGTGAAGCAGCTAGTGTAAAAGGGTCAGTGATTTTTAAAAGTATCCATTGCACAAAACACTTTGTACATGTCTACTTTACACAGGGGACTGAAAGTGAGAAGACGTGCCTGGGTGTCTTTGTGGCTGTTTATGGTGTCCTCTTCCCTGCTCCATGCTGGCTCCGTTTACACAGTTACACACCATTTCAGCTGCATGTTTTTCACCTTAACCATCAGCATGCCTAGACACACTAGTTCTTTGACAATATATGAATTAGACACACTAGTTCATTGACAATATAGGATTAATACAGAGGAAATAAGGAAAGCGTTATGTTTTCAATGTTAAAATTGCAGGCAAATTTTGTAACATCTGTAGTTTCTGCAATTATATAACCCATAATCAGGTCAGTATACATATATGTACATACATACATACATATTACATACATATACCTGTATGTACAAGTATGTTCGACAAAAGGAAAACAACAAAAAAACAAAGCCAAACAGCTAGTTTTTAATTTGATTTAACTGTATAGAGAAAAATGATTTTCACATGATTTTGTGAATAAAAAAACACACACAACACAGTTGCCTAACGTGCATGTCAGAAGACCGCCACAGTAAAGGCGGAACCCGAGATCCAGATGTCCGGAGGCGCCGCATCTCACCTCCAGGGGCTGCACACAACCCTACAGCACACACACAGCACATACACACACATTATCTGCCCCTCCTCAGAACCCCGAACCCGGGGAGGGAGAGGGGTCTCCTTCTAGGAAGGAGGGGACACCAATACTGAACCCCTTACAACAACGGGGGGGGCCTACCGTCTGCGGAGAGCCCTCCAATCCGTGGACAGATAAAACCCCTGGTGAAGCACCTGCAGCGCAGGCACTGACCCGGGCCCTTCCCAGGGGTGTGGACGGGGAGCACAGCTCAACCACACGTCCACAGTGCATGGGTGATAGCAGGCTACTCTCCTGGTGCGGCCTACCTCACCATCCCGACTCCCAGACACCCCTGCGTATTGGGGCTGCAACCCTGCGCTCCGCTAGGGGACACCCTGGGCTCCTGGTGTGACCACCCCTTACGGGAGGATCATCGCATGGCGGATTCCTCCACCGAACCCAGGAGCTCCAGCGACCAAGCCCAGTGCCTCCTCTCTTAGGAGGGCACCCCAGGGGCTTCCTGGTCACCCCCGCACGCTGGGGGGAGTCTCGGCCCTCCGCCAGAGATCCATGTCCTGGGGTCGCCGCTTTCTGCCCAGGACCTGCACAGAACCCTTAAGGCACATAGCATTAACATATAACACGAACACGCCGTAGTCCTGACCCTCTACCCCCCTGTTTCACCGGGGAAGGTAGGGAGCTGGCCCACGCATGAGGAGACCTACCTGCTCAGGAGACTCCAACGGGTCAGGACCTCCCTCAGGATCCACGCCCTCCGAGCCCCTAACGTGGCTCGGGACCCATCCCATAGCCCCCCCCCAAAATTTTCTAAGGAGAGGCCCGGGGGGAATTACATACAACAAATTCACGCTGCACTCTAGGACAAAACAAACACGCAAGACAAAACAAACGGCAGACACGCTTTTGCATGCTCCAGTCCAACGTCACTACATACATGTACATACATAGACAAGTGGCGACTAACCAGCACTCACTCCAGTCCAGACGCCACACACAAACTTTAAACATGTACATAGACATAACAAACAACGAAGGGACGAGCATATGGCGAGAAAGCGCCGCCTCTATAGAGAGAGCACTTACGGGACACGCATCTCGACATCGCCGGGCTAAGTGGGGATTTAAACACACACACCAACAAGCACACACGGCGGAACATGCGACAAACAACCAGGCTCAATCTCAGCACACATTTAAATAACAAATTTCACACGGACAAACACTTACCACGAGACATGACCACAAACGAAGGAGAAAGTAAAGGAGACTGGCGGCTTCCTGAAAGGTGGCTGGCTATTCTGTGACGGGCAGAGAGTGCGAACAAATAAGGAAGCGATCACGCCAAGTCTCAGAGAAAAGGAGGGGTTTAATATATAAAGTGCGCAAAACCAAAACCCGTGCACTTGACCCAGATTAAGGATACAATAGCTGGAAGTCAACTGACAAAAAGACAAGACATATATAGACAGACAAACGACCCTCAGGTGCGGGGGATGATAAGCCCCGCCCACCTGAGGGACGCACACAACGCAACAACAACAGGACAGCTGCCGCTGTGCAGTAGGCGACCGGTAGGGGGAGCCTACCTCACCGTGACAAATACATGTTAAAACACTATGCAAATTCATGTCAAAGTCTAAATGATAAACCATATAGATGGTAATGGGCTTTGCATGATCTTTGATCAGTCTATAATCAACTATTGTAATTAACCATTATGCTACTAAAACAGACCCTCAGATGCTAAATATTTGGAAAGCATTTATCATAAATTTAACAGTGCGCATGCGTGAAAGTGCATGCAGCGTTTTACAGTAGCTCCCGTTTGGGTATTCGTCTTTTTGTTTTTACTGTAGTTTTTATCTAATAATATTTATTTATTTTTTACAAAGTAACTTGGTGAAACTGTGCCCTCTCTAATCATGCTAGTAGAGAGAGTTTTGGTCAGTTTTTTCGCTGTGAAAGTTCTACTTTCACTCTCCTGGTGTACCGCGCCGCAGCAGCATGGTCCCTTTGTTTACTCCCAGGATCAGATAATCGCGCTGAAGCCGGCTAGCATGGAGACCAGGACTGCTAACATCCCCGAGGATCTTTGGAGACGGACGCACAGGGGATGCAGAGGAGGAACTAATCAGCGCACGGGGAAATCGAGGGCGAAAAAAAAGCATATAAGCCGCGACTTCCCACTTTCGTTATGGGCAACGTTAGATCTCTGCCTAATAAAATGGACGAGCTAACAGCGTTAGCCATGAGTCAGAAGGAGTACCAGCAGTGTCGTGTAATGTGCTTTTCGGAGACATGGCTGCACCGGGAGATTCCAGATGATAATGTTTCAATCACTGGCTTTCAGACGGTTAGAGCCGACCGAGATCGCACCAGGAGTGGTAAGCGTAAAGGAGGAGGACTGGCGGTGTTGGTTAATAACCACTGGTGCTCCCCTGGTCACATTACCATCAAGGAGTCTACAGAAGGTCCCTGTGATGTGGAAAACGTCCTGCATTGTTCCTGTGCCAAAAGACTCCGAGGCCCAGTGACATCAAGGACTACAGGCCAGTGGCATTGACGTCCCACATCATGAAGACCATGGAGAGACTTGTCCTGGAGCAGCTCCGGCCCATGATCCAGCCTCTTCTAGACCCCCTTCAGTTCGCCTATCAGCCTCGTCTGGGAGTTGAGGATGCCATCATCTACCTGCTGAACCAAGTGTATGCCCACCTAGATAAGCCAGGCAGCACTGTGAGGGTCATGTTTTTTTACTTTTCCAATGCATTTAACACCATTCAGCCTGCTCTTCTGGGTGACAAGCTGAACGTGATGCAGGTAGACGCACCCCTAGTGTCCTGGATTGTTGACTACCTGACTGGCAGACCACAGTATGTAAGTCTGCAGCACTGTGTGTCAGACAGAGTGGTCAGCAACACGGGAGCCCCGCAAGGAACTGTTCTGTCTCCCTTCCTCTTCACCCTCTACACCACTGATTTCAACTACAGCACGGAGACCTGCCACCTCCAGAAGTTTTCTGATGATTCTGCACTAGTTGGATGTATCAGCAGGGGTGATGAAGATGAGTACAGGGCGACGGTGAACGACTTTGTTACGTGGTGTGGGCTGAACCATCTACAGCTTAACGTGACAAAGACAAAGGAGCTGGTGGTAGACCTGAGGAGGGACAAAACGCAGGAGGTCCTTCAATATCTGCAGGACCATGCTGAGGATCTTTTATGAGTCTGTAGTGGCCAGTACCATCCTATACATGGTGGCATGCTGGGGCAGCAGGCTGAGGGTGGCAGATGCCAACAGACTCAATAAACTGATCCGAAGAGCCAGTGATGTTGTGTTACTTCTTGGGAGTGCTTATACCTATATAGGTTGCTACTGTAATAAGTGCAATTTCCCCCTGGGATCAATAAAGTATTTCTGATTCTGATTCTGATTCTGAAATTTGATCAATTTGATTACGTTTATATTTTTACTAGCAGCTACTATAATTTCTGACTTAGTCAACTATAAATCTGTTTTATTATTACTTTTGTGGTTTTAAATTATGCCTTAATTTTTTACTTTGTTGTACAGCACTTTTGGTTAGCTTTGGCTATTTTTAAATTGTAACGTTGGGACAGAAGCAGCAGGAGGCGAGGGTTGGGCTGTGTATTCTTTAATGTCCATAACTTAAAGAGAAGAACGCACAGCACTACACGCTAAGTGCAAGAATTGCGCTAGTCCCAACAACTTGGGTCTAGGAGACGAAGGCAACGTTAGGTCGGACTCTTCCAGTGCACTGGCTCGCTCAGGCTAGGCTCAAGGAATGCACAGCACTGGGCAGCAGGACCTGCAGGCATCTAAATAGGGCGTGAAATGGAAAACACTTGTGTGCACTGATTAGAAGGCGGGGGATTGTGAGCGAGGGAGTGTACGAGTGGTGGAGTATGTGGGAGTAGGCGTCTCCCCTGAGGTGGTGGACCGGCCTACTGTGACATAAATGTGCTTATAAATAAATTGAATTGAGTTGAATTGAATCAACCACTAACTAAAAGCTATAGAATTTAAGTTTTCACCAGCAAATAAAACAAAAACCATGTAGGCAAACAAGCAAACCACAGTAGAATCAGTCAACTGGCATCTTTTGGTCATATGCTACTATGTAGTCCAATCATTTCTTGAGGTTTTATCATTCTTTTCATGTCATTGATTTTTTTCGTGTTTGGTGAATGGAAATCAACATGCCTATTTCAAAACATTCCATTCCAAGAAACCAAGACATCATAAAGATAACAGTTGGGAAACCTCAAGCAGGGTCATGAACTGGATTCCTTGTTAAGTCATTGAACTCTGAAGGTCTTGCAGAGATTCAAGGTTTTCAGACATCTCTGCCTTTCCACAGGGCAAAGTGTGTCTCTAGGTACCTGCACATACTCATTAGTCAGGCAAATAAAATGACTGCATTATGACATACTTAAGACTGAGGGTATTACTTAAGGTGCACTCTGTAAGAACATTTGAGGAAAATATGTTGAAAGAAAAATGGTAAAAGAATATATTTTTTTTGTACTTTTGTCCACTAAGTTAAGCAACGCTCGTAAACATGTTAATAGTTATTGTAGCTAACTTATATTTTGTACTTCATACAGAAGTTAAAATATCTTTCAAATAAAAAATAAAATTCAAAAATAAATCCTCAAAGAGCATATGGTTCCTTCATGATTTGCCCTTAATCTTGGTCCCATTTAAAGCCATAAGTCAGTGCAGTGGTTCCTTTGAGATAATGAGCCAGTGATAAATTATTAATTACTGGTGATGAAGAGAATGTCATGAAAAGAGGAAATCTGTTTACAACGCCCATAACTTCCTGTGCATTTACTGAAGGTAGGGAACATAAAGCAAGAAAGGTGTTTGGTGCCAGCCACAAATCCTGCCTTATATCCCCAGGCCATATTGTAATGAAAGTCCTGACATTCCACATATGCCATTTGAGTGGTTGTGAAAAAGACAGAATAAAATGGATTCATTTTGTTCTTCCTGAAAACCACATCTATGGCATTACACTTTAGACTACATTGATTCTTAACAAGTTTTTTGTTATTGCCAAGGATATTTCAAAAGGTTCACTTATCAGTAAATGAGTATTGGGTGTCCAGAATATGTGATGTACATAAAAGCTACAAGATATCTGATGCTTAGAGAAAAACAAAGTACAACTGCACACTTGAGTAAAAACATGATTACTCTGAACAAAGTCATTTTTAAAAACTTTCATATCCATTTGTAAGATGTTATACTACATTTATGTCTTAACACTCACTAATTTCCAAGTAAAATCTGCATTTTAGAACCTTATCACACAGGTATATATATCCAATATTAGTCTATATGTACTATATCTACTATGAACAACTAAATCTAAAGAATTACCTTTAACGTGAATTACATTTTGCTAATGGATTCAGATAAAGTCTCACATATATGAATCATGAGACAGAAACACACCCACTCACTTCACAAAGATGATCATGTGCATAAATGCCTTAGCTTTAGAAAAAAATACAAAATGTGTGTGTGTGTGTGTCACATGGGTACATGAATAGTTCTCATTCTTCTTATGGAGGCAAACCAGTTAAAGCTCAATCATTCATTTCCAAATCTGAAGAAGGAAATACATCTTTCAGTAGGTGCATACAGAAAACCCTGCACTCATTCTAAGAGAAAAATGCTTCAGGAAGCCATCATTATATGGCACACTGTAGATGGAATTGGTTCTTGACTATACCACCTTGGGAATTTTGCCCAAGGAAATTAATTTACTTTTCTTTAAACAATCACAGGAAGGCTCCTCAAGTAAGTATACAAAGAGAGAGAAGACATATTCAGCGCAATTGTTTAATTTATTAAAACTCATTTGTATATGTAGGCTTATTTAAATTCATATACATATAGTCCTTCATCAGCAGTGGTTATATCTTTTTTCCTCACACTTGGGCTTTCGAGCAGTTGCTTGGAATTTTGAGAGTGTAGCACAATATTTTATTTGTTCTTAGGATTGTGCTCTATGGATTGAGATTGATGTTGTCATTCCTGGGATTTGATGTTGTCATTCCTGGGATCTGGAGTCACTCTTCCTACTGATATGTCACACCTATACAAGACGCAATAGATCATAACGTAAGGTCACGGAGAAGATGCTAGATCAATCATTGTGTATTCAGTTTTACATCATCAAAGGAGAAACTCAGTCTAATAACAGTTATATGTTCAGATTTTACAGTGAAAATCTATTCATTCAGTTATGAAATTACACATGGTCAATGCCAACACTTTTGTAATGCAGCCGGCATTGAATGAAAAGAGGGCGTAATAGGGGTAAATCCAGAATCACAATCATGAGAATGGTCCAAGGTCGAATAGCCAGAGCGATCCAATACAGAGACATGACTTACATGCTGCACAGGTTTAAAAATAATAACGATAGAAAAGTAACAAAACAGACAAAGGACATAAACCAACTGAAATCCAGAATCCTCATTCACAGGGGCTCACAGGGGCTGTACAGACAAAACAAAAACCAGCAAGGAAACACCAAACATACAGGGCTGAAATACACTGGGACAATGAGGAGGCCGAACAAGAAACAGGTGACAATGATTAACAATGAGCGTGGTTACAAATATACAGGAGGGACCATCTGAAATGACAATACGTGCACATGGGAAACATAAACACAAGCACATGGAACCAGGAAACAAGAAACATGATTGACAGGTGGGTTCAGGGCTAAACGTGACAACTTTAGTACAATTTATGTGATGTTGGAAGTTGTTCAATGTATCAAGCAGGCCAGATTCTAACAGATATCCCTTTTAGTCCTGTTTTTCTTCTTAGCTAAATTTTTAATATTTTCACATTATCAAATGACACAAATGACAGGAATTGATAATCAGCTAAGTATCTAGCTATCTAATTAGCTAGATATGTAAACTACCTATTCAGATATCCAGCAAATGAAAGCTTTGAACAGTGCCATGAAGCAAACTTCTCATTGTGACAGGAGAGGATAGTGTGGAAAAAATGGAAGCAACCATGCCAGTCTCAGGGAAACATGGGAATTTTATAAATAAAAAGGTGCACTTAACACAAAAAACACGTTGCAGTCAAATGAGAAACAATTACCAGCGGCCAACTGGTACAAAGACAAGAGATATACAGACAGACAAAGACCGTCAGGTGGCGAACTCCCTAACACATAATGTCAAACACAGGACAACATGAATACTGCTGCTGATGATGGAGGCGGCCATCAGGGGGCCTCTATACTGTGACAATTTTACAATGGTATCTTCATTCCTTACTGACAGCTTTTGAGTCCTCTCTTTTTTGTTTGTTTTGTTCTTCAAACCCAATTTATACAAAGGTGGTTTGCCTGAAAATAGCAATATTTTTTTTTATTAATTCAATATATAAGTTTTACGCCTCATTAGGACATTGCAACTCTGAAATGACATGATCATTATATCACTAAATTCAGTGAAGCTTTTGAATGATATCTGTCATGAGCTGGAAGGAGCAGGAGGCGGGGTTAGACCTGTTAAGTCTTCATTGTCCATAGTAACAGAAAGATGCAGACAGCTCTTTTAAATGAAAGTCGCAGAAGGCGCTGCAAGGTAAGCTAAAGGCATTAGCACGCGCTAAACAGTGACAAGTCTGAGTAGTTCAAAGGTAAGCAGAGTCCGGCAGCTGGCTCTGGGAGATCAGACGAGTGGAATGCACAGCACAGGACGATGGGACCTGAAAGTATAAATAGGGCAGTGGTGATTGAAACCAGGTGTGAGTTGTTAGTAGATGGCTGATTGTGCACAGGGGAGTGTCTGGGAGTGGGCATCTCCCCCGAGGCCCAGCCCGGCCTACCGTGACAATATCATTCTGATATATTTTGATAAAACTGAACAGTTGATTCACTTTATGTGCTGGAACTTGATGTTTGAAGTTTCAGTTTAGCAATGATGAATGTTAAAGAGGAGGTTGTTTTTTATTGTTAAAGGTAAGTGTTTTAATTGTACACCCATTAGTATTTTAAACATTATTATTATAAGTATCAGGTGGTTGAACCAGTCTTGGTTTAAGCATGAATTTTCCCAGCTGGAAATTCTGGAGAGATGGTGTCATTTTAAACCACTGGTCCACTATAACAAATATTATGCAAGCTTCATAGGTGACACCCCTGCAATGCCTTACTGTATAGATTACATTGTATTGAAGCTACAAGGCAAATCAATTAAATGTTTTGTAACCTCTTATCTAAGCAGTCTTGATGGTGACAGTGTATAATTGGTAACCTGCACCTACCAACTTTCCTTATAGATCACTGGCCAATATGGCATGTCCACAATCTGCACTAAAATCACATTCTTCTTTCTGTCTTGAAAATTGCAATGCATTTATTGTTCTCAAAGTTCTACAAGTTCTGCAATGTGTCTTTTGTAAGCAATGCTGGTATCACCACTTGCAGTGTATGCGAGTGTTTGTTATTAGAGATGGAGTGAATATTTTATCTTTTATTTTTCAGATTTTCAAAAGGCTTCTCATTCCTGGAGTCAATTCTCATATTATCCAAAGTTGGATCTTCTACTTGTGCCTGGATGATGGTGATGGCTGAATGGGTAGCTCAGACAATCCTTTCAGTTATAAATTTTCAGAGGATCAAAAAGTAGTGCTGCAGTGAAGGACTAATTCAAATGCAATCATGTCTTCCCTCTGAATGGGTGGCCTTTGTTACTGTGTAATTTTCCCAAATAAAAGTAGCATTTTTATTTAATACGCCACTGTGCCAGTCTAGCGACATCTTAATTATTAACAACATTGCTTGTTTAGGTTCACTGTCCATAGGTCTGTTGCTAATAGCTGCTTGATTGTGCACACAATGTTAAGAAATGATTACATGGAATGTTGTTAGTTTGTGTGGCAAGAAGCGGTGGCTGTCATGTGTTTTGCACATTGTCCTGTCCTACGTATTCTATATATGTTATGTACATAAACATAAACTTCCTAAGTAACAATCTCTGTCACACATTGCTAAGGCTGGACTAGCATGTACGTTTTGTTTCAGAGCTGGAATCATCATAATGATAATGGTAATGCATCCTTCATTTCTTTAAAGCCCACACTACTGACAGCTGTCCTGTCAGGAGGTGAGGTAAATTCAGCTCAAACCTCCTCAGAAGTCTGGAACAGATGTTACAGTATGATCCTTCCCATCAGTGACCTGGAGTAGAACAACTCCTAGGCTTTTGTCACTGACATCTGTTTGCAGTCTTGCACTTCTAGGATTAGCACACTCACCAGGACTTCCAAAGGATCCTGGAACTCATTGTGACATGTGTCAGTCACCCACCCACATTGCTCCATTATTCTTGAAGGTGTTTAACATTGCATGTTTGTCAGTAAAATGGAAGTATTGTTCAATTACTCCCATAAACTTGTTTC
Source organism: Brachyhypopomus occidentalis (assembly GCA_020368025.1). Taxonomy (NCBI): domain Eukaryota; kingdom Metazoa; phylum Chordata; class Actinopteri; order Gymnotiformes; family Hypopomidae; genus Brachyhypopomus; species Brachyhypopomus occidentalis. The sequence continues at coordinate 5,909,621 of JAGXOD010001372.1, forward strand.
CCTCCTTCACAGATCAGAGTTCAGGAAAGTGTCACACTGCTTCTACCTTACCTTCCACCTAAGGAGTGTCTCTTTCTGCCTCTGAAAGGTGGCAGCTGCATTTGTGAGTCTTCTGGATGTTGTCAGTTTCTAGCGCTAACTGGAAACAACCACTCATGAAGTCCAAAGTGCCACATGATAAGATATTTTGGGCTTGGTAAAGATATATTTGTAAATTCCTGCCTGAGCTGTTGGCACAAGTGAGAATGGAGTACATTTCATCCAGAAAATTTAAGGTCAGTCCAGTTGTGCTTAAAAAGTCAATGCTGATAATATTGAGTAAAGTATTAGTTAGTCATTATGTAGAATTGGTTTTGGCTCTCCAGGTAGCCAGTCAGTTTCCACTGTAACACCTGTCTCATTGTCCAGATGCAACTGAAGCTAGACCACTAGCCCTCTCCCTTTACTATACTCAGTTTCAATAGGATGAATTAGAGAATAGCTGCTTCCTATGCTGATCATTGATTTCCATGAACGACAAGAGGTAAAATGAGCTGTTCTACTCAAGCATGGAGTCTAGACCATGTTTGCCTGTCAAGGGGCTAATTGTTACTTTGTGTTGGGCTTATCACTGGTTCTTTTGACTTTTTCCTCTTGATTGGCCTTGCTCCCATACTGTTTCAGTTAACATGTGTACTTATCCACATTGCCTTGAATGTAGCGTGTGAGGTGAGGATCACAATAGTTCCATCTCTAAAATGCCCCCTTTCCTTTCACAATCCCCACATCCTCTTTTGATGGTGTCTTTTGCCTTCTACCTCATATAGGACATAAAGATGTTTTGGAAGGTGTTTTGATGGTCATGACTGTACCTTTCTACAAGTCTTTGCCAGTTCTGGAAAACACTAGACATGCTTCCAGCAACATTCTGCATTTTGCAAGCAATAGAATGTAAATGTTTGTACATGTCGACAGCTCATTTCCATCACATTGATTTTTTTGTGATACAAATGCTCTAATAGATTATATCACTTGGCTGTCCTGGGAATGCCTCGGTATCCCCCCAGGAAGAGGTGGCTGGTATGAGGGAAACCTGTGTCTCCTTGCTTAGGCTACTGCCCCACGACCCGGACCCCAATGCTCTATGTAATGACGCCATTTTCTAGAATTTTTGCATAGGTTTTGCTTTATTAAATAAAAATGTTAATTTTTAACAAGTTTTCCATCATGCATTTCATGTATTGTGCAAATTGTATGCATTCTTTATCCATGATGTGTCCACAGCCTACGGAAGGGAAACAAACAAAGTACATCTGTATTAGTCTGTGCAGGTCCCATATTGTCACTATATAACTTTCTCATTGAAACTTCTAGAACCAACAGTTTTTCTGCAAACTGTGGAAACCAACCTCTTGTGCTGGTAAAATCTCTTTCTTTAGCTATTTCATCCTGAAAGCCATATTATGCAATCAAAGATACCCCTTATCTTCTCAGTTTAATATCTCAAGAACACCTCCATGCATCAGTATGATGTGGTGCCATCAGTGTGGTGAATTATCTTTGAGAAATCCAGTTTCGAGTTTGGGAAAAAAAGTCGTACTTATATTCTACTTTTATATTTCTTGTTGTACACTGTGAGTGTTGGAACAACAATGGAGCACCATGAAGAACCCACAAATACCAAATTTTTTACCATATTTACCAAATACCAAGTTTTGGCATAGAAGATTTTAACTGTAGCTAGTAGTTCTATGTACAAGAAGACAGGGCAAAAATACCTCCTTTTGCCTCCTAAGTCCACATGGCTGTAGTTGGAATAACACTGACTTTCTTCAGCAATCTGGGACATTTTAACGAGGAAGAAAGACAGAAAAAACAGGGGAAGAAAGAAGTGCTATTAGCATTTACAACCAAAGTGGAGTCTAGGGAGACCTCACCCGGCTATCGTTCCTGCAGCCCTTTTATCCAAGCTACATGATGCGGTGTGAGGACATGCAGCTGGTGTACTCAATAGGTGCCAGCCGTATATGATTGCCTAGGCCCTGCCTCCACACCATAAGTTTCTCTGCAGACCAAAATAATGATGCTGGATTGGATCAGCCTCATTCAGCACCACGGAGAGCTCTTCAGCACCATAGAGGCCTGATTCCAGTGGATTTTTGATGGTGGAGTCCCCTTCCACCGTCACAACACATAAATCGCAGTGTTTACTTTCAGCTAGGAATTTTGTTTCATGTCTCTGAGTATATCTCATGCCATAGTAACTTGCTGATTCTTCAAAAACGGTTCATCCATTTAACAAAAACCATTCACTTCACTTCTTTTTTACTACTTTTTTAACTACTTTTCAGTGTTACAAAATGTTTGTAGTCATGATGCTTCAAATCAAATATTATGTGATTATATTACTAAAACAGTCAAGAGAAAAATTATTTATATAATGCTTATTACAGCATGCATTGTCACAAAACAGCTTTACAGATATTTGGGTTCAGATCTCTATAATGAGCAAACCAGTGGCCAGAATGACAAGGAAAAACTCCCTGGGTAGATACAGGTGCTCGAAGACATAATGATGCATGCACACCTCTCCAGTGTGCTCCCTCTCTCTCTCTCTCTTTCTCTGGGCAGACATGCAACAGGCCTCAGTTTCTCACAGAAAAGTCAGATATGTGCATTGCAGTAAATGTATGGAAGAATACCACTATTTATCAGCAGGGATACTGGCCATGTTGGTCAGTACATACTGGCCACAAACAAAAAAAAACTAAGGCCTGGTTTACTTTGGCTGTTAGAGTTTTAGCAATCTACCTAGTTCCAAGTGTGACGGGCAGGAGGTGCGAACGAAAAGGAAGCGATCACGCCAAGTCTCAGAGAAAAGGAGGGGTTTAATGAATAACGTGCGCAAACCAAAGTCCCGTGCACTGACCCAAATTAAGGATACAATAACCAGCAGTCAACTGGTACAAAGACAAGGCATATATAGACAGACAAACGACCATCAGGTGAGGGAGCTAATAAGCCCCACCCACCTGAGGGACGCACACAACGCAACAACAACAGGACAACTGCCGCTGTACCGGAGGCGACCGGTAGGGGGAGCCTCCCTCACCGTGACACCAAGTGAATCAATAAAAAGAAATAAAAATATTTCCACTTTATCCTAATCGTATATTGGGTCATAGAAATATAGAAATATCATAATAAACTATCTTCAAAATGTCATAATAAAATATAATCAAAATATTCATCTCACAGGCGATCTAATTGAACAATTTCTGAAATGTATTCCTATACAGTACATACACATTTTATTGGAGCAATGAACGGTTCAAAAAGAAAGAAGAAAAATGTGCTTTTATAGATACTTAAAGGAAACTAATTATGCTTTTCTATTTTCTTCCTTTCTTTTAATGTACTATACAGCGTTTTTGCATGTAAACCATCTGCAATTCACATTTTCCATATTGTCTGTCTACCAGCAAGCCTGGCACACTTTCACACTACAAATAGCAAGTACCGCAGATTGTAACTTTGTTCGGTTTCATAGACATGTCGAGAAGACGGTATGTCCTGCATTATGAGGGAAATTCTTCTTTGTATGCTCTGCCAAAGGTAGAACAGAGGTCAGTGGTTGAAATTCATTTTTACCACCGTTACCTCCACTCTTCCAATAATTTAACTGGCTGCATGGCACTTCTTGGAGGACTGCTTGAAAAACCGGTCGATGCAGTATTTTCACATTTCTTACTGCTGTAGGACAGAACAATGCCATCTTTGTATGGCCCAAAAAGATTTTGAATCAGAATGTTTGCATTATTTGTGGATTTAAAGCTTGCTATTTTGAGTATTAAAGCGCGGAGTTGTTAGCTAACCTGTAGGTTAATTTGACATCTGATCTCATTGTTTTAGGTTTTTTAGCAATTAGCTGCAAATTCACTTTTACTTAAAATCAAGTGGAAATATGGGGATGTTGTATGTGTTTGTTATTTGATCACTAGATGTGATTTAAGTAGTTTAACAGTGTTTAAGTATGAATGTGATTTTAATTTGCTTTGGAACACTGAAATCTATTCTAGTAGAAAAAATGAACATAATTAGCATGAAAATTAGCATAATAGGTTCCCTTTAAGTGTGTAGAAGCTATTGAGCTATTGATCTGGTGATAATAGTCCTATGGTTAGTGGAAATAGAGGTTAGTGGAACTTGGATCAGTTATATTAGTTTTGCATGGTAGAGGAACCTATTTGGTTTGGTTAATATGAATCCAAGATACCTCACACATTTACAGCAGTGTTCGTAGTGATTAGCATAGTGGGGTCCACACCACCTTGGCTCATTCTGTTGGTTAATCTTTTCCAAGACCCAGACCCCTGGCTACAACTTGTCTCAAAACTTCTGCAGTGGATGCAAACCCTTTATTTGCAAATGAAGAAACTAACACAGTCTTACTTTAATAAGACCAGTCTATATGTTAATAACTGAGAGTGAGTAAGAGCAGACACAACCAAAACCAAAGGTGCTGCTACAGTGGCAGAAATTGATCAGCACTTGATCTAGTGAGAATCCTGGAGCTCAGCACATTTTATGGCCAATGATAACATCAAGTCAAGGAATTTGTGTTTGCCTCCATAACTTACCCAGTTTATTCTTCAAATCTCCATTTGTGACTACAATATTGTGACTATAACTCCAATACTGAATTCTGGAATTCATAACTTTCTGGGTGTTAAGACTGTTTAACTTTAAGACCAATTTTTATGTCCTAAGACCAGGCATGAAATTTACTCCTCCCCAGGAGCAGACAAAGTCTGATCCTGTGCCTTTTCTATGGTAACTGCTTTAAATGTTGAGAGATTTAAACTTAGATGGAGAGAACTATTTGAGGTAACTTTTTCTTTTTTAATTTGATGATTATACTGCTTTGTTTAAAAGTCAGTGTTCTATAGTTGGCATGATAGTGGGAAATAAGATTACCTTGCCACAGTATAAACTAAAAGCAATATTGCTTGACATCTGTCATTGTTACATGTTATGTGTCATGTAACTATGGCTAGTCTTACTTGTGCCATGCATAACATTTTTTGGGGTCAAAAAGCATGGACTCCTATTTGAAAAATAGTCTTAGTTATGACCAGTTTAGCAGTTAGTACCAAACTTCATGCACTGAGCTCAAAATTGATTGGCAGCCGAAAACTCAAGGTGCAAAGCTGTTTGTTTATATCATTCCCTTTTTGCCTTCGTGAACTACCTTATGATTCATAATGCACCACAAATGGTATAAAGCAGAGGTAAATACAAGGGGCCCTTTCAGGCCTACATACAGCTTAGCAGAAATCTGTAAACAACCTTTTCTATGGTACAAAAATACCCCCTTGGCACCCAGCTGTGTGCTTCTAAGTCATATATGGTGGGGCCAAGTGGCAGAACAGGATTAGATATGGCCTGAAACAAATCCAAAGGGGAGGAAATGTCTGTCGTTCATGCAGCTTCATTAGCTAGTGTTTTTCCCAGGGAAACAGAATTACTTTCATTTGCATGAGCCTTACAGAGAACAACAGCTACTTCCATTGGCATTCATGAATTAATTACATACTGAACATTCTTAATTGGTGTACAAAATGAGGTTAAATATCCTTGATGTCACCAAAGTGCCTCAAAATCATGTACAACCCCAAATATTGAGAACATTTCAGGACCCTCCATTTGTCCACAAGAATCACTGCTCTAGTTAATGCACAACACGGTGCCTGCTGTCCAGATCTAGTGTTAGGTAGACATCTGGACTCAACCACTTCATTATCTATAACGATATAATATTCTGTAAGGAGAGATCCATCAGAGGAGTGTGAAACTAAAATCACCAATATAAAATATCACCTTAGAATGTTATAATGGCCCACCAAATGATCAGATTGAACTGTGAGAGCCAATTCTTCATGATAACCTATTCACAATCATGGGGCTCACCACCCTTTTTAGTAGGGAGCAACATGGCTGGATTAAGAGTAGAACACCATTTTCTGGTTGAATTTGGATTACTCAGTAGAGCCAAAGTATACTGTGTCTGTCATGCCATCTGTCATGCTGTAGTGAGATGGTGGATTGCATGAGTAGTACATGTAATGTGGTAGTGAGTAGTGCATGAAGAGTGTGTAAGACACTGGAATGGTCAAGTAGTAATGGAGAGACATCTTGTACTATTAGGTCAGTGGCAGCCACACTCTGCAGATGGACCAGCATGCCCCGGGCCACAGCACCAAGTCGAAAGCTATAATAAGCACATGGTCTCTGTTGGTCCTCATGTTTTTGAGTTAATATACTGTATGAGAGCAAAATCTCCAGGGAACCTGACTGATGGACACTGCATGGCTGAAAACAGAGTTTTTCGAATACCCAATAGGAAGCTGCAACCTTGAATATTGCTGATTGTTGAAGCTAAATGCAAAAAACATATTATGAATCTGGTTGTAAAGAAAGTAGATAAAATCCACTACAATATAGAAAAGAAGTCGACTGCAATATAAAAAACAGTGTTTGTAGGTATGCTAAGGTATGTGGGTTTGGAAACACAGGAATGATGACATTATTAACAGCTCTTAGATCTGACCCTGCCTGGTTCTTAATTGGTGGTTGGAAGTATTACATGAGCTTGCAACAGGTATGAACACTCCATCAAGAAGACTCTGGATTACTGGTCGAATGCCCTCAGCAGCAGCAGCAGCATATAAGCAGTGTTGTGCGTGAACGAGTTCAAAAGAATTCTTTTTTTTTTAACTGAACGTAACACATTTTTTAATAAAGAACTTGAACGTGAATTAGTTCACATTATGTGTCATGAACGGCAGACATCACTGTAAATGAACGTTGGAATTTGTTTTCCATTGAAAACTGAGTGACATCTGTTTTCTCTTTTGAAACACAACGAGAGAAAGTTCCTCCCTCCTGTGTTCTCGCTGGTGCCGCTTAATGTATCACCAGACAGAAATGGTTTTGACATTGTGTGCGCAATGCATTGCGGGCAACGTAGTGTCCGGCTGAGAATAGTTAACATACTGGCTAGTTAATAACATACTGGCTTCCGCACGACGTTACCCGTGATGAATTGCTGCAGAGCAATGAAAAAAAGTATTTATTTGAATATCTCACAAAAAAGTAAAATGAACTGAACTTTGAACTAGTTCAGAATTAAAATTTTGAACTTTGAACGTGAACTGTTCACTTTGAGCATGTATGAACTGAACTTGAACTAGTTCAGAAAAGCTGTGGACTGGCACAACACTGCATATAAGGCTACCTAAACATGCTGTTTCACCATTTTAACTAACAACTAATGTCATATGGGAAGTAATTCTTCCTATAAAGTATACATAGCATCCTGGTTAGTTGTTAATTTAACTAAATGTGTCATATTTGTCAATTGTGATTCACCCCCAATTGAAATTTGTCCTCCACTTTTACACATCCATGCAGTGATAACACACACACACTAGTGATTGCAGTGCACAAGTACCCAGAGCAGTGGGCAGCCCTAGCCCACCACCCAGGGAGCAGTTGGGGTTAGGTGCCTTGCTCAAGGGCACTTCAGTCATTGCCTGGGGCCTGGGAATCAAACCCACAGGTCACAAAACCAGTTTCCTAACCACCAGACCATGACTGCCCCACCAATAGAGCTGCTCGCATTCTCCATAGAAATTGTAATAAATATCCACCAACACATCATAAGTGATTCTTGCTACTACACAATGAAACCTCTATTTGTCCCATAAAAGGCATAAGAGTCTGTCATGCCCAGATCAGCCTGTCAATTTTGTTTCTGGTTCCCTTTAATCCTACTCTGTCTCCCTGTTTTGGCTTTGTTTTGGTGTTCCATGTGCTAATGTTTTGATTTCCATGTACTTCTCCTGCCACTCCCATGTCATTTGTAACCCTGCCCCCTGATTATCATTCCCACCTGTTTCTAGTTATTTCCCTTGTTAGTCCAATGTATTTAAACTCAGTCCTTTGTTTTGTTCAGTGCTGGTTGCTATATTAGTTTGTTGGTATATGTATCAGGTTGTTGGTTTATGTATCTCTGTGATTACTAAGTTGTAATTCTGGCTTTGTGTTTATCTGGACTCTGTATTCCCTGCCTGTTTGTGAGTTTATCTTTCTATTTGTTTCAAGTTCTGTCTGTCTGTTTTTCCCTGTTTGCTATTATGAACATCCAAGTTGGCTTCATGACCCTGGACCGTGACTATAAGGAATGCCACCTGATCACCCCTAACCAGCCTCACCTGCCTCTCGTTACCACGCCCCCTTTCAACCACACTTATACACCCTCCCACTAGTACCTAGTCGCGAAGTATTGCCGACTCATGCTGCATACCGAGCGTTTCTATTGCCAGCCTGTTTTCCCGTGTTCTGACCCTTGCTCATTCCCCAGACCTCGTCACCAGCCTAGCCCTTCTACGCTTCCTAGATTCTGCTCTCCTGTTATGACCCTGGACCGTCCCGACCTTCCCAAGAACAACCTAATGTTGTTAAGCCTGATGCTAACGATTCACCTGCCTTTCGTTGTACATGTGATTTTTGAAAATAAAAGCGATCTACTTCCGCATTTGGATTCCTCTCCGTTTAGTAAATACGTAACAGTGACCCTGACTCTGTTTGTGGATTTGCCCTTAATAAACCTCACTCTACTCAACACATGCAATTGCTTCATTACTCCATGATGCCCCAGGCGTTACAGAGCCATAAGAGGAATTAACCTTAATGATTGTCTAATTTGTTATAAACTGTGATAAGTACTAAAGTTATGTGATTTCCACCAAAACCCAGTTGAGTGTGAGATAACATCAAATAATGTTCTCCACAGTATATCTTGACCCCAGGAGATAAAAAATTACATAAATCGGTTTGCACAATAAAGCAAGATCTAAAAAATTTACTGGGCAGGTATCAGTTAACAAAAGGTCATGTTTTTGGCTTTCTTCATCTATCTTCACCCTCACAGACTGAGAAACAGCAGCAGCCAATACTAGCCCTGCTATACCAGGAGAATGAGCTATGTTAGAGGACGAGGTTGCCTGCCACAACAGTAGCAGTATCTAATGATAATGTTGACAGGGATGCCCTAGTGGCAACTAAAATGGAACTGCACGACCTTTTACACTGATACCTATATTGGCTCCTTAATAGAATTTGTACTTATTACTAAACCTCTCACAGGTCTCTCCATTGGCTAAGCTGCTGACCTACCACCACAACCATGCCCAACTTCGCAGAAAGTTATCTTCTGACTAAGGGGCCATAGATACAAACACATGAATAAGTGACCATTTGTAACCTTCTGTAACTGCTTTACCAATGAAGTAACAGTAAGTGATTTATTTTTCCATCCAGCAGAAAGTTTAAGACAGTCTGTGCCATGAGATGGCAGGGCAGTTACAAAAGCCTGTTTGGCTATTAAACCCAGTGTGGGTCTGACATGTTTTCAGAGTGTCTTCCCAAACACTTTCCCCAGTTAACACTCACATGATAATATGATAATAGTTCATTGCTGCTGCCCCTGCTCTAATAAGAACTGCATCCTGGGCTGCAACATTATTAGTTAAGGCAAAGGCCACTTCTGTGGATGTCCAGTGGGAGAAATAGGGATCTGAACATCCTGTAATTTATTACCCTATAGCCTTGCAGTTTAGCAACTGCTCTAAACAATGTTTCTATCTTTGTCCAAAAGGCATGCATCCATTATGGATCTTCACCAGATTGTTTGGTAGTCATACCTTATAACTCTATTGGATAAAATCTGTTAAATTACTAGTTTACATATGCTAGAATACATGCAGGTATGTGTGTTGTGTATGGACTATAGCTCTGCTTTTGTATGGATGTCCTTACTATAACATTTGGTGAGGCAAAGCAGGACACAAGAGCAGCAGAGGATAATCCAAGTGTTACACAAACTGTCCAAGGCCATAAAACCAGAGGTGAACAATTCAACCAAGACACAATGCAAAAGAGAAACAAGAAAACACATACCAAGAAGACTGCCTGGAGAAAACCATGGAAAATACAACAAAGACTACAGCAAGGCAGACCGCAACACATAAGGTATAAAAGACTGAAGACTAAAGAAAGATTTAACAATACACAAGTGAGATCAATAATGTACACCAAAGCATGAGACAGACAGGAGACAGAAACAACCAAATGTTAGTGCAATCAATGAATTTTTATTTAATTTTATGAATAATGACATCTCTGTATATATTTTATGGCCAAAATAATATGGTTAAATGGAAGAAGGAAAATATGGTCCTCATCGACTGTTGTAGTAAAGATGATGCAATCTCAGCTCCTAAATAAGGAATTTGTGCTATATGTTCTGTTCATAGACAAATGTAAGCAAGGGGCTATAAGGCAATCTGTATGGGAGTCCACTAGAGAGAGTTTCTGCATTTAAACATCTTAATGTGTCATTTTATAATAGATATATTTGTAAAACTTATATAAAATATATGGGTATAAATGTTCACAAAAGTATTACATAGTTAGATAGTGTATTTACACACTGTTAGTCACACACAATACTAAATGTAAATGGTGGTGTGTGCAATTTGAAGGCAACACGGCAACAACTCTACAAAAAAAGGAAGAAAATGAACTTAACCTTCCTGGCGTAGGAGAGGAATGTAGCACAAGTTTCCATGGTGATGCACCCTGATAAAAAGTGATCTTCCTTTTGGAGAGGGAAATCCAGGGTTAGATGAAGTTAAAGTTAGCTAAGTCTATGCAAAACACTATGTGAAAATCCCAGTGTGGTGCAGTTGTGTGCATTGCAGAAAGCGGGTACCCTCCATATTGCATTCCATGGCAAAGCTCAGTAGCACAAGCACAATCAGCACAATGTTGGATCAAAACATGAACAGTGGTTCATTTCACAGATTTATTTTCATTTTACAGTTAAATTTACAAGTTAATAAACCAATTAAGCAACCTGCATCTTTAATAGGCTAAGTGAGTGCATCATCTACTGTGACATAATGCAGATAAATAATTAAATAAAAGCATCAGGCAAGAACACAATAATGCAAATCACAGAATATACACAAATAACATTTAGCATACATATGCAATGAGCTTGATTGAATAACAGTATATACATTACAGTAACGGTATGTACATTTCTATGTGCAAAATTTTAATTTGTGATGTATAAGAAGGGATTATGTAAATATAACAGTTCAGCAGTGTAGGCTGTTCAAGAGTGCACACTCTTCTGTTTTCTAGCTGGACTGGTTATTTTATGGGGAGGTTGATGGTTCAGCACAGATATGACACTGGAAAAGAAATATTCAGGTACCTGTTAGTTTTTGTTTAGAATGCTTTAAAGTGCTTTCCAGAGGAGAGCTTCTGACATAAGTGATGTCCAAGGGGATAAGGGACCGGCAGAAATACCTGTGGCCCGACTGCTCTAGACTGGCAAAACCTTGCAAATGGTGGAAGGCTGCAGCCTATGACTCTTTCTCCACTTCATAATGAGCCGTAGCTGTTTCTGGACTGTACAGTAATAGAGACAAACCAAACAACAACAGAAGAGATCATTATAGTTTTGATGACATCTTTTAAGAGTATGAGAATTGGCAGTTTGCCTGATCTTTCCTAATACATATGTATTATGAATTAAGAATGCATGTGGAGAAACTCTCGGGTACAGTTATGTCAGTCATAGTATTTTAATATGATATGTCTGACAACATGAATATGTTATAACTTATTCCATAATGCCAAGTGCACACTACACAACTTTCAAAAATCTCAAAACCTCTATAATGCTCATGCTACTCATCATTTAGCACGTATGATGTATTGCTTTGTTGATGTAGAGGTGTGCACTACACAAACACCAACAAGGCTCACTCATACAAGACTCACACATACAAGGTTTACGCACTACATAGTCTTTCAAATGAGATGTAGAGTACCTGATAAGCAAATACCACACAAATGAAAATACACATAAGGACTCTATATCATGGTTTATACTGTGGTGGCAGTGAAGGAAGGAGTCTCATTTTAACAGGAAATTCAATTTTATTAGAACCACATAGATTCCTTAGTGTCTAGGAAGCCTAGACAGCCCTGATCACTGCCTGTACCATTACAACTGCCTCACCCAGCCGCACCCACTCCACAGTGAGGGTGCTGCTGGCTCTCCTCATGGAACATACACCTGTGTGTCCTCCACATACCTATAACTACAAACAACAAAATAATCACCTGTAAACTCACACATTCAACAGACTTTTTACAGTTTTCAGTCTCTCTCATCCATCTCCCAGCAACGTTTGCTGACGAGTGGGCGGGACTTGTCAGACCGTATGTCCGGCGCCGTCACAATATATTACATTTGTATACAAATAATAAAAGAGAATTTAAATTAAATTGCAGAGGAAGATTGATGAGACAAAGGCAAGGGTTGCTTATTCTTTATAGCTGGGGGAAATAGTGCAACAAAATGCAATAGAAATGTTTGAACATTCATTCAAAACTGAATCAATTACTCCAATCAGATTTGAAGTTTTGAAACATGGTTTTCACTTCTCCTGTTTTGATACAGGCAAAGGATACCAAGAATGTTTATGTATTCATGCAAACCAAAAGCTCAGTTTAAAGCAAAATATAGCATTCTCTGTCATGGTCAAATTCTTATGTCTGTGCAAGGAAAGGATCAATTCATAAGTTAATGGAGACTTTCGTAGAGGTTTATAGAACTGTTTTAAAATGAATCTTTTCTACTAAACTGAGCCTACTTATTCACCCAGCTGTTTTAGAATAAGTCTTCAAAGTGAAACCTAGGTTACCTTTTGAAGCAAAACAAAAAAATGGCCACAGTGCCCAACAAATGAAATAATGAATGCCTCTCACAAATATTCAAGAATCACAGTTTTTAAGATTTAATTATGGCTATTAATCTCAGCATTTCAATATTTATACAGAAGTATACAACACATACTCTGAATTATTGTATATCGCAGTAAGAGTGGTGCAAAGTCAATTTGCAACATTTTTTCCCTTTATTCTTCTATTCTGTTGCTTATCACTGATACTATTAATGCTAACCATACATTACAAGACTTTAAAAATACTTTGATAACACTTTTATAACAGTATAACACACATTAGACATTTGCTCCTTTGGATTTTTTTTTGTGAATTCTCCTCCTTGAATAAGGAGGGATACAACTTCTGAGAGGAGCTAAAAATCCATTTGCACAATTGGGACTAAAATTGTGTAGTGTGGACGTGGCATACAATATATACAGACATACCATATAAAGTTGTCAGATTGCTGTATTGTTCACACTATACAACTTGCTGTCTTGGAACCAGGAATCAAGAATTCCTTGTGGTTTCCACATTACATGACTTATCATCCGACAAGTCTGTCTGATCTCTAAACTATGTATTGTCACAAAAATGCACGTTAGAAATGACATATAGAATGGCATGACACCATGTACAAGAATGACTGCTGCTGTTTTCACTGTAAAGTAATATCTTCATATTTTTAGCTCACACACAAAAAACAATATATGATATATGACAATGGATAACATGTTGTATGCCAGAAGTGAATGAGACATCAACTTACTAATCCATCTCACCAGGCAATGACAATAGAATGTCATTCAGACTGGATAAGTGTGATCGGATAGTTACAAGGAGAGGGAAGGTAGTTTGAACTGAGGGGATCATACTGCAAGAATGTAACAGAACAGATGTTGAGGGCAGCTACAAGTACCTTGGAATCCCACTGGCAAATGGGAATCATTGAGAAGCCACAAGGAAAGTAACTACAGAACAAGAACAAGAGCCGGTCTATCAACCCCTATGCTTGTCATCAGATACACTGCTGGCATAATATGCTGGTCTAAGGAAGAAACAAAAGCCAATGAAGCCACAAGACAATGAAACTCCTCAAGATGGCACAAAAGGTTTCATCTCAAATCCAGCACTAAATGGAAGGAAGGGGGCAGAGGAAAAGTGAGCATCAGAACCACTTTCCAGGAGTATGCCTGGATGATGGCCCAAAGTCATGAAGTGCTTAGTGAGTAACTAAGATAGCAGAAACCCAAGAAGGATAGAAAGTAAGGGGGAGCTTGAACCATCATAAGAGTATAAATGTGGCAGATATGAAAAAATCTTACCAATGGCAGGGAAAAAAAACTGGATTGACAAACAGCACAGAGACACTGGTCATGACAGCTCAGGAAAAAGCTCTGAATAGAAGATCAACAGGCTGGGATCTTAATATACAAAGCAGGACTGCAGATGCAGACTGTGCAAAGATTCCCCTGAGAAAATCCAGCACAAATCCTGCTCATATCCACACAGCAGGGTGAAAGATGCAAGCAGGCAGAGTGTACATGGAGGGCCATAGTGTAGTATAGTATACAGAAACATCTGTGCCAAGTTCAAAGTGAGATAAACCCCAAAGGTGCTGAAGAATGACTGAGCTAAGATACAATGGGACTTCCAGATACAGACTGACAAAATGATAATGGCTAATAGTTGTGACAAACTTCAAAAGTGGGCTGTAGTGATAGATGTAGCAATCCCAAATGATAGCAACACCAGGAACATGAAACACAAAAAGCTTGAGATATACTAAGGGCTGTGAGAAGAACTAAAAAAGATGTGGAAAGTGAAGGCAACAGTGGTTCCCATGGTAATCAGCACACTTGAGGCTCTAATCCCTTACTGGGAGAATGGTTCCAGCAGATCCCCGGAACAACATGTGAGATTTCTGTCCAGTGCATAGTTCTGGGAATATATTATGTAGGACCCTCAAGCTCCAGAGCCTCTGGTAGAAGACCTGAGCTTGAAGGAAAAAAGACCAGGTGAGTAGGGATTGTATGAACTTGTAGTCATTCATGTTGATGTTGTACAACTCCTCCACTGGGTTTTTCCTTACTCCGTATCCTATGATCTCATTGCTTGACGCTGCACTCACTGCAGTCATAACCTGGTCACAATTCAGATTTGGGAATGCCAACATATTTAGTATGCTAGATATTTTTCATGACTTTGTAAGCGACAAGCAAGCCTCTCATGTTGTCTTTTGAACAATTTAGACAATGAGACTGAGTCAATTTTCATTGGCTATGACCTGGGGTACACTTATTTAGCAATTTCCAAAACCTTCTGGTGAACAGAAAATCAAGTCTAAAATTGTGTAGTGTGAGTGCATAAGTGGTTAATTTTTTTAATCAGAAAGTTCCAGTCTTATTCCTGCACATAATATAAATAACAGGAATGTGTACACAGTGATGAATTATTAAAACACCAGTCTCTCATAAAACATGCGTTTAAATATTTAGCTGTCTAGTTTCATGCTTAAGAAACAATTCTTCAAAAGAATGATTCTTTCAAAGTCAAAGCTAATAGCTCCATGGGTCACCTAGCTAGCGTATTATAGTAAATGGAATATTAAGCCTGGAATATTCATGCTTGGAATAGCCAAAAAGATCCACTCTTACTTAAATATTATGTCAAAGAGTATACCTTCGTATCTCTGTTCCACAAAAGAGGTTTCCTTTTTGTTGTTATACCATGTCTGAAACAGTGGCTCCAGTCCATGTATACATCAATGCTTTCTGTTTGTTTTGCTGAGTAACATAGCCATGGTGTGTAGTGTAGAATGCCCCTTTTTCTTCACTCTGGTCTCCCCTCCTCTGGATGACCACGGACCAAAACCCCAGAGATTGACCCTTCTTCCACAGGTATGAGGATATGAGGAATTATGGCACGCTCCAGACCAGACAGCCCTGTTTATCAAATCACATCAAATCAAAATTTACTGTGAAAACAGTTGTTATCACAAAGCAGCTTTACAAGTGTCTGAGTCCAAGCCCCCAGTGAGCAAGCCAAGGATGACATTGGAAAGGAAAATCTCCCCAAGAGCGTGAGGAAGAAACCTTGAGAGGAACCAAGACTCAGGGGTGGGAAACCATCCTCCTCTGGCTGACGCCGGTCACCATGACAATAATAATTCAAGAGATACATAAACAAAGAAGTGATGGGAATGATAAATAATTCTAATCTTTGTGTGTATTTATATACATGTGTTCTCTGTGTAATTCTTATTTTAAGAGTCCTAGACTTCTTGATGGTCAGTAATGGTGGTCCAGGGCTGTGGAGATTCATCCACAGCAGAGGGGAATTCAGGGTGGTGAAAGGGGCCAGGGCAGTGGGTTGATCTTTCTGCTCTTGGCACAAACATCCGGGTAAATGGTACGCTATGTGCTTCTGTGTTTGCCGCTCCTTTACCCGTGTTTAATTTTTCTTTGCTTATTCCTTTTTATTTAATTATTTTTGAGCTCATTATTTCCTCCATGTCTTGCTCTACATTTTTACATCTCTGGATTAAACGGGGATTGCTGATGCTGGATCTATTCTGAGTTGTGCGACTTTACTACAACTTCTCACTCAGCTTAGCCGGTGGCTTCTGTGTTTACCTGCGAGCTCTCTGTCTGCATCGATCAGTTCCCTGTAACTCAACACGAGTGAGTGAGTGTCCTTTCTCTCAGTCTGTTATCTGTTACCAGTTTGCGATCAGTAATATCCATTGCCATTTGTCAGTCTGTGGTTCTGGTCGGTGTCTCGGGCTAACACAGCGCAAGTATTAGATTCTCCGATATAGCTGTTGTGGCTGCTATGTTGGTCTCCGGTTTTGTTGAGTTTACTCCCTGGAAGAACTTTACAATCTACATACGGCATGTGTCTCCCCGCTGCTATTGCTAGTCGGCCTCGCTACATCCATTGTGGACGCAGGCATCGATTTCTATTCCACCAATCATCTGTCTCCAGCACTTTAGTTATGCTGCTATAGATAAGCCAGCCGGAGCCACATGCTAATCACTGGCACGTGAGCTATGTATGTCTGTTAAATCGATGGTTGTCTAAATTGATGTTCACATACTCAAACTGTATTTTATATCTTGATTGCATGCTTCTACAAAAGACAACGCCATACACGCACATAGGAGATGGTCTGGCTTGTAACGATGGGTGTACCGGCAGGTACACACCTCGTAGGAATATAGATAAGAGTGAACCCAAGCGCCGTTTAGAACAGACAAACACAAATGCTTGTAACTAGGGTTGAAGGGATCTAGTAGTAAACAAACAGGGCAGCGCAAACGCTGGACGCACAGAACTTAAACTCACCGTAGAGAAAACGGGATGATCAAACAATATAAATATAATGTGGACAAAAGTCTACACGTGACAAAACTAAACTTAGGATGCCAGGGGAAAATACTGGCTCGGGGCGGCCAGCGAGAAGAGACGGCGGCCCCTAGGAGGGCTAGACCCGGGTTGTAGGTCAATGGCTATATCATAAGCTCTGTGAGGGGGAAGAAAGCCTGCCTTTTCCTTGCTGAACACTTCAGCGAGATCATGATAGTGAACAGGAACTTGTGTGAGATTCACAGGTTCGTGTTGAGGGCTAATAGAAGAGCTGAGCTTGGGCTGTAAGCAGGTCTCCTTACAGAGACAGCTCCAGTCTCTCACAGTGCGCGCCAGCCAGTCTATCTCCGGGTTATGCCGTTGTAACCAGGGAAACCCCAGGATTAGACGCATTTGGGGGGCACGAATAACATAGAAGGTGATCTGCTCATGATACCCTCCTACACTCATTTCCACAGGCACGGTTTGTTTAGACACCGCACCGGAACTCAAACTCCTTCCGTCGACGGCGGTCACTGGAAGGGGGTTGTCAAGACTGACCAGGGGAATTCCCAGGTCCTCGACAAGAGTGGCATCAATAAAACTGGTGGCAGCTCCTTCATGACAGAGAAACGTGGACACGTAGCCCATTATCAGGAGGTTTTGAAGTGGAACCCGCCAGGACCTCCGTATTCACTGGCGGGCGTGTCCCTTTCCCTGAAGCTCAGGACATTTGGACAGCTGATGACCTTTTACCCCACAGTACAGGCATCTACCCTCTCGGAGGCGTGCCTGCCTCTCTGAACGTGACAATCGGGCATGGCCTATCTGCATGGGTTCGTGGTCTTCGGTGACCTGCGAGTGGACTGCCGGAGGAGTAACATCACGATGTCTTTTGGCACATCTGCGCTCGCGACGCCGGTTATCTAGACGCACATTGAAAGCTATGAGCGCATCTAGATCGGCCGTAGGGTCACGGAGAGCCAACTCATCTTTTAGCTCTTCAGATAACCCCTCTTGGTAGACTGCCATAAGGGCCTCAGCCCCCCACCCACTTTCAGAGGCCAGTGTTCTGAATTCGAGGGAGTATTCTGCCACCGCTGATCTTCCTTGGCGTAACCGCAATAACCGTGGGCCGACTACTCCCCCCAATGACGGGTGGTAGAACGCACTTTTCATTACGCTAGCAAAGAGCTCGTACGAGGAACATATCTGAGTTTGCTTTTCCCAAATAGGTGTGGCCCAGGCTAACGCTTTGTCGTGTAACAGCGCCACAACGTAGGCTATCTTAGCGCGTTCCATCGGGAAGCGCGATGGCTGTTGTTCAAACACTAGAGAGCATTGTAACAGAAAGCCCCAGCATCCATCAGGATCTCCGGAATAGCGAGCTGGCAGAGGTAAAGCCAGTTCATGGCGACTTGAAGATCACGGGGAGAATGAGGTAAGCTACTTAATGTTTGTACCGCGACCGATACTGTGTTTACTTGCTCCATGATCTGGCGGACCATCTGCTCGTGGTTGCCTAGAATCTGTCCCTGGTTAACCACTGCGGTGTTTACTTGCTCCGTGATCTGATGGAGCATCTGCTCATGGTTGCCTAGCATTTGTCCCTGGTTAACCACTGCAGCCCTCAATGCTGCAACGTCTGGCTGATCGGCTGGATTCATGTTTTGGCTGAATCGTTCTGTAACGACGGGTGTACCGGGAGGTACACAACACGTAGGAATATAGATAAGAGTGAACCCAAGCGCCGTTTAGAACAGACGAACACAAATGCTTGTAACTAGGGTTGAAGGGATCTAGTAGTAAACAAACAGGGCAGCGCATACGCTGGACGCACAGAACTTAAACTCACCGTAGAGAAAACGGGATGATCAAACAATATAAATATAACTTGGACAAAAGTCTACACGTGACAAAACTAAACTTAGGATGCCAGGGGAAAATACTGGCAGCAGGCAGAAAGCCGCAACAAAACCAAAAACCCTTCCCAAAGAATAAATAACGGATAGGAAGAGAAGCAGTAGGAAGAAAACTTGAGGGAGGCCAGAAAGTGGCGCAGGAGGACACTCGAATAAGTAAAAAGGGAAATAGAGAGAGAGAGAGAGGTGGCGAGGTACCTTAAACTTGGATCGCAACAACGAGACTTAGAGAGAGGCTGAAAGCGTGACGGCAAGAGACCAAAACGATTCAGCAGTGATTCGTTTCACAAGCCGTATTAAATAGCCATGACAACGGCTGAAACGAATCACTGCTGATTGATCTGATGGAGTCTGGGACTGACTCGGCTGCCCCTAGTGGCGGTAGGGGGAACAGCGTCTGAGTTGGGACCGGCACGTCTGCCTCTAGTGACGACAGGTGGAACAGCGTCCGAGCCAGCCCTGACATGGCTTGCCAGTGGATGTGCCATTGCTGCAAGAGGACGCGCCATAGCACAAGCATCAATGACACAGACATCAAGCAGTGAGAAGCGTGTTCATCTGCCAAGGGTGAGCCAGAGGCCAGGCCCAAGTTGTGCCAGAGTTCGCGGTGTAAGGCGAGAGCCCTCCTCTGACAGTCTTTGTGTGGGGGAAGGAGCAGTAACCAAGACGACGACCTTCAGGGAGAATTTGTTGGGGCGCCAATGGCAAGGAGCCCGTCCTTGAGCACGAGCAGCTCCTTTTGGGTTAGCGGTCTCCCAACTGATCCAACTTCACATGTAGAGCTTTGAGTCCCTCCATGATCGAATCCATGCTTTTACCGAAAGTCACCTGCTGTGTTCCGACAGCTCTACCCATCGAGTTCTGTGCAGAGTGAGATTAGATCAGAAAAAGTGAGATTAGATCAGAAATAAAGTTCAGTTAAGGTGCAGGATGTCCACTGTGTCGTGTCGTGTTGTGCTGGTTCTGATGGACCTGAGTCGTTTACCAGAGGGAAGGGTCTTGAAGATGTGATGTCCAGGATGAGAGGGGTCAGCTCTGATTTTGCCAGGACGCTTCCTCACCCTGCTGGTGTAGATGTCCTGAAGCATTGGCAGGTTACATCCGATGATCCTCTCTCCTGTCCTGATGATGCGCTGCAGTTTGGCTCGTTCCTGTGAGGTGGAGGAACCAAACCAGATGGTGATCGAGGATGTGATGATGGATTCGATGATGGCTCTGTAGAACTAGATCATCAGAGTCTGTGGCAGGTTGAATTTTCTGTCTCAAGAAGAAAATTCTTTGCTGGGCTTTCTTTGCTATGGAGACCATGTTCCTCTCCCACTTCAGGTCCTTGGATATGATGGTACCCAGGAACTTGAGTGATTCCACAGTGGAAACTGCAGAGCCATTGATGCTGAGGTGGCGGAGGGAGTGGGGGCTGCGTCTGAAGTCAACCTCCATCCCTACAGTCTTCTGTGTGTTGAGCAGCAGGTGGTTGCTGCTGCACCAGGAGACCAACTGTTCGACTTCCTGTCTGTAGGCAGACTCGTCACCATTAGTTATGAGGACTACCACGGTGAGGTCGTTAGCAAACTTCAGGATCTTCACAGTTGGTTCCCTGGAGACACAGTCGTTGGTGTAGAGACTGAAGAGTAGAGTAGGGGTGAGAGCACGCAGCCTTGCGGCACTCCAGTGCTAAGGGTCCGGAGGTCCAATGAGTGTTTTCCTAGCCGCACCTGCTGTCTCCTGTCTGTTAGAAAGTCCACAATACACCAGCACATGGAATCTGGCACTGACAGCTGGGACAGCTTGACTCCCAGGAGCTGCGGCATCACTGTGTTAAATCAGGATGTCATGAAAAATACCTAGCATAATAAAAAGTCCACAAACAGAACTCTAGCGTAGGTTCCAGGACTGTCGAGATGCTGCAGCGTGACGTGCAGGGCCAACTACAGGGTTAACTACATCCTCGACAGATCTGTTAGCTCTGTATGCGAACTGCAGGGGGTCTGACTGAACACATAGTACTTTTGTAAGTCGCTCTGGATAAGAGCGTCTGCTAAATGCCGTAAATGTAAATGGGTCCAGCAGAGGGCCTGTAATGGCTTTCAGGTGGGATAGGACCAAGCGTTCAAAGACCTTCATGACTATGGAAGTCCGGAGATGGTGGATTTCTTGGGAATTGGAATGATGGTGGAGGTTTTGAAACAGGCAGGAACAGAGCAGAGTTCCAGTGATCTGTTGAAGATCTTGGTGAAGACTGGTGCTAACTGGTCACTGCAGTGCTTTAGGGTGGATGGAGAGACTGAGTCAGGCCCTGGAGCTTTCCTCACCTTCTGTCTACTGAAGAGCCTTTGAACATCTTCCAGATTGATGGAGAAGTGTGCAGGGGGCAGAGGTGAGAGAGCCAGGGTGGGGTGGGGGAGGTTGAATGAATGGGGCAGACTGCCTGAAGATTGTCCTTTAATGGCTCAAATCTGCAGTAGAATTCATTCAGGTCGTTGGTGAGCCGGCGGTCGTTAATCAGGAGTGGGGTCTTTCTCACCTTGTGATTGGTGATCTGCTCCAGGGCTGTCCAGGCTGAAGATGGGCCATTAGCAGCAATGTGGCTTTTTCAGCTGTTCAGAGTATCTGTGCTTTGCTGCTTTAATCCCTTTCTCCAGTCTGTATTTGGCCTCTTTGTAAACAGTCCTGTCCCCACTCCTAAATGCTGCCTCCTTTTCCCGCCGAAGCTGCCCGAGTTCAGCAGAGAACCATGGCTTGTCATTGCTGTATTTCTTATGTGATGTAGTAGAAATACAGCAGTCCTCACAGAAACTAATGTATGACGTCACAATGTCCGTGTACTCGTCTAGTCCGTCTGACGTCTCTTCGAACACACTCCAGTTTGTGGATTCGAAGCAGTCCTGGAGCTTCTCAATGTCTCCACTGGTCCACCTCTTCACAGTTGTAATGACAGGCTTATTGGTTTTAAGGTTTTGCCTGTATTTCGGGATGAGGTGAACGAGGTGGTGATCAGAGTGCCCGAGGGCTGCACGTGTGACCGCGTGATAGGCTCCTTTAATAGCGGTATAGCAGTGATCTAGAATGTTTTCCTCTCTCGTAGCGCAGGTGACGTGCTGTCTGTATTTGGGCAGTTCGTTCGTGAGTTTCACGCTGTTGAAGTCCCCCAGAATGATGAGCAGGGAGTCTGAGTTCTCTCTCTCCATTTTTAATACCTGTTCAGCCAGCTTTTTCTGCGCGTCGCTCGTGCGCACGTTCGGTGCGATGTACACGTCGGCCAGGATGAAGGAGCCGAACTCCCTGGGAGAGTAGAAAGGTCTGTATTTGATGAAGAAAGATTCCAGATGAGGGGAGCATGAGCGTAGCAGTACCTTGTTGTCTGTACTCCAGCGCTCGCTAAGGTAGAAGCAGATTCCTCCTCCTTTGCTCTTGCCGCTTAGCTCTGCGTCTCTGTCCGCTCGATGCAGCTGGAAACCGGGGATGTGCAGCGCGCTATCCGGGATCAGGTCGGAAGCCCAGGTTTCCGTAAAGCAGAGGGCAGAAGCATTCGCGAATTCCTTGTTGGTCCGGTTGAGAAGGAGTATCTCTTCAGTTTTGTTGTGAAGAGAGCGCAGTTTGGAGAGGAATATTGATGGTAGGGGTCCGAAACGCCCGCCGTCTCAGCCGTCTGAGAAGCGCCAGCTCGTCTGCCTCTGCGCCAGGGCTTCCCCCTGTCTCCTCGCCAGCCCGAGCAGTGCTTACGCACCCGATGTGAGGATTTCAAGAAAATTGGAAGGTTCTTGAAAAAACTCCGGGGTAAAAACAGGTGAAACTTTGTCCCTGTTCCTTGTTCCAACTTACTGAATTAGAGTTACAGTAAACAACATTAACAAACAAAAACACACACAGGACTGAGGAGCTCGTCACAGAGGCAGCCATTCTCGGCGCCATCTTGAATAAGATGCCGTATGTCCTTGCCACTGTCGCCTCTGGCTTGCTCATTAGGGATCTGGACCCATACGATTGTAAAGCTGCTTTGTGACGTGTTGTAAAAAGCGCTATGTAAATAAATTTGACTTTGACTTTGACATTCCTGTTGTCTTCAGCTCCGTCTGTCTCCCCAAGTTCGGTTCTTCAATCCCTCAGCGTGGAGTGGACCTCGGAGCTCTAAGACAGGTCCCACAGTCTCAGCTTTTTCCCACTGCTCTCTGCCCCTCATCTGCTCAACCTTGTCTGCTTAACGGGTCTGTGCAACTGTCGATTCATGACTGATAAAGCTGCCCTTCTTAACGAGCTCATTGGATAGCATCACCTGGATATCCTCCTGAAACTTGGCAATTGCAACATGACTACTACTATTTAAATGCTGCTGCTCCACCCAGGTTTAAACATCTCTCTGCCCCAAGACAGAGCGGTCGTGTCGGAGGGTTAGCAGTCATATTTAACAGCAAAATTACTATGCCTGTGATTACGATACAGGAAACTGTACACTTTGAATGCATGGCGGATAAAATGACTGGTTATAACTCATTTGTATTTCTGTTAGTCTACCGTCCCCCTAACAGCTCAGTCTCTGACTTCTTGAATTTTGTGAAGTTCTTACCACTGTTAGTCCCTTATCAAATTCACTGGTAATTCTAGGAGACTTCAACATCCACATCAACACATCGTTTCATCTGGTTCCGCTGGCCTCTCATCATTGTTAAATTGACTTTCCAACCCATTAACATGGTCATATTTTGGATTGTTACTAATGTGACAGGTCATGACATTGGCATATCTGATCATTTGTTTATTACTTCATGTCTCTCTCTAAACACTACTCCTCCTTCCACTAAATCACGTCTTCCCTTCCGTAAACTTTCATCTATCAAGTCATCAACTATCTTCTCTGCCTTAGAATCCTATCCATGTTCCCTCTTTACCTCTCTTACAATCTTGATGATGCTTTATCTGTGTACAATCAATCCCTTACTGATACCCTTAACTCTCTTGCACCTGCAAATACTCAACTCGTGCCTTCCACTCATGTATCACCCTGGTTTACTTCTGACCTTTATGTTCTAAAAACTACAGGCAGGCGTCTTCTATCAATCAAAATCAAAATGTATTTATATAGCGCTTTTTACAACAGTTGTTGTCACAAAGCAGCTTTATAAGTGTCAGAGTCCAGGTCCCCAGTCAGCAAGCCAAGGGCAACAGTAGGAGCATGAGGAAGAAACCTTGAGAGGAACCAAGGCTCAGTGGGGGAACCCATCCTCCTCTGGCCGACGCCGGTCACCATGACAACAGTAGAGATATGTAAACAAAGAAGTGATTGACGAATAGTTCTCATCATTGTGTGTATTTATATATGTGTTCTCTATGTAATTCTTATTCTTAAGAGTCCTAGACTTCTTGATAGTCAGTAATAGTCCAGGGCCATGGAGATGCAGCCATAGCAGGGGAGATGGGGTGGTGAGAGGAGCCAGTGCTGTGGGTTGATCCATCATCCATAGCTGGTTGGGCAGGCAGTAGCAGGCCCAGGGTGGATAGCAGGAAATGCTCGTCTCTCCTTGTCTCAGTATTTCTCGGATAGGAGGTCAGCCATTGGGCAAAAGAAAAGAGGGACAATTAGCTCTGTATGGGATATGTTGGACGAAGGAAATTTAAACATTTCTGGAGTGTGAGGGCAAATAAATTATTATAGCCTAGCTAAAGGGCAGAACCAGAAGGTAACACAGACTTGGGAGCATCCTGAGACACTGGCATCCATCCACTACATTGTCAACAAACTTGAGTGATCATGTGCAGTGACAGGATGACTGTGACGTCTGGGGCTCAGGCAGCAGAGAAGGATCCATACGCAGGCGTGATCGAATGGTTCTTTAATAATAATAAATGACAAGGAGTCACAGCCGAGGACCCCAAAGGGGCTCGAACGGGCAGCAGCCCGAGCAGGACAGAGGCAAGAGAATAGTCTTATAAACAGGCAAAGGGTCAAACACCAGAGAGACAGCAAAAACCAGGCAGAGGTACAAAAGGGCAGAATCCAAAACACAAGGTATGAGGCAATAAGCAAAGGTCAGAGACAGAAAGCAATCAGAGTAGTACTAGATACGGAAACGTTCGGTAATGCTGTGCAAAAACAAGGCAATACTTCGCACTGGGTTAAGGTCTACACACATCTTAAGTAGTCCATCAATTAAGGAAAAACCAGTTCAGGTGTCATTCGCGAATTCCTTGTTGGTCCGGTTGAGAAGGAGTATCTCTTCAGTTTTGTTGTGAAGAGAGCGCAGTTTGGAGAGGAATATTGATGGTAGGGGTCCGAAACGCCCGCCGTCTCAGCCGTACGAGCGCGCCAGCTCGTCTGCCTCTGCGCCAGGGCTTCCCCCTGTCTCCTCGCCAGCCCGAGCAGTGCTTACGCACCCGATGTGAGGATTTCAAGAAAATTGGAAGGTTCTTGAAAAAACTCCGGGGTAAAAACAGGTGAAACTTTGTCCCTGTTCCTTGTTCCAACTTACTGAATTAGAGTTACAGTAAACAACATTAACAAACAAAAACACACACAGGACTGAGGAGCTCATCACAGAGGCAGCCATTCTCGGCGCCATCTTGAATAAGATGCCGTATGTCCTTGCCACTGTCGCCTCTGGCTTGCTCATTAGGGATCTGGACCCATACGATTGTAAAGCTGCTTTGTGACGTGTTGTAAAAAGCGCTATGTAAATAAATTTGACTTTGACTTTGACATTCCTGTTGTCTTCAGCTCCGTCTGTCTCCCCAAGTTCGGTTCTTCAATCCCTCAGCGTGGAGTGGACCTCGGAGCTCTAAGACAGGTCCCACAGTCTCAGCTTTTTCCCACTGCTCTCTGCCCCTCATCTGCTCAACCTTGTCTGCTTAACGGGTCTGTTCAACTGTCGATTCATGACTGATAAAGCTGCCCTTCTTAACGAGCTCATTGGATAGCATCACCTGGATATCCTCCTGAAACTTGGCAATTGCAACATGACTACTACTATTTAAATGCTGCTGCTCCACCCAGGTTTAAACATCTCTCTGCCCCAAGACAGAGCGGTCGTGTCGGAGGTTTAGCAGTCATATTTAACAGCAAAATTACTATGCCTGTGATTACGATACAGGAAACTGTACACTTTGAATGCATGGCGGATAAAATGACTGGTTATAACTCATTTGTATTTCTGTTAGTCTACCGTCCCCCTAACAGCTCAGTCTCTGACTTCTTGAATTTTGTGAAGTTCTTACCACTGTTAGTCCCTTATCAAATTCACTGGTAATTCTAGGAGACTTCAACATCCACATCAACACATCGTTTCATCTGGTTCCGCTGGCCTCTCATCATTGTTAAATTGACTTTCCAACCCATTAACATGGTCATATTTTGGATTGTTACTAATGTGACAGGTCATGACATTGGCATATCTGATCATTTGTTTATTACTTCATGTCTCTCTCTAAACACTACTCCTCCTTCCACTAAATCACGTCTTCCCTTCCGTAAACTTTCATCTATCAAGTCATCAACTATCTTCTCTGCCTTAGAATCCTATCCATGTTCCCTCTTTACCTCTCTTACAATCTTGATGATGCTTTATCTGTGTACAATCAATCCCTTACTGATACCCTTAACTCTCTTGCACCTGCAAATACTCAACTCGTGCCTTCCACTCATGTATCACCCTGGTTTACTTCTGACCTTTATGTTCTAAAAACTACAGGCAGGCGTCTTCTATCAATCAAAATCAAAATGTATTTATATAGCGCTTTTTACAACAGTTGTTGTCACAAAGCAGCTTTATAAGTGTCAGAGTCCAGGTCCCCAGTCAGCAAGCCAAGGGCAACAGTAGGAGCATGAGGAAGAAACCTTGAGAGGAACCAAGGCTCAGTGGGGGAACCCATCCTCCTCTGGCCGACGCCGGTCACCATGACAACAGTAGAGATATGTAAACAAAGAAGTGATTGACGAATAGTTCTCATCATTGTGTGTATTTATATATGTGTTCTCTATGTAATTCTTATTCTTAAGAGTCCTAGACTTCTTGATAGTCAGTAATAGTCCAGGGCCATGGAGATGCAGCCATAGCAGGGGAGATGGGGTGGTGAGAGGAGCCAGTGCTGTGGGTTGATCCATCATCCATAGCTGGTTGGGCAGGCAGTAGCAGGCCCAGGGTGGATAGCAGGAAATGCTCGTCTCTCCTTGTCTCAGTATTTCTCGGATAGGAGGTCAGCCATTGGGCAAAAAGAAAAGAGGGACAATTAGCTCTGTATGGGATATGTTGGACGAAGGAAATTTAAACATTTCTGGAGTGTGAGGGCAAATAAATTATTATAGCCTAGCTAAAGGGCAGAACCAGAAGGTAACACAGACTTGGGAGCATCCTGAGACACTGGCATCCATCCACTACATTGTCAACAAACTTGAGTGATCATGTGCAGTGACAGGATGACTGTGACGTCTGGGGCTCAGGCAGCAGAGAAGGATCCATACGCAGGCGTGATCGAATGGTTCTTTAATAATAATAAATGACAAGGAGTCACAGCCGAGGACCCCAAAGGGGCTCGAGCGGGCAGCAGCCCGAGCAGGACAGAGGCAAGAGAATAGTCTTATAAACAGGCAAAGGGTCAAACACCAGAGAGACAGCAAAAACCAGGCAGAGGTACAAAAGGGCAGAATCCAAAACACAAGGTATGAGGCAATAAGCAAAGGTCAGAGACAGAAAGCAATCAGAGTAGTACTAGATACGGAAACGTTCGGTAATGCTGTGCAAAAACAAGGCAATACTTCGCACTGGGTTAAGGTCTACACACATCTTAAGTAGTCCATCAATTAAGGAAAAACCAGTTCAGGTGTCATTCGCGAATTCCTTGTTGGTCCGGTTGAGAAGGAGTATCTCTTCAGTTTTGTTGTGAAGAGAGCGCAGTTTGGAGAGGAATATTGATGGTAGGGGTCCGAAACGCCCGCCGTCTCAGCCGTATGAGCGCGCCAGCTCGTCTGCCTCTGCGCCAGGGCTTCCCCCTGTCTCCTCGCCAGCCCGAGCAGTGCTTACGCACCCGATGTGAGGATTTCAAGAAAATTGGAAGGTTCTTGAAAAAACTCCGGGGGTAAAAACAGGTGAAACTTTGTCCCTGTTCCTTGTTCCAACTTACTGAATTAGAGTTACAGTAAACAACATTAACAAACAAAAAACACACACAGGACTGAGGAGCTCGTCACAGAGGCAGCCATTCTCGGCGCCATCTTGAATAAGATGCCGTATGTCCTTGCCACTGTCGCCTCTGGCTTGCTCATTAGGGATCTGGACCCATACGATTGTAAAGCTGCTTTGTGACGTGTTGTAAAAAGCGCTATGTAAATAAATTTGACTTTGACTTTGACATTCCTGTTGTCTTCAGCTCCGTCTGTCTCCCCAAGTTCGGTTCTTCAATCCCTCAGCGTGGAGTGGACCTCGGAGCTCTAAGACAGGTCCCACAGTCTCAGCTTTTTTCCCACTGCTCTCTGCCCCTCATCTGCTCAACCTTGTCTGCTTAACGGGTCTGTTCAACTGTCGATTCATGACTGATAAAGCTGCCCTTCTTAACGAGCTCATTGGATAGCATCACCTGGATATCCTCCTGAAACTTGGCAATTGCAACATGACTACTACTATTTAAATGCTGCTGCTCACCCAGGTTTAAACATCTCTCTGCCCCAAGACAGAGCGGTCGTGTCGGAGGTGTCACGATCCGCCCTGCCCCCCTTGTCATTTCGTGTCTGTTTTGTTGTGATAGCCATGTGTTTCTTAGCCCTGCCCCTCGTTATCCTTGTCAGGTGTTCCATGTTAGTCCTGTTCTATTTAAACCCTGTGTTTTGTCTGCCATGTCGCCGGTTGTTTTGTCGAATCATTTGTCTAGTCATTTGTATAGTATCTGCTCTCCGTTTTGTTCTTTGTATTCTCAGCCCCGTGTATTTCGTGTTCTAGTCTTTAGTTCTATTCCTGTTAGTCAGTTCTTGTTTATCATGTCTCTTCGTGTTGGTTTTGTTTCTTTGTCGGACTCCCTGCCTGTTTCGACCCATGCCCGTTTAAATGATTCTGATTCTGGATTGCCCTTTAATAAATCTCGCTCTTCTCAGCGTTTGTGTCCGCCAGCTACTTCTCCGCCTATCGCGGCGTTACATAACAACCGGCCAAAAGAGGACACAGCGAGAGAGCGAGACTCTGGTAAGTTCAGTCGCGGTAATGAGATGTTGGCTGCTTCCACGCAGTCCAAATCTCCGATATTACAGCGCGAACTAACCAGAGACAGGAATTCCCCTGGCGTTGTGGGAACAAGGGGATCTCGTCGCTCCAGGAAAAAGGTAACATTACTCCAAATTCTTACTGGTTTCCGCGACGAGACCCCTGATAAACGCTGCGATTCAGCCCGTTTTGATAAACACTACAGGGAGGAGCGACCTGTAGTGCAAGACGTGGCTGAATGGGATGAATGTGCAGACGAGCATCTGCTCAGCCCTCGGTTGGCTTTCAAACGACACTGCGAGCTCCCGATACCTTGTGTGAGGTGTAGCCGTCGCAGAGAAAGCAACCGAGAGGCAGCTGTGTCTGTATGTTCTCCCAGGCTCGTTCAAGCTCCAGTGGGGAAAGCCACGCCCCCCAGGATCGAGCCCGGTTGCCGCAGCGCCCCCAATGGTCATCCCCGGTACGGCAGCTACCCCAAAGAATTTTTTTGGGGGGGGTAGTGGCCGAACTCGAGTGCCGGAGGCCCAGGAGAGGCCTGCACGAGTGCGTGAGGTCCAGGAGAGGCCTGCACGAGTGCGTGAGGTCCAGGAGAGGCCTGCACGAGTGCGTGAGGTCCAGGAGAGGCCTGCACGAGTGCACGAGGTCCAGGAGAGGCCTGCACGAGTGCCTGAGGCCCAGGAGAGGCCAGCCCGAGTGCCAGAGGCCCAGGAGAGGCCAGCCCGAGTGCCAGAGGCCCAGGAGAGGCCAGCCCGAGTGCCGGAGGCCCAGGAGAGGCCAGCTCGAGTGCCGGAGGCCCAGGAGAGGCCAGCTCGAGTGCCGGAGGCCCAGGAGAGGCCGACTATAGTGCCGGAGGCCCAGGAGAGGCCGACTATAGTGCCGGAGGCTCTGGAGAGGCCAGCTATAGCACCGGAGGTCCAGGAATCCCCACCACCTGTCACCGCAATCCAGACGGGGTCACCCTCGCCGCCAGTCCCCGCGCCCCGGAGGGGGTCGCCGCCTGTCCCCCCGTCCCAGAGGGGTCGCCGCCTGTCCCCCCGTCCCGGAGGGGGTCGCCGCCTGTTCCCGCGTCCCGGAGGGGGTCGCCGCCTGTTCCAGCGTCCCGGAGGGGGGTCGCCGCCTGTTCCAGCGTCCCGGAGGGGGTCGCCGCCTGTTCCCGCGGCCGGGACGGGCCGCCGCCTGTTCCCGCGGCCCGGACGGGGCCGCCGCCTGTTCCCGCGGCCCGGACGGGGCCGCCGCCTGTTCCCACGACCCGGAAGGGGTCACCCTCGCTACCTTTTCCTGCGACCCAGGAGGGGTCGTCACCGCAGCTGGCAGTCACCGCAGCGCCACCCGGGGACCTGGGACTGCCTGCGCGCCTTGCTGCGCCTCGAGCCCCGCCCGCCCCGCCCTGCGAAGTTCCCGTGCCCCACCCGCCCCGCCCTGCGAAGTTCCCCGTGTCCCGCCCGTCCCGCCCTGCACGTTGCCCCCTGTTGCTCCTTGTGCCCCGCCCTGCCCGCCCTCTTTTGTGGACTCTGCTCCATTGTTTTTGCCCTCTGTTGTGCCTGGTTTTGTTCTTGCCCGTGTCATGGTGTCTGTTTCTGTTCCTGTGTCTGTTCCTGTGCCTGTCCCATTTTTGCCTGCCCCTATGCCTGTTTCAGTGTCTGTTCCAATGTCTGTCCCTGTGTTTGTGCCAGTCCCCCTGTCGGTTGCCTGGTCTGTCTTAGGTCTTCGTCTCCCTCGTCCTCCTGTTGTGCCCTCCCCTGGTCATCGTCGTCCTTCTTGTAATGTTGCTCCTCCTCCCTCGTGTCAGCCTGTTCGTCGTTCCTCAGTCTTGTGTCTCTCCCTGTTGCGGTTTTGTTCCTACGTCCGTCTCCACTCCTGTGTCTGTCCCTGTTCCTGCCCTGGCGTCTCGCCCTGTTTTTGGTTTTTCCCCTGGTTCTCCGTCCCGTCCAGTGTCGTCTGTCCTTGGTTCATGTCCTGTCTGTGGTTTTGGTTTGCGCACCCCGGGTGTGGTGCGCTTAGAGGGGGGTACTGTCACGATCCGCCCTGCTCCCCTTGTCATTTCGTGTCTGTTTTGTTGTGATAGCCATGTGTTTCTTAGCCCTGCCCCTCGTTATCCTTGTCAGGTGTTCCATGTTAGTCCTGTTCTATTTAAACCCTGTGTTTTGTCTGCCATGTCGCCGGTTGTTTTGTCGAATCATTTGTCTAGTCATTTGTATAGTATCTGCTCTCCGTTTTGTTCTTTGTATTCTCAGCCCCGTGTATTTCGTGTTCTAGTCTTTAGTTCTATTCCTGTTAGTCAGTTCTTGTTTATCATGTCTCTTCGTGTTGGTTTTGTTTCTTTGTCGGACTCCCTGCCTGTTTCGACCCATGCCCGTTTTTAAATGATTCTGATTCTGGATTGCCCTTTAATAAATCTCGCTCTTCTCAGCGTTTGTGTCCGCCAGCTACTTCTCCGCCTATCGCGGCGTTACAGGAGGTTTAGCAGTCATATTTAACAGCAAAATTACTATGCCTGTGATTACGATACAGGAAACTGTACACTTTGAATGCATGGCGGATAAAATGACTGGTTATAACTCATTTGTATTTCTGTTAGTCTACCGTCCCCCTAACAGCTCAGTCTCTGACTTCTTGAATTTTGTGAAGTTCTTACCACTGTTAGTCCCTTATCAAATTCACTGGTAATTCTAGGAGACTTCAACATCCACATCAACACATCGTTTCATCTGGTTCCGCTGGCCTCTCATCATTGTTAAATTGACTTTCCAACCCATTAACATGGTCATATTTTGGATTGTTACTAATGTGACAGGTCATGACATTGGCATATCTGATCATTTGTTTATTACTTCATGTCTCTCTCTAAACACTACTCCTCCTTCCACTAAATCACGTCTTCCCTTCCGTAAACTTTCATCTATCAAGTCATCAACTATCTTCTCTGCCTTAGAATCCTATCCATGTTCCCTCTTTACCTCTCTTACAATCTTGATGATGCTTTATCTGTGTACAATCAATCCCTTACTGATACCCTTAACTCTCTTGCACCTGCAAATACTCAACTCGTGCCTTCCACTCATGTATCACCCTGGTTTACTTCTGACCTTTATGTTCTAAAAACTACAGGCAGGCGTCTTCTATCAATCAAAATCAAAATGTATTTATATAGCGCTTTTTACAACAGTTGTTGTCACAAAGCAGCTTTATAAGTGTCAGAGTCCAGGTCCCCAGTCAGCAAGCCAAGGGCAACAGTAGGAGCATGAGGAAGAAACCTTGAGAGGAACCAAGGCTCAGTGGGGGAACCCATCCTCCTCTGGCCGACGCCGGTCACCATGACAACAGTAGAGATATGTAAACAAAGAAGTGATTGACGAATAGTTCTCATCATTGTGTGTATTTATATATGTGTTCTCTATGTAATTCTTATTCTTAAGAGTCCTAGACTTCTTGATAGTCAGTAATAGTCCAGGGCCATGGAGATGCAGCCATAGCAGGGGAGATGGGGTGGTGAGAGGAGCCAGTGCTGTGGGTTGATCCATCATCCATAGCTGGTTGGGCAGGCAGTAGCAGGCCCAGGGTGGATAGCAGGAAATGCTCGTCTCTCCTTGTCTCAGTATTTCTCGGATAGGAGGTCAGCCATTGGGCAAAAGAAAAAGAGGGACAATTAGCTCTGTATGGGATATGTTGGACGAAGGAAATTTAAACATTTCTGGAGTGTGAGGGCAAATAAATTATTATAGCCTAGCTAAAGGGCAGAACCAGAAGGTAACACAGACTTGGGAGCATCCTGAGACACTGGCATCCATCCACTACATTGTCAACAAACTTGAGTGATCATGTGCAGTGACAGGATGACTGTGACGTCTGGGGCTCAGGCAGCAGAGAAGGATCCATACGCAGGCGTGATCGAATGGTTCTTTAATAATAATAAATGACAAGGAGTCACAGCCGAGGACCCCAAAGGGGCTCGAACGGGCAGCAGCCCGAGCAGGACAGAGGCAAGAGAATAGTCTTATAAACAGGCAAAGGGTCAAACACCAGAGAGACAGCAAAAACCAGGCAGAGGTACAAAAGGGCAGAATCCAAAACACAAGGTATGAGGCAATAAGCAAAGGTCAGAGACAGAAAGCAATCAGAGTAGTACTAGATACGGAAACGTTCGGTAATGCTGTGCAAAAACAAGGCAATACTTCGCACTGGGTTAAGGTCTACACACATCTTAAGTAGTCCATCAATTAAGGAAAAACCAGTTCAGGTGTGGAGGTCAGTATTCGGGCGAGGGTGCCCTCTGGCGGTCCTGGTCCGCAACAGCGGGCTGCGCCCTCTGGTGGGCACCCCTGACAATGACAGCACCAGCGCCCCAGTTTTCCATAAAACCCTTTGCCCACGAATCCCTGGATCTGTAACCTTTATCTAAGGGGGCACATTAATTACCAAATGCTAAATTAAATAAGTACGTTTTCAAGCTAGACTTAAAGACTGAGACTGTGTCAGAGTCTCTGACACATTCTGGAAGGTTATTCCATAGTTGGGGGGCCTTATAAGAAAAGGCTTTTCCCCCTGTTGTTACATTATAAATTGTTGGAACTAATAAGAGGCCAGTACCCTATGATCTTAGTGGACGTAGGGGTTCATATTAGGACACAAGTGCTTGACCTCTTATGCCAATAAGTGTCTCCAGCATATTCAGTAGAATGTTGTGATCAATGGTGTCAAAAGCAGCACAAGAAACGTATAAGACAAGAAACGTGTCCTTTATCAGAGGATATTAAGATATCAATTGCTTCTTTAGTCAGCGCAGTTTCAGTGCTGTGGTGGAGTCTAAATCCACACTGAAATAACTCTAGGACATGTTCTGTCTGTAAATAAGAAGAGAGTTGTGAAGAAACTACTTTCTCTAGAATTTTGGAAATAAACTACAGATTAGAGATTGGCCTATAGTTGGACAGTTCCTGGGGATTAAGTTCAGGTTTTTTAATTAGTGGCTTGATGACTGCAAGTTTAACACTAGCACTGCAAACGCCATGAAAATCTTCATCAGGAAAATCAGCCACCGAGTAGCCCACTTCCCCACTGTGAAGCGTGAAGCAATTACTGCCCTTTGTCTTGCTAATGACATGGTACGCATTAGAAGCGCCGACCCCTGCCCCCCTTTCCAAGGAAAACATGTTCAATACTGAAAATACCTAACGTGAAGGCAGCATGGCCAGCTCATCTTTTGACACAGCTTCAAGAAGCAATTCAAAAGTTACAACCCGTGAATCTATGCTACTTACTTTATAACGCGAAGGTAGTTATCCCTATGCTGAATAGGAATCCTTTGGTTTGAATGGCCATTAGCACAAAACGTTCTAACTGTGAAATAAATCTTCACGCTAAAGAATAAACAATGTATTTGCAGTACGTGTTGTGTGATGGCACATTCACTGAATCCCACTAAAGAGTAAACAAATATATTTTTTGAATCCCACTCGCTACAAATTTTTGTAGGATACCAGTAACTATATTTTTTGTAATGACACAGTGTTAGAATTTGCGTATATGCGTGATTTACATTAAAACACCGGTAAAAAATAATTACAACAACAAAGATATTGTTGGCTTAGCAATGACAGGGCAAAACGAATTTGTGATGCAGAACAACTTTATTTTAATCCGAAAATTAGAACTCTCGGTGTCACGGTGGCGAGGCGGTTTAGGATGCAAAGACGAGTACTCGTGTTGTTGACAGACAGTGATTTTATTTTGGTTGAACATATAACGCAAACATATAACGTGTGCAACTCAAACAAAGACGAGCACGGTACACTGCGCAAGCACACATTAAATAGACGAACAACACTAACCCTTTGTGAAGATGAGACGAGCTACAGGTGGGACGAATGAACACCCTCACACCGGCACACACCCATGGAAATACACATATGGACAGACAACATGAACACACGCCCAAAGGGAGGGGTCCGGGGCTGAGCGTGACACTCAGAAATACAGTCCAGTGCGCTATGAGCGTCCCGCAAACTAACAGTTCCTACATATCCATGGCCCGTCCTTTCTACATTTTCGACAGGTGTACTTGGCGCACACAGCACACCGCTCTGAGCTGTGATTTCTGTAGCAGTGTATCTGCACCTGACACTGCGTCTTCTTTCCAGGAGCAGGCGGAGGTAATTGCTTTTTCGCCATTGTCTTTTCCTTTAGGAATCGACGCTGAAGTTCCTCAGCAAGAGCATGTAAAAAGTCTCTTCTGCTCTCCGTGGACTTCGTGCATGCCTTGCACAAAACATGTGCATTCATTGCTGCCAAGTCTAGCATGTTGTAGAACACTGCAACTGGCCACCTGCGTGTTCCTGCGCGGACTGTATACCCATACACCTTCTCGTCCATAATATCCACACCGCAAAGAAGAAATTTAAAAAGTTTGTTACATTATGAAAACATTTTTCTGACATATATGACATAAAAATTCATTATTGTGACATTATTATGTGACATTGTCACATTATTATGTGATTATTATGTGATATGTGACATTATTTATCAACATATGCGCATACCTTCATGATGTAGTCTGTGATCGTGTTTGGTTTCCTTTTGCGGCCTTCGGAGATCGTCACTTGTTTGTGCATCGTGTTGAGAATGCAGACTGCCTGTTTTTTTTTCGGAGCAGATGCTGTCAGTACGGCACATCCTGATGTGTACACGTGTGGAGAATTCCTCATGTCCCTTGGTGTTTTTTGCTGGAGGAGGAATTTCTCTTCTGATCTTGTTGATTGTCCCAAGCAGAGCTGTGTTGCATGCTAGCAGTGTGTTAGCCAGAGACAGGGATGTAAAGTAGTTGTCGGTGGTGACAGTTCTGCCCTTGTCCAGATATGGCTCCATGAGTCTCATGACGACATTCTCAGTCTTTTTCCCTTGGGACGACTGGGGTCCTTTCCCAAATATGGAAGAGCAATGCACATATAATTGGTCTCCAAATCAGCAGCAATCGAGTATTGCCCACAGAAAAAGCACTGCGATGAAAGCCATCAGCTCGCTGACAGACAGGTTCCAGCTCTGATCTGCTCTGCAGGCTTCATGGACCGTGCAGTGCGTGATGGTCCTCAGCATCTCTATGTCGATCAAACACAGAAAGCTCTGCAACCTGCTTGTGATTCTGTGCTGTATGAGTAAAAGAAAAATCACATTACTTACATGTAAAAAAAAATAGCAGGCACAATTCAGTTTAGTATTTTTCTTCTATACATCTACAAAAACAGGAAATATATCAGGCAAAATGCACTTCAGTACTTTTCTTCTATACATCTACAAAAGAGGAAATATAGCTGGCCAAATTCAGTTCGATGCTTTTCTTCTATACACATCTATAAAAAGAGGAAATATAGCAGGCAAAATTCACCTCAGTACTTTTCTTCTATACATCTACAAAAAGAGTTTTATGTTACCTTGGCATGCTCTGCAGGTCCTGTGTTCTCACTGAACGTAAAAGTGGTGTTGTCATGTCCACGAATGCATACAACATCTGTCTTTTCCCAAGCGGTTCCATCTTTTGTGTTTATGTTTGTTGCAGGCCTACTGACATCCTTAGCAACAGAACGCTTCTTTCGTGGAGGGCTGAGGTTTTCTTCATCTGATTGTCCACTCGTATCTGCGGCAGTTGAAAATGCCAGATCAGAGTCTTCAGCACTAAAAGAAAGTTCCTCTCCTCCATCGGAATCGCAGTCATGCATTGCGTTCAGAAGAGCCAAAGCTTGCAAAGGAGTATAAATCCTCTTGTATGCCATCGTAGTGTCAGTGTCTCGCAGAACAGGAAAAATATATGAAATGATTCACCTGTGTTCATGTGTCTGTTTTTATCCCAGCTTGGAGAAGACCACACCCCACCCATCTTCAACAGGTGTAAATTTGTGGACATTCACGTTGGCTGATGCAAAGGCGCCAATGACATGCATATCGATACCCACTAATCACATGCTAAATGATACTTCCGCATTTCCATATCTTTATATCTGATGGATAAATAGCTGTACATAGAAAAAGATAACAATAGAAACAAAAACCTTCTAAATTTTAACCCAGGGACTGACCGATTATCCATCCATCCATCCATCCATCAGATATAAAGATATGGAAATGCGGGAGTATCGGTTAGCATGTATTTAGCGGGAGTATCAGAATGCATGTCATTAGCGCATTTTGTCATTAGCGTATTTATTACTGGGTGGTGTGTGTGTGAAAAAGTATTGCAACAGCGGTTCTATTACCAGTGTTATTACTGTAAATCGCGTATATACTCAAACTCTGACACGATTTGCAAGTATGTTACATTACAAAAAATATAGGTACACAGATTGACTGGTATCTTAAAAAAGATTGTAGTGAGGGGCATTAAATTCAATTCAATTCAATTTTATTTATATAGCGTTTTTTACAACACATGTTGTCACAAAGCAGCTTTACAAATTGCGTGGGTCCAGATCCCTAATGAGCAAGCCAAAGGCGACAGTGGCAAGGAAAAACTCCCTAAGATGGCAGGAATTTAGGAAGAAACCTTGGGAGGACCAAGACTCAAAAGGGAACCCATCCTCCATTGGGCAGCCCACTAGCAGATGTCCGCATTCACAGTTCAGGTATAGTCCAGATATAATCCTGTAGTTATGATTCTAATTCCAGGCCGAGTAGTCACAGTCCCTTCAGAGTAGATGTGCCTCAGGTGGGAGTTGGCATCAGCGCGTCCTCTTGCGATAATGGCACATCCAACCACGGCATCGGCACATCCACTGGCAAGCCAGACCATCTCCTAGATGCTTGTATGGGGTGGGTAACGGGAAAGGCTAGTCTCTCCTTATCCCGGTATTTCTCGGGCAGCCATTGGGAAGAAGAGGGACAATTAGTTCTGTATGGAATATGTTAGACAAAGTAAATGTAAACATTTCTGGAGTGTGGCAGCGACTCCGGCAATTAAATTATTACAGCCTAGCTAAAGGGCAGAACCAGAAGGTAACACAGACTTGGGAGCATCCTGAGACACTGGCATCCATCCACTACACCGTCGACAAACTTGAGTGACCGCGTGCAGTGATAGGATGACGGCACCAGCGCCCCAGTTTTCCATAAAACCCTTTGCCCATGAACCCCTGGATCTGTTACCTTATCTAAAGGGGCACATTAATTACCAAATGCTAGATCAAACAAGTAAGTTTTCAAGCTAGACTTAAAGATTGAGACTGTGCCAGAGTCCCGGACACATTCTGGAAGACTATTCCATAGTTGGGGGGCCTTATAAGAAAAGGCTCTTCCCCCTGCTGTTACCTTATTAATTGATGGAACTAATAAGAGGCCAGCACCTTGGGATCGTAGTGGGACGCTGGGGTTCATAATAAGAGATAAGCTCTTGGAGGTAGTCAGGAGCAAGTCCATGCAGTGCTTTATAAGTCAATAGAATAATATTAAAATCAATACGGAATTTTACTGGGAGCCAGTGCAGGGCCGATAAGACTGGGCTGATATGTTCAAATTTCCTAGTTCTAGTTAGAACTCTGGCTGCGGCATTTTTAACTACTTGAAGTTTATTAATATTCCTATTTGAGCATCCTGACAGTAACGAGTTACAATAATCTAATCTCGAGCTAACAAAGGCGTGTACTAATTTTTCTGCATCATGCTGGGATAATGCATTTCTTAACTTGGCAATGTTACGGAGATGTAGAAAAGCTATCCTGGTAGTATTATCTATGTATTTAGGTCAGAGTCGAATAAGAAGCCGAGATTTTTGGCTACCGAGCCAGGAGTAATGGGGTAATCTGCAAGATTTAACATTAGATCTGGTATTTTCTGTCTTGTGGCCTTTGGGCCCAGAAGGAGAACCTCC
The DNA here is from genome assembly GCA_020368025.1 of Brachyhypopomus occidentalis. Classification (NCBI taxonomy): domain Eukaryota; kingdom Metazoa; phylum Chordata; class Actinopteri; order Gymnotiformes; family Hypopomidae; genus Brachyhypopomus; species Brachyhypopomus occidentalis. The sequence continues at coordinate 5,948,770 of JAGXOD010001372.1, forward strand.
GTTTTGTCACCATTAAGGTGGAGGAAGTTTAGCGACATCCAACATTTAATATCACTTACGCAGGCCTCAATTTTTCCTAATCTGGATTTGTCATCAGGTTTGGCTGATATATAAAGTTGGGTGTCATCTGCATAGCAGTGAAAGTTGACACCATGTTTATTTATAACTATTCCTAATGGTAACATATATAATGTAAATAATAGTGGTCCTAGGATGGAGCCTTGCGGGATGCCATATTTCACTTCTGAGTGTTTGGAGGGAATATTATCGAGCTCTACAAACTGATAGTGATTGGTTAAGTAAGAGTTAAACCATGAAAGGGCTGTACCCAAGATTCCAACCCAGTTTTCTAACCTTTCTAGCAGGATCTTGTGATCTATTGTGTCGAAGGCTGCACTAAGATCGAGAAGCCCTAATAGCGATACATAACCTTGATCAGAGGCAAGAAGGAGATCATTTGTTACTTTAACTAGTGCTGTTTCAGTGCTGTGGTGGGGCCTAAATCCAGATTGGAACTTTTCAAATATGTGGTTCCTGTGCAGATATAAGCATAACTGTTTGGCCACAGCTTTTTCTATGATCTTCGATATAAATGATAGGTTCGAGATGGGTCTGTAGCTAGATAGTACATTAGGATCAAGATTTGGTTTCTTGATCAGAGGTTTAATGACTGCTAGTTTACAGGATCTGGGCATGTGACCCATTGTGATGGATGAGTTAACTATATTTAAAAGAGGTTCGATTACAACTGTAAAAACTCTGAGTAATTTAGAGGGAATCAAGTCTAATGTGCAAGTTGTAGAATTTAAAGTTGCAATTATTTTCTCCAATTCTAGTTGTGGGAGTGGATGAAAAGCTTCAAGCTTTTCTTCTAATGCTAGATTTTGTTCAATATCAGCCAATCCAGATGACAAAACAGATGAATTACCTATAAAAGGATTTATATTTAATAATATTTAATAATATCTAATATTCTCTATTTTATTATCAAAGAAATCCATAAAGACATTACTAGTTAGGTTCCCTGGAATCTGATGTTCAGCACTGGTTTGATTTTTTGTAAGTTTAGAAATAGTACTGAAAAGAAATCTAGGATTATTTTTATTTTTTTCAATCAGTGAGGCTAGGTATGTTGAGCATGCTTTAGTAAGTGCCCCTTTGTATTCAATAAGGCTATCCTTCCAAGCACAGTGGAATACTTCCAGCTTAGTAGAGCGCCAGTTCCGCTCTAATTTACGTGCTATTTGTTTTAAATTACGAGTTTGGTCGGTGTACCACGGGGCGAGCTTTTTAAGTCTGACCTTTTATGTTTGAATGGAGCTATTATATCTAGAGCTGATCTACAAGTATTCTCTAAGCAGTCGGTTAAACTGTCTAACTCATCTGGATATGTTGGCGAGTAGGCTAAAGTCGTTAAATCTGGGATGGTTTCAGTAAACTGTGTGGCGGTTGACGAATTTATCGAGCGTTTTAAACAATTCCGAGGAGACTGGCGGGTATTTAGGTTAAGATGTAGCTCGAATGAGATTAGATAGTGATCGGAGATTGCTGTGGTTTGCGGAAATGTATTTATTCTATACTTCTATAGGATTCTATACTTCTAACTTATAATTTTCACCATTTACGCTCCAGGATTCGTGTGGCTCGTATGATACTACGCATGTGCTCGTTGTACCAAGGCGCCATTCTTCTCTCACTTACTCTCTTATATCACAATGGCGCAACCTTGTCTAAAGCTGTACGGAGAGAAGTCTTGATGTGCTCAGTAATATGCTCTAGCCGTTCTGGAGCTACAGGTGTATCACTGTTTGTCACATCCGGTAAAGTATCAATAAGTGCAGCTATGGTAGTAATTGTTCATTTAATTTGGTAGCGGGGCGGCCAATGAATACTGTTGTTCAAATGCAACTCGTACGTTATGAGGCTGTGGTCAGAAGCAGCCTTGATTTGAGCAAGTACTGCTAAACTGGTTACGTCAATACCAAACAATAAGACCAAGTCTACAGTATGACTACAATTATGCGTGGGACCCACCACATTCTCAGTGATAGCCATTGAATCAAGAATTGCTTGAAAGTTTATGCTAAAAGACTTCAAAGTAGATTTCAAAGTGGATATTAAAATCACCAACTTTCATCACCTTATAATCACCTTATCAGCTGATAGCACTTTATGAGACAAAAACTCAGAATATGAACCAGGAGGATGGTAAATAGTAATTAACATAAATGACTGTGTCGCTTGAGGATAAATTTGATACAGTGAGAATGAGACATTCAAAATAATTTTTGAGGGAGTCATATAGTGTGGCGACACCACCTCCGCAACCATTTGGACGGGACTTTTGAACATAGCTATAGCCGGAGGGAGACGCTTCGTTTCGGGCCATATAGTCGTCTGGCCGGGTCCAGGTTTCAGTCAAGCAAAGCATGCATAGCTTATGGTCGGTAATCATTTCATTAACAAGTAATGCTTTAGATGACAAGGATCTTATATTTAGCAATCCTAATTTCAGATATAAAATGATAGTGGTAGCGTTATTGACTTTAACACTGATTAAATTTTGTCTACAAATTTTATGAGAACTGTTTTGAGAACAGTCGGTGTAGGCTGTTTGTCTGCTGCCTGGCCTCGGCTCTGGTTTATCAATCCCCATTAACTACTCCTACATTACCACTATTAAGCCTAGCGGATATACTACTCCCATGGGCCCACCACCTGTGGGAGAGGTAGTACTAGGGGTTCGGTGCATTGTGGTTTGGGCGGTGGCCGAAGGCGAGGGCCTTGGTGTACCGACCCTCGGTTACTGAAGCTGGCTCTTGGGACATGGAACGTAACCCTCTGGGTGGGAAGGAGCCTGAGCTGGTGTGTGAGGCTGAGAGATACCAACTAGATATAGTTGGGCTCACCTCCACACACAGTTTGGGTTCTGGAACCAATCCTCTCGAGAGAGGCTGGACTTTATTCTTTTCTGGAGTTGCCCAGGGTGAAAGGCGGAGGGCTGGAGTCGGCTTACTCATAGCTCCCCGGCTCGCTGCCTGTGTGTTGGGGTTTTCCCCAGTAGATAAGAGGGTTGCCTCCCTGCGCCTTAGGGTCGGGGAATGGGCTCTGACTGTTGTTTGTGCTTATGCACCGAATAGCAGTTTGGAGTACCTGGCCTTCTTGGAGTCCTTGGAGGGGGTACTGGAAGGTGCCCCTTCTGGGGATTCCATTGTCCTGCTGGGGGACTTCAATGCTCACGTGGGCAATGACAGTAGGACCTGGAAGGGCGTGATTGGGAGGAACGGCCTCTCCGATCTGAACCCGAGTGGTGTTCTGTTATTGGACTTCTGTGCTCGTCACAGCTTGTCCATAACAAACACCATGTTTGAGCACAGAGGTGTCCATAAGTGCACATGGCACCAGGACACCTTAGGTCGCAGTTCGATGATCGATTTTGTAATCGTATAGTCGAACTTGCGACTGTGTGTCTTGGACACTCGGGTAAAGAGAGGAGCTGAGTTGTCAACCGATCACCACCTAGTGGTGAGTTGGATCAGATGGCGGGCGAGGATGCCGGACAGACCTGGCAGACCCAAACATACTGTGAGGGTTTGCTGGGAACGTCTGGCAGAGGAACCTGTCAGAAAGGTCTTTAACTCCCACATCCGACAAAGCTTTGACCGCATCCCGAGGGAGGCCGGAAACATTGAGTCTGAGTGGGCTTGGTTCCGTGCCTCTATTGTCAATGCAGCAGATCGGAGCTGTGGCCGCAAGGTTGTCGGTGCCTGTCGTGGCGGCAATCCCGAACCCGGTGGTGGACACCTCGGGTAAGGGAGGCCGTCATGCTGAAGAAAGAGTCCTATCGGGCCTGGTTGGCCCGTGGGACTTTGGAGGCAGCAGACAGGTACAGGGGATCTGTATACAGTGGGGCTGGGGATCTGCTGACCTCGACTGGGGATGTCATTAGGCGGTGGAAGGAATACTTCGAGGATCTTCTCAATCCCACCATCACGTCTTCCACAGAGGAAGCAGAACCAGAGGACTCGGACGGGGTTTGCCCATCACTAGGGCTGAGGTGACCAGGGTAGTTGTGAAACTCCTTGGTGCCAAGGCTCCGGGGGTGGATGAGATCCGTCCTGAGTTCCTTAAGGCTCTGGGTGTTGTGGGATTGTCTTGGTTGACATGTCTTTGCAACATTGCGTGTACATCGGGGGCAGTGCCTCTGGATTGGCAAACCGGGGTGGTGGTTCCCCTTTTTAAGAAAGGGGACCAGAGAGTGTGCTCCAACTATCGGGGATCACACTTCTCAGCCTCCCGGTAAGGTCTATGCAGGGGTTCTGGAGAAGAGAGTCCGTTCGATAGTCGAATCTCAGTTACAAGAGGAACAATGTGGGTTCCGTCCTGGTCGTGGAACACTGGACCAACTTTTCACCCTTGCGAGGGTCCATGGGAGTTTGCTCAACCAGTCCACATGTGTTTTGTGGATTTGGAAAAGGCATTCGACCGTGTCCCTCGGGGATTCCTCTGGGGGTGCTCCGGGGTATAGGGTACGGGGCCCGTTGCTACGGGCTATCCAGTCCCTGTACAAACGGAGCAGGAGTTTGGTTCGCATGGCCGGCAGTAAGTCAGACTGGTTTCCGGTGGGAGTTGGACTCCGCCAAGGCTGCCCTTTGTCACCGGTTCTGTTCATAACTTTTATGGACAGAATTTCTCGGCATAGCCAAGTGGCGGAGGGGGTTCGGTTTGGTGGCCTCAGGATTCCACGCCTTCTCTTTGCAGATGATGTGGTCCTGTTGGCATCATCAGGCCAAGACCTACAGCTCTCGCTGGATCAGTTTGCAGCCGAGTGCGAGACGGCCGGGATGAGAATCAGCACCTCTAAAACTGAGACCATGGTACTCAGTCGGACAAGGGTGGAGTGCCCTCTCTGGGTCGGGAGTGAGTCCTTGCCTCAAGTGGAGGAGTTTAAGTATCTCGGGTTCTTGTTCACGAGTGAGGGAAGGATGGAACGAGAGATTGACAGGCGGATCGGTGCTGCGGCTGCAGTATTGCGGTCGCTGTACCGGACCGTTGTGGTGAAGAGAGAGCTGAGCCAAAAGGCAAAGCTCTCAATTTACTGGTCAATCTACGTTCCAACTCTTACCTATGGTCACGAGCTTTGGGTAGTGACCGAAAGAATGAGATCGCGAATACAAGCGGCCGAAATGAGTTTTCTTCGCAGGGTGTCTGGGCTCTCCCTTAGAGATAAGGTACGGAGCACAGTCATCCAGGAGGGGCTCGGAGTAGAGTCGCTGCTCCTCCACGTAGAGAGGAGCCAGCTGAGGTGGTTCGGGCATCTGGTTCGGATGCCACCTGGGCGCCTGCCTAGGGAGGCGCTCTGGGCATGTCCAACTGGGAGGAGACCCCGGGGAAGACCCAGGACACGCTGGAGAGATTATATCTCTCGGCTGTCCTGGGAACGCCTTGGTATCCCCCCCCCCAGAAGAGCTGGAAGAGGTGGCTGGGGAGAGGGAAACCTGGGCCTCTTTGCTTAGGCTACTGCCCCCGCAACCCGGACCCGGATAAGCGGAAGAAAATGGATGGATGGATATACTACTAGAAATGAGAGCAGCACCTTCCCAAGAGGGATGAATGCTGTCCCGCTTTAAAAGGCCAGAAATATTACTGACATCGCCCCAGCTAGCTCACACACCTCTTTAACATTATCTTTAGTAATCTCTGACTGTCTCAACCCCACTCGCTAGCTGTGGCTGTGGAAACCGGGCCTGCTACACTAGATGCTCCTGACTCTCTAGGACATTCTATAGCTGGATGCACTCCTCTAAACGCAAAATCTTCTCCGTCAGGCTAATGATTAATCTATGGTTTTCACATACAAAATTAAAATTGTTAAAGCATGCGCATTATTATCTCTCTTCTATGCAATCTGGGTTACGAAAATGGAGAAAGAACCAGTGCTTAAGAGGGTAGCTACTATTACTTCTAGGAATAGCAATAGCATCAATTGCTCCAGCTGTTCCAATTACTTTTGTGAAATCAGACATTGGTGCAATTTGTTGGCTTATTCATCCACCATGTAACATGTCACTTTACTTATACCAACAATTCAACTGGCACGATGGCACTTGAGGATGGCTGGGATAACTGACCTATGAGGTAATTCTCTCTGGAATCAAAATGCTGGCCAGGAACCTGAGGGTCATTAAGACCTGTAAGTGGACAGGTATTGCTTGGTTTCACAAGCTTGGCATCTGTAAAACTGGGACCAGTACACAGTTCCAAGACAATGGTACTTGGAAATCTAAATTGGCTCATTATCCAGTCATCATCTTTGGCAAGAAAATATTCATGGTCACTAAAACACATTCTCACATTTTGCAGATAATACCAAAAAAGCCATTGTGTTAAGGACAATGCTTCAATTCTAGCCTTTGAATGAATCTGTGAAAGTGTCTAATTCATCTGAAACCCATTTTGTGCATTCACATAATTTATCAGGTGTATCATCTCTTTGTAATGTACCTGCAATATTCTCCACAAGCATTTGTAAATGTTGGGGTATCATTTATGAATGTAACGCCGGGAGCGGCGGAGAAGTAGTTGGCGGACACAAACGCTGAGATGAGCGAGATTTATTAAAGGGCAATCCAGAATCAGAATCAATATAACAATATATAATATATAATATATAATAACGGGCATGGGTCATAACAGGCAGGGAGTCCGACAAAGAAACATAACCTACACGGAGAGACATACTAGACAAGAACTAATAAACAGAACAAAATACAGACTAGAACACGAACGAAATACAGGGCTGAGAAAACAGGATTCAAATGACAGACGAATGGCTAGACAAAATAACCGGCAACACGGAAGACCAAACAGAGGGTATAAATAGAACTGAACTAATACAGGACACCTGACTAGGATAACGAGGGGCAGGGTTACAGACACAAGGCGGGACTATGACACAAACAGGCACGAAATGACAGGAGGAGGAGGGCAGACGTTACAATGAATATGCTACTTTATATGAGTATGAACATGTTATGAATAGAAAATATTTATGCATATGTGCTTTATAGAGGTTTTATAAAGCACCAAAGAAAATCTCTACAAATTATCGGCTAGCAAATATGTTACACTTGGTGGTGGAGGCCCAAAGCAGAAGGCATCGTGGCTATAATTTATGGAACCCTGATCATGACATTCTGCGTTAATATGAATAATACACAGCCCTGACTTATATGGGCATGGGAACATGATCCTACTGCATGTGTTGGCCATGAGTAAAGCAAAGAAATGATAAACCTAAGCTAATGCATAATAACAACTACAAATGAGACAGTTGAGTCCTGCACATATTAAACCATTCCAAACTACACATTGCTACACAATATATGATTATGGTTTCATATCTCTTCAAGCAAATACGTATACTTTTAGCAAGTAAACAGAAAAAAGTCAAGACAACTCAGACAATCCAGCAGAAGCCAGTGAGGAGACCATGTCACTCATAGACCAGTCCTCGAAGCCTACCAGATTTTCAGGATGTCTGCATACTATATCATCAGCATGATATTCTAAATCAGCCAGAGCCAGTATGGTAGCTAGAGCAGCATTTGCCCACGAAGAGATGGTAATCAAATTAGACAAATCTCGCCTAGAAGCAACCTTTTACGCACTTCAGCTACAGAGTCTGCTCATACTCAGCTTGATGGAAGAAGTGACCACTTAGATTTTGTGCCTCCACAATCTAAAATATAACAATGTATTCCCACACCAAGCCTTTTCCAAGAGAGACAGATATACGCAGGTTGCATGATGACACTGTATTTTTACTGAAACCACAGAAATCTTCAGTGGAATTCACACCAATTTATTACAAGGGAGACTTTTACCAGATTGGCTGCCCACAATCAGGAGATGCTGTAGCATCAATTAAAAGAGAAAATGCTGAAAGAATGTAACCTTGTTATTATTTTAATGAGCCACACTATCATAAAAGTAAGATCTGGAGACAGAGAGAATCCAATTTCAGGAGGATACATTCTTTCCACAGCGCAGCCTGCTATGCAATATCCAAGGGGTCAAGTGAGAGGCAGAGCTGGAAAATAGGTAGAGTTCAACAACCAGTAGAGCAAACAGACAGGAAGGGCCAGGTAAGAGGCAGGGTCTAGGAAACAGGTACTAGTCAATAATCAGCAAAGCAAACAGACAGGGTACTAGCTTAGTAAGCAACTTTGCAAGGGGGAGACTAAGGGTTGAATAGAGTGCAAGTGAAGGTGAAATGCAGATCAGGTGAGACTGAAAGAATGGGTCGCTTTCAGGAGCTCAGGGAATTCCAGCATGGAACTGTGATAGGATGCGACCTGTGCAACAAATCCAGTCATGAAATTTCTTTGCTCCTAAATATTCCACAGTCAACTGTCAGCTGTATTATAAGAAAATGGAAGTGTTTGGGAATGACAGCAACTCAGCCACAAAGTGGTTGGCCACATAAACTGACAGAGCGGGGTCAACGGTTGCTGAAGCACAGTGCGAAGAGGTCACCAACTTTCTGCTGAGTCAGTCACTTCAGACATCCAAACTTCATGTGGTCTTCAGATTAGCTCAATAACAGTGTGCAGAGAGCTTCATGGAATGGGTTTCCATGGTCGAGCAGCTACATCCAAGCCATACATCACCAAGTGCAATGCAAAGCGTTGGATGCTGTGGTGTAAAGCACACCACCACTGGACTCTTGAGCAGTGGAGGCACATTCTCTGGATTGACGAATCACACTTCACCATCTGGCAATCTGATGGACGAATCTGGGTTTGGCGGTTGCCAGGAGAACGGTGCTTGTCTGACTCCATTGTGTCAAGTTTGGTGGAGCGGTTGTTTTTCAGGAGCTGGACTTGGCCCCTTAGTTTCAGTGAAAGGAACTCTGAATGCTTCAGCATACCAAGACATTTTGGACAATTCCATGCTCCCAAATTTGTGGGAACAGTTTGGAGCTGGCCCCTTCCTCTTCCAACATGACGGTCCATAAAGACATGGAAGGCAGAGTCTGGTGTGGATGAACTTGACTGACCTGCACAGAGTCCTGACCTCAACCAATAGAACACCTTTGGGATGAATTAGAGCAGAGACTGAGAGCCAGGCCTTCTCATCCAACATCAGTATGTGACCTCACAAATGTGCTTCTGGAAAATGGTCAAAAATCCCCATAAACACACTCCTAAACATTGTGGACAGCCTTCCCAGAAGAGTTGAAGCTGTTCTAGCTGCAAAGGGTGGACCAACATCATATTGAACCCTATGAATTAGGAATGAGATGTCACTTAAGCTCATACTGTATGTGAGTTAAGGAAGGTGAGCGAATACTTTTGGCAATACAGTGTGTCATCTGCTATTGAATGAAACACATTCTGTAAGAAGTTACTTGGTAAGGTGCAGTGAAGATAGATCCTGTTATTTCTCTGATATTACTTTGGTTTGATAAAATTTAAATGTCTTCATTCCCTTTACCTACGGATAATAACTACGACCACTGAGGCGCCACAACTCCTAGCAACAAAGCCCTAATACAGCCTAGCCAATGGCTTTTCAGATGGCCTGACCACCTGATTTTACTTCCCCCTCTAGGGCCATCTATGTGTCATAAATCCACAACTTATCTGTAGCAGTTATGAATATGTCTGATAAATTCATTCTTCATCATAGTTACAGTATGCTACCTTTTACTAAAAATGAACCAATTAGAGAGATATTATCCAAAGGCATTAGTATGTAACTTCAAGAAGGTTGGAAAGGAATTAATTTGACAGTACAACCATTTCACAAATTCTATAAAGTGCTTTATACTTTGATTTTTTTAAGTAACATTTTCTTACGGAAAAGCTATCACTCTGCAACTGAGTATGCAGTTGATTAGGCATGGCCTTTATTGAGCACCAGATAAAAAGTGTTGGTAGTTTTCCTCAAGAGAAATAGGGAAACCAAGGGTCATAGTGGGGCAGTTGTGGAGCAGAAGTGAGAAACCAGCTTACACAAGAAATATGTCTGAACCTTTTCACAAAACCAAGACAACAGCCTCTTGTGAAGCAAACTAAAAAGACTAGTCTCAATTTATGTTTTATCTTTTGGTGCTTGTTTGTCTTAATTAGATCATCACAAACACATTTTCTTCTTTTTGTTTTCTTCTTGTGACCTACACTTGATTAAGCAAAACCATTTTTTTTCTCATGGTGAAAGAGACTAAAGTTGTGTTGGTGATTAATCTGTTCCAGAATCATCAGAAAAACAAAATGGCTCTATGAACCACTTGTGACACTCCTAATAAAACTCCTGCAAAAGCCCTGTGTTGTGTGCTTGTGAATTAGCAATGTGATAGAAAGGGAACCTTGCAATCCACCAGACGTTGTGGAACAGTCAAAATCATTGAGCCAGCAGATCAAGGAATGACCTTCAGTCATTGACCCACAACGAAACTCATAGAAACACATATACTAAATACATAACATAATGAGACAAACACCGAACAGCTGTGACAAGGGGGCGTGTCTAGTGAACAGGGAAGGATCCAAAATGAAGAGAGATGTCACGATTAGACCCTCCTCCTCCTGTCTGCCATGCTGGTTTTGTTATGCTAGCCATGTGAGTTCTTAGTCCAACCTTGTATTTTGTAATCCCTCTGTCACGTTTGGCTCCGCCCTCTGTCCTTACCTCGTGTGGTTCACCCTAACCCCGCCCTGTTTTTCCCTCTCCATGGTTTCCCCGTTGTCTGTTACGCCCCTGCTCTGTGTTATCCCTGCCCCCGTGATCATTCGTTCCACTTGTGTCTCGTTTCTATTTCCCTGTCGATGTGTATTTAAGCTTCCCCTGTCGTGGCTCTGGTTGTCGGTTGTCTGTCGTAAGTCCTATTATTCCCTTGCCTCGTTTCATGTTCTGTTTGCCTTGTATTCTGTTTCCACGTCATGTTGTAATCTATCTTGCTCGTTGTCTCCCGTAGTTGTAAGATCCTGTTTCCCTTAGTTTACTGGTGTGTTCTGTTTGTGGTATTCTCTGCTTGTTAATATTATTTATCTTCAGTGTTCCTTCGGGTTCCCTTTTAGTTCAGTTACGTTTGTGTTCCTAGTTTTCCTTCCTCGTACCTTTATTCCCCGTTCTCGTTCTTTTCATTCTTTAAGTTGTAGTTCCTCGTATATCCGCGTTGTTTATTGGTAGCGTGTTTCTTACTCGTTTCCCTGCCTTTCAATGTTTCCCTGTTCCTAGTTCCCTCGTCGTGTCTGTACTTTGTTGAATTACTATAATTAAAATATTTAGAGTTTGCGTCATGCCTGCACCTTCAGTACCTGACACCCTGTCTCTCGTTATCGTAGTCGGGTGTCTCTTGTTAGTATGGTTTGCCCTTTAATAAATCTCTCTCTCCTCAGCATTTGTGTCCACCATATTATCCACCGTCTGCTCCCGGCGTTACAACAGATCAAACACAGATGCAGGACTACACAAGTCACGAAACAAGATTGACATGTGAGGGAGGGGCTAAGCATGACAATTATGGACATGACATAATTAATTAAATGCTTTTGTTAATATTGTACCCATGATTTTTGTACAGTGTCAATGGATATTACAAAAATTGGATATTGAATATTACAAATCAAATTAATATTGCACATCAAGTATTAAGATAAGAGTAATAGAGTTTGATTGCCACAGATAGGAATGATCTTCTGTGGTGCATTTGGGCTGAATAAGTGTTTCACTGAATGTGCTCCTGTGTCTCATTACTGTGTCATGTAGTGGATGGGACACTACAAGTTTAGACAGTGTCCTCTCACCATTCCATACCCACAAAACATTCTGAGCATAGTCCGACAGATGTCCGCAAAAAATAGAGACCCTTCTTGTAAAGAACATCAGTAATCTTAATCCACTCCAGTCTATTGTCAATGTACACGCCTAGATATTTATAATCCTCCAAAGTGTCCACATTAACCCCCCTGATGGACGTAGGGGTCACCGGTCCACAACCAGTTCCTTTGTCTGTCAAATTTAGCTGCAGATGGTTCTGCTCGCACCATTCAACAAAGTCCTTCACTGTCTATTTGTACTCATCATTACCCTTACTGATACATCTTCCTTCTACACCTCTGTTGTTATTTGACCTAAAGCCAGTGATGGTCCTCATACCACCCCACACCTCCCGCATGTTGTTCTGCTAAAGTTTCAACTCCAGCTTCCTCCTATACACATTCTTGGCCTCCCTGATGGTTGTCTTTAGCTCCTTCTGGAACGTTCTCACTTCATTCCTGTCTCTAGCTCTGAATGCCCTCTTCTTATTATTAAGGAGAGCTTTATTGTCCTTTTTTACCCACGGCTTGTTGTTAGGGTAGCATTTAACGTTCCTGGTTGGGACATTTGAGTCCACACAGAAGTTAATGTAATCTGTGATACAGTCTGTTAATCTATCAATGTCCTCTCCATGCAGCTCACAGAGTGATGACCAGTCTGTAACCTCAAAACAGTCATGCAGTGCCTCATGAGGGTCCTCACAGTCTACATTGTCACAGGCTGACTCTTTACTAGTGGCACATACAAGGGTCTGAGCTTCACCAAGTTATGGGAAGACCTACCGGGGGGGAACGGCTGTATGCATCCTTAACATTCGTATATAACAGATCAAATGTTCTTTCCTCTCTAGTAGGAAATTTGGTAGCACCTTAGCCATCGTGACATGGTTGAAGTCACATGATATTGCTGATGAATGCATTCGGATGTTGAGTTTGGAGATGCGCTATAGATGAATGTATGAATGACGTCACACGCCGACATTGGGTGGGACATAAGCAGCCACGATAATAACATGGGAAAACTTGTGGTAGATAATATGGTCTGAGTCCAACAGCCAAAAGCTCACTGTTCAGGTACCGTTATTATGACCAGCATTACACCAGCGATTGTTAACTAATACAGTGAGCCCTCCTCCCTTATGCTAACCGCTAAAAGTGTGATCCCGATCGCCCCCAACAGTCTGAAACTCATCGATGGATACGCTATCGTCCGGAATGTCCCTGTGTAGTCATGTCTCCGAAAAGCACATTAAACTACACTCCCCATACTCCTTCTGACTCCTGGCTAATGCTGTTAACTCATCCATTTTATTAACCAGCGATCTCATGATGCCCATGATGTGACGTGTTGAGGGAAACAGCTGAGGGCGAGGGTGACGAGCCAATTCCTTTATTTACATCCATAATCAAACTAAAGATCTCAGGCTGATGACAGCTAAGTTAACTCAAAAGTACTAAGGTAAGTAAGCAGCAAGGCGAGGGCGTCCGTTGAAGCGATGAAGCAGAAGACCTCCTAGGACTGGGCAGCAGTACGATCTCTCCAGGGGCTTGAATGCGCAGCACTGGACGGACAGACCTGCAGGCTTAAATAGTGGGGGAATTAAGGAGGGACAGGTGCTAGTATTCAGGGGACTGGGAGCGTGTGAGTGAGAGGGAATGAGGGGGTGTGTGCAAACGGAATGAGGGGGTGTGTCTTGTGGATCTGGTGTAGGTGGATGCCCTCTGGTGGCCTCCCTGCCGTCTCACCGTGACACATGATGATAGAGGAGAGATACGGCTTATATCCTCTCTTCTCCACAAGCCTCCTTCGTTTTGCCCTCGCTTTTCCCGTCCGCTGTATAATTCCTCCTCTGCATCCCCTGTGCGTTTGTCTCCAAAGTTCTTCAGGGATGTTAGCTGTCCTCACCATGCCAGTTGGCTTAAACACGATTGGCTGATCCTGCGTGTAAACAAAGTGGCCATGTTGTTGCGTGGACCAAGAAAGTAAAACAAGTTCATCCACAGTGAAAAAACAAACCAAAACTCTTTCAATCAACATGTTTCGAGCAAATGAATAAATAAATATGAGGTCGTATCCTATCACAATGAGAGTGCCCCAGTGAATCTCATCATTTTTGACTGACGACTTATTAAAAGTGTTCAGATCACTACAAAATCATTAAGTCATAGGGCTCCGGTGGGGCGAGCAGCATCTTAACTCCCTCCTGGTGACTAGGCGGAGGAGTGCTAGCCTGCAGAGACATGTTTTGAACACAGTTAGTGAGCGCTTGGACAATAGTCTTGAGCTCACCCATCTCGTGTCGTTGCTGCTCCAGCATCATTCTTTGCGCGTTCAAAACTTCCAAGGCGGAGGGCTCGCTACCCCCCCGCTGTCCCAGGCTGCGCATTCTGTGACGTGTTGAGGGAATCACTCACTCTATTTCATTGTTAATAGCACTAAATTGGGACATTTTCATGATAATTTTGCATAGTGATAAATTGGTCATAGGCTCATTTGTGGATAAAGACATACTAATTGCTTTTCTGATAAAAACTCATTACCTTGTTCAGTTGATACTAATTCAGGGGCCATTTGTGCTCACAAATGTATCAGTTTGACAATCACTGCAAAGCATATTTTGCTATTGTTGATGTTATTGTGGATAACACTGGAGAAAAAGGACTTGCTTTGCATGGCACTGTAATCATGTAGCCTATCTTTGAAGCTTTGTCTTTTGCCACCTGCTCATAGACGTCCAGCATTCTCTCTGTCATTTATAAATGTGTTCTTGAAACTGATGTACACAATAATGATCTGACAAACTTACAAGACTGATATGAGAAACATTTAAAAAGTTGGAAGTTTGACGATGTACTCTGTGTTTTGTTTCTGATAAGCACTGGAAAACATTTCAGGGATGCTGGGTCAAAGCTTCTTTTGAAGACATGTACTGGTGACATCACTTTTTCAGCAGGGACCTGAAAGAATATCAACATCGCACACTATTTAAGAATGGGGTGGGGCTTCTCTGCCGATGTGGTTGAGAGTGAATCCATTGTTCCAGTGGTTGGAGAGCTTGTCACTTTCCTTTAGCTACAAGTGGTGGAGGAGCTTGACACTTAAGTGAAGTACTAGGGAATAGAAGTGGAGATGAGGTAGTAGATGAGGGCAGAGAAAGCGCTGGCCTGATTTTACCCTATACCTGAGGGCTGGCTGGCAGGGAAAATAACAGCATTGTTCCACCTGATACCAGCTTCTCCATTGTGGCTGGGAGGTTCAGGTAGGGTGAAGGGGGAGTGGAGATGGAGGACAGTGCAGAGTCCTCACAGGGTTGTGGTGTCCCTGATAAGCTGATAAGCTTGGTCATCATCATGGCTCTCATCCAAGGTCTGCAGCTCTGTCAAAGATGTTGTGGCTCTGGACCCATTGATGCAACAGAGTCCTTCGGTGTTTGTGCCAATGCATCGCCACTAATGGTGGTCAATATATTGTGCACTGAGAAAATTAAGTTGTCTGTCAGTGTTTTGGCACCCCTTATAGGCAAGATGGACTGTCTGTGCAGTCCATCTCTCCTAAAAAATTCTGTCTTCCCAAAAAACAGGTTAAAGTTGTCAATAAAGTTCAGGCATTTGACCTACAGCTTTTGTGAAGCCAAGTGCTTAATCCAAGTAGCCTTGAGAATATATTTGGTTTCTATGTAGGTATAGGGCTGATCAATGTATGAACACTGAGCTTGCTTATTCTGTTGAAGGGGTTATTAAAATCCTTTTTAATTACTCAGACCTCTGCTTTCTTGTATCATTCTTGCCGACATGCACAGTAATCTGCTTCTCTGTTGTGTAGTCAGCAAGTATTCATTGGTAGCTTTTCATATAAATCAGAGACTGTAAATGTTTGGCTCACATCAAACTATGAGTTTCTGATATTTCATACCATTGACAGAGTCATCCCTGCTTATGAGGATGTCTGCCATGTCTACAGGCTGAGGCCCTGAGGCTCTGCTGGGGCACTCTGGCAGGCTAGTGCTTACTGTTCTCTAGGTTAATTTCACTGCCTTTGTGAGTATCCACAGTGAGGCTTTGCAGTGGTTAAAGTCTGTTCTGTTCAAATGAAGTAATTTTGCTTTACACTACAGTCTCAGAGGGGAAGTGTTAGCTTTAGCATTGACATAAAAAAACTGATGGATTGGTGATGCTAACGGTGGTGGAAGACAACACCAGAAAACTGAGTGTGTCATGGCTACATGGCTGGATTGGGCTCCAACATGGCTGGATTGGGCCCACTGCTCATTTCTGTCATCTGTACTCACCATAGCAGCTCCGTTCATGTCTTCACTAGCCTGACTCTGCGTGTCTCCACTGCTTACTGCTCCACTGAACCCCAGGTCAGTGGTCTGCTGACAGCACTCCCACAGTCTGATACACTTTACACAGCATATGAATGCCAGCTCTTAGATAACAAGTTATGAAAACTCATTCCATTCATTTTCTATAAAGATTGCAACTATTTTAACAGCACATGTGCTATGGAACCTGAGGAGCCATGTTCTTATGTTTCTTTTGGTAACCACTAGGAACTTGTACTGTTCCTGTATCTGTAGCACTAATCTGACAAATATGAAAATCAAAGAAAAATGGCCACTTTGCCATATTATTGCCTTTCAGAAGTAATTCCTGAAAATAAAGAGGCAAATATAGAAAAAGACCAGAGCTAAAAAGAAATTTCTAAACAGTAAGGAAATAGTAAGCCCAATTAAGGGGCCCTACTTTAATAACATACAATACATTTTCCTGTTTTGTTGTTAAGGAGGAAGATATAGATTTGTTATTTCAAGACAATCTTCAGTGTGAAGGTAGACTACTTTGTGCTTTTGGTAATAGCCCATCTCCTGAAAGACAGAAAAGCAGTATGGGAGTGATGCCTGACAATTCATAGGCTGAGCAAAGCAGTCAAAAGTATTCACGTTCATAGAAGTATAGATACTAGGGTTTAAAAATACTTCTGTAGAAGTTGAAGTATCAACTTAAGCTTTTTACTTGTAAAAGTGTAAAAGTACTGGTTTCAAAACTACTAAAAGTATACAAGTAAAAGTAATGTAAGAAAAAAAATGCCATTAAGGACAAAAACATAGGCTGCGTCACAGGGCCTACAGTGCACTACCCCACCTCCCTCAAAAACATTTCTCTAAAAGCCATAATGGCTATAAATGTTAATGTTGAAAAATTAGGGATGCACTAGGCTACCTGTAAAAGCCACATATACTGTATATGCCTATTGAAAACAAATGCATTTTAGTACGATGCAAATTAAAACCATATTGTTACGGTGGCAAGGGAGGGGCAGCAAGGGACTGGTGTACAACACAAAACATTTATTAACATGACGACAGATGTCAAGACAAATAACAATTCAAAAACCTACAATGGAGGGCTTTTGGTATACAGTACACGGGTTGGCTGGTCTTCCTGGATACCGACCTCCTCACTGGTGCTTTGTTGGGTCATTTTCGCTCAAGTTCTCGAGTCTATGCCATGAACATCTTCATACTGAGCTACACGTGTCTGCTATGTCATTGCTGGAGTGACATGTGCACAAACCAAAAGGGTGTCAGAATGGTATGTTTATATGTAGAATGTTTATATATAGAATGTTTATACTTCTCATCCTACCTCAATCAAATCCAATCTATCCGGATGGCGCGATTTATCTGGATAGTTTCTTTGTTGACTGATGACAATCCAGATTGAAAACAAGCCGAAATTAAATAGGAGTAACAAGGCTGTTTCTAAAACGTAAGGAGTAGAAAGTACAGATAATTGCGTGAAAATGTAAGGAGTAGAAGTAAAAAGTAGACCAAAAAATAATTACTCCAGAAAAGTATAGCTAACCAAAATGTCTACTTCAGTAAGGTAACAAAGTAGTTGTACTTCGTTACTTGACACCTCTGAGGCTGAGAACACTATGTTTTACAAAGAGCTCAAAATATGCTATCTCTGTCAAGTGTGTACCTTCACAAGTTAACCTGCATAAAGTGTGTGTGTGAGTTCTCACTGCACAGATGGGAAAATGCGGAGGACTAACATCGATTGGGGTGAAAATCACAATTGATAATATGGCAACAAACTTAAAAAGGGAAAGGTAATAAATGCCTTTTACATTGAAGATTGGGTAAATTACATGAAGGACAGATCTTTCAACAGGAGAAATTCCAGTTTAACATACTTTGAGAATGAGCTGGAACATCAGACTGGACACATTCACTTCCCATATTCTTCAGAGGCAGAAGCCCTTTATATGCTCTTCCTTAGGCTTCCTTGTGTCCATGATGATCAAATTAAGATTTCTTCTCAGGCAGACCTCTAGCAATAATTTTGACTGGGACAGCCCCTGGACCCAGGAAATGTATGACAAATGGAGAAGACAGAAAGATTCTCTGCAAGATCCGAGATAACTGCCAGATAAGGATCCTCCCTGTTGTCAGTCCTCTCCTTGTCTTCTGTCTACCTTGTCTGGATCCGTTCCCCAGGTAGTCCTGTCCGTGTCTTCTGTTGTTCCTTGTCTGATCTGTCCCTCTGTCACACCCCTCTCATTATTCGTCTCCAGCCCTGCCTTGTTTGAATTCTCCTGTTTCCAGTGTTTAAAGGCCCCATGTTTGCCCTGTTCCCCTGTTGGTCGTTTCTGTTCCATGTAAGTACCCCTGCCTGTATGTTGTTAGTTCCCTGGTTATTTCTATGTATATTCTATGTCAGGTTTGTCTGTTGGTTAGTTGTTTGTTTTGCCCAAGTCATCAATAAGTTCTCTGTAGTGTCTGTTTAAATGATTGAAGTCTGCATCTGCGTCCTGCCTGTCTGCTCCTCTGTCTACAAACGTTACAAGGTCTTACTCCATGTCGCAAGCATCATATACTGAGCTCTGTTTGTTCTCGGTTAAAGTCATCACTTCTTTGGTTCATCTGAGTTTTCCATGAGGAAAATTTGAGCTCATCAACCCAGAATCAAATGGTGGGGTATGCTCCAAAGTGAATATTCTAGCTTCCATAGTGGCAATAGAGGCTAGACAATAGATGGCACTGGAAGAATTATTTTTTATAAAAATATTTTAAATAATCAGATGCTACTAAATATACAGTATGTGCTATAATGCAAATTCAACATGTAATATATAAAATATATTGTGGAAAACAATATAGTATCCTGTTTCAATCCTTCTTTTCTGCAGTGACAGAAGTGTCACCCAGCACCATTCATGCCTGACGGTGGGGAGAGGATGCTGGTGTTGACTGTTCACCGCTTCTCAATGCTGTTTTAATGTTGTTGAAAGTTGCTCTGATTAATTTTTACAATGTCTCTTAGCAGTTTCCTCAAACTTTTACAGCACTTTATGTTTAGCAGTTATCAATCTGTCGCCTTATCTTGCTGTGCAGATTATTCTTATTCCTACTGGTGCTACTGATTCTGCTGATCCCAAGTAGATCCACAGTGCGTCATTGGATGACCACAGGAATCTACTGTAAGTGACATTTGAGACTTTTTGTGGACCACATCTCCATGCTGTCCTCTGGACATATGCCTCTGTAGAAGGTTATAAAACTGTTTTTATCGAGTCCATCAGTTTTTTGTTTGGGGCTAGCATTAATTGCTGCTAGCTTCCTGTACCCACTGTCTCCATGCCATTTTATACCTCCTTTTGAATATTAGTTCTGCTGATGGAAATGCTAGATGGTGCCCTGTCCCTGTGGTGCCCCTTGGTGTGCATCGCGTTTGTCCAACGGTGTGCACGGGCTGACTACACTGGGGTTGGTTCCCTCTCGTTTACTCAAACATTTTCCAGTACTCACCGTGACCACTGCTAGAACTCAACAACCACACTTTTTCACCGGATTACGAAGTCCTTAAACAACTCCGTCTACCCCGCTATCTCCATAGGGAGTCCAGCCAGTGATTTATTCACAACAGAACCAGGATTTCTGTTCCCTCCATGTTGTCAGAATCACACTCCATCGCAGCTCCATCACGTAATCCGAATAGCATCACCAAACACTGTCCCTGCCCAGCCGCAGACCACACGAGTCAGAAATCCTGGAATGGATCCCAGCGTTCTGAGCCCAACAGCCGACCAGGTGAGTGAGAAATCCTGAAGTGGACCGTAGTGTTCTTTGTCCTTTGGTTATGAGTACCATTATACAACACACTAAAATTTTACTTCTTCCCAAATAATACATAGTCCCTTTTTAGACAATAAAGTAGATATTATATAAAACTGAGTGATTCTGGCTTATGCCAGGTCTCAGTCAGGCACATGAGTTCTGCCCCGCAGAACTGGTAGAAGTGGAGGACTGGATGTAGTCCACCACACTGACTTGAAATTGTCAGTCCTTCCGTACCTTAAACTGTCTACTTTTGTGTGTCTGGCATGTAAACCTGCCCATCCACTTTCTATAATACTTATTTACTGCCCAACGAAAAAAACATCCACAGAAAGAGCCATATCCTTGACTTGGTTATCATTGACTTCATCCCTATCGCCAAAAGTATATGACTTGGGTGACTCTAACCTAACATCATCTCTCTTACCTTGCCTTCATACCCATTATATTCCAAACTACAATGCTGTATCCATTTCAGGAACTTGAAAAACATTAACCACTTTGAGCTTAATGTTGATATAAGAAAGTTGGCAAATGTTACCCAATTCTTCTCAATCCATAATGCATTAAACACAGAGCTCCTGAACATCCTTGAAGCCCACACCCCAGTTAGAACACAAGTGGTCAACTTCTCCAAATCTGCTCTGTTTCTCTAGTGAATTCCATGAGATGAAAGCTGCTGGGTGGGTCCTTGAATGGTGCTTTGTTACAGCTAATTAACAGTACACAAAATAGCCTATCGAGAACACAAAAACAGTACTCCAAATCATTAGCCAGTGCCAGATCACAATACTACTCAAATAAAACAAATAATAATCTTGGAAACTCGAAACAGCTCTTTTCCATAGTAAATTGTTGTCTTACCCCCAGACCAACACTTGCAATAATCTTACAGAGGAGCAGTGAAATAGTTTTATTACACATTTTGAGACAAAAATAGACTTCATCCTGTCCTCTCTGTCCACTTCTAGCCTCCCAACATTGGACCTGCTTACAGCAGAGCCAGAGGCCAGATTTTCTGTTTTGTTATGTCACAGTGAGGTACGGTGAGGGCATCATTCAGAGGATGATGAGCCCTTCTACATCCTTCTTAGACCCTCTCCCAACTTCAATGATTAAAGCAAATGTTACAGATTTAAACCCATCTTATCAGCGGAATCATAAATCACTCTCTTCAGACAAGTTCCTGCAGACCAAAAAACTGCAATAATCCAGCCACACTTAATTATTTTTAAACTATCGCAAGCTATCGCCAAATTTCAAACCTTCTATTTCTGTCGATAGTCCTGGAAAAGGCCATCTCTGTTACTTGCTCCCCCTGGGTTTTGTTATCAACAACATCTTGATTACTGTTACAGCCCTGATAAGACAGCTTGTTGGCCTGGGATGCATCATAATAATAGTACACAGAGACACTGAGGTTGGTCTTTTAGCTTTCACAATAATTTATTTGTGATATAATTATTTTATATACACAGATATCTATAATACACAGCTACCGGAACCCGGCATTGTTCATCTTGTAACCGAGATTCGACTATCAACTGGACTTTCTTCTCCAGTACCCCTGTATAGACCTTACCGGGAAGGCTGAGGAGTGTGATCCCCCAATAGTTGGAGCACACTCTCTGGTCCCCTTTCTTAAAAAGGTGAACTCCACCCTGGTTTGCCAGTCCAGAGGCACTACCCCCGATGTACATGCGATTTTACATGCAGAGCCTTAAAGAACTCAGGGATCTCATCCTGCCCCGGAGCCTTGCTGCCAAGGAGTTTCACAACTACCCTGGTCACCTCAGCCCGAGAGATGGGCAAACCCTCGTCCGAGCCTCTGCAGCCCACCTCAATTGCTTCACGATGGGCCTGCCAGCCGCTCTCTTTGCAGATCTCTACCAACTCCAGGTATTTTACTTTCTTGCGCTCATCCAGTCTATCCAGTCTTCCCAGGGGACTGTGAGCTCCAGGAGTACCACCTGCTTAGAAGAGTCTGATGTTAAGACCAAATCCGCCCTGACTGACATTCAGCCATATGATCTTGGAACTTCAGCTGCCTCCCTAGGTCCACTTTCAGCTGCCAGTTCTGGGCTGAGGCTAGCAACCCAGACAAGACCTTCTGTGTTGCCTGAGGTGTTTCCCCAGCCCTAATAAAGGTGATGTTATTCCTTGCTGGGAGCTGATGTTTCTTCAGGGAAATTCCAGAGTAAATTGCATCAGCTACTGCCTTTAGCACCTGATCATGACATCAAGTATACCTCCCCTATCGCAGGGCTTTGGGGCAAATGAGGATGGGCTCTAGGGAGACACAGTGGACAATTCTGTGACCCTGCTAGCCCCCAGCGCTGCAGATTGGATGGGCTTGGGAGGACATCATACACAGACTGGATCAGAGTCTAGCAGGTTCAGACTTCCAAAGCTCTGTCCAGGTGATCTTCCGTGCAGATGCATTGTCCCAGTTAATCCAGGCTCCTTGCTGCTGCTGCGCCGCTCCTCCTGTACTCCTTCCTGGATCTCAGCCAGAACCATCTGGCACCTCTTTCCCCTAGGCTTTATCATAACGTGGTCTCGAGTAGCTGCCAAGACCAGCTCGACCAACTGCCACTGAGACCACAAAGATGCTGTGTCTAAATCTAGCTTTGGCCTGTTCGACTGCTTCCTCCGCCTTCTACTTCCTTCCAGTTCTGACAGAGATGTCTGCAGAAGACACTCTTTCGTCAGCTGATTCTTGGTACAGCAACACTTTTCTGGCCCTGGTGACTTTGAATTATTCTGTCAAGCCTGTGAAAGGTAGTTGGAACTTGTTAGTCCACCCATAGAGGGCAATGCTGCTTTGGCTCAAAATCAAAATTCATTTATATAGCGCTTTTTACAATGGTTGTCAAAAAGCAGCTTTACAAGTGTCTGTGTCCAAGCCCCCAGTGAGCAAGCCAAAGGTGACAGTGGCAAGGAAAAACTCCCTAAGAGCATGAGGAAGAAACCCTGAGAGGAACCAAGACTCAGGAGGGGAACCCATCCTCCTCTGGCCGACACCGGTTGCCATAACAAAAATTAGAGAAATACATAAACAAAGAAAAGATGGGAATCATAATTCTCATTTTTGTGTGTATTTATATACATGAGTTCTTTAAGGAATTCCTATTCAGTCCTAGACGTCTTGATGGTTAGTAATAGTAATCCATGACCACAGAGATACAGCCATAGCAGGGGAGAATCCAGAGTGGTGAGAGGGTCCACGGCAGTGGGTTGATCCTTCATCTACAGCTGGTTAAGACAGGACCGTGGGTTGATCCTTCATCATAGCTGGTTAGGCAGGAGGTGGATGGCCCAGGGTGGATATCAGGAAAGACTTGTCTCTCCTCGCCTCAGTAGTTCTCAGGTAGGCGGGCAGCCATTTGGAAAAAGAAAGAAGGGAAAATTTGCTCTGTATGGGATCATATGCGGGACAGATGAAATTTAAACATTTCTGGAGTATGGCAGCAACTCCGGAATTAAATTACTGCAGCCTAGTTAAAAGGGCAGTACTGGAAGGTAACACAGACGTGGGAGCATTCTGAGACATTGGCATCCATCCACTACACCGTCAACAAACTTGAGTGACCACGTGCATTGACAGGACGACACCACCAGCGCCCCAGTCTACCATAAAAAACCTTAGCCCATGAACCCCTGGATCTGTACCTTTATCTAAGGGGGCACATTTATTACCAAATGCTAAACTAAATAAGTAAGTTTTCAACCTAGACAAGAAAATGCTTATAACCTCTGCTGTTACCTTATTAATTGTTGGAACTAATAAGAGGCCAGAACCCTGTGATCTTAGTGGACGTGGGGGTTCATAGTAGGAGATAAGTTCCTGGAGGTAATCAGGAGCAAGCCTGTGCTGTGATTTATAAGTCAGTAGAAGAATTTTAAAGTCAATACAGAATTTCATTGGGAATTTAACTAATATGCAAGTTAACTTTTTCTATCTTTGCCATGGTTTTGTATCTTAGTTGTTGCATTGCTTTTGTTTCCAACTGGAGGGAAATGCCTTAACTTGGAATATGCATAGGCACGACAGCTAGTCCCTCCCTTCTCGCAATGCACTTGGAACATCGCTACAAGAAATGTGTCTGGATTTCAAGAACTAAGTATATTAACCTCTTTGAGCAGTTGCGCCCTCTAGTGGTCCCGTCGCCGGGCAAAATCAGTTTTCCGTATAACAATAACTAATAATATCGAAAGTTCTTAAAACACAAGCCCATCACACTACATTTATTTTTTAGAACTAGTATAACTTGCTGCATACCGATTTTCAGCCATCTATACGCAACTGTTCGCGAGAAATTCCGTTCTGAACACACCGTGTTTTCACCATGTGGTTTACACGTGCAACTTGACTCACCCTTCTTTTTAAAAGGACAATTCTTTTAAAAAGTCTACGAAGTAAGATGACCATGTTTTGTCACCTAAAATTCATTTACTATCAAAGCATTAGTATCACACTTTCAAACAGCATACGGAATGTTGGTAAATACCTTTATTTGCTTGCTCACGACATCTTATACAAACGTGTAATCCTTTCCTTTGCTGAGAACCTATCAGTGACATCGGATCGTCATTTTAACCCCTTTGTGCGGCGGCCATTTTGAGCCGATTTCTAAACAATTTGTACTAATAGGGATAATGTTAAAGAGGTGTGTGAGTTAGCGGGGACTGTCAGATGCCGTAATATGCTCTGGTCCCATTCCAATTCGGCGTGGCGCCGAAACCTACAGCAGGTTATTGGCGCTACACTGCTGGATGTCTAAATGGTGCTCAGAAAACAACGTGGGTTATATAGATAATTGGACGCGTTTTGAGGGCAGGCCTGGCCTTTTGAAGTGAGACGGCATTCACCCTTCTTGGGAGGGTGCTGCTCTCATTTCCCGTAGCATATCAGCTAGGCTTACTAGTGGTAGTGTAGGACTTGTTAATGGGGATTGACAAACCAGAGCCGAGGCCAGGCAGCAGACACAAAGGCTAAACCGACTGTCTGCTAGCTGCAAAGAGACGTCACACTGGATTGAGACTGTATCAGTTCCTCGAGTACCAAAAAATAACTCTCGTAAAGTTAGTAGACAAAATTTAATCAATGTTAAATTGGATTATGCTCCGTTGGAGAGTAGTTTAAATCTGAAACTAGGACTGCTAAATATTAGATCCCTGTCATCTAAAGCATTGCTGGTTAATGAAATGATTACCGATCATAATCTATGCATGCTCTGCTTGACGGAAACCTGGACCCGGCCAGATGATTATATGGCCCTAAATGAAGCCTCTCCCTCTGGCTATAGATATGTTCATAACCCCGTCCAAATGGTCGAGGAGGTGGTGTCGCCACAATATATGACTCTGATATAGACATTTCTCAAATTCGGCTTTAAATTTAATTCTTTTGAACATCTCATCCTCACTGTTTCAAATGTATCAAATCTGACAACCAACAAGGCGTCATAGTCGTTTATGTTAATTACTATTTACCGCCCCCCTGATTCTTACTCTGAGTTCTTACAGGAGTTTTCAGACTTCCTGTCTCATGTAGTGCTATCAGCCGATAAGGTGATTATAGTTGGTGATTTTAACATCCATTTTGAGAATCTTTGTGACGCTTTAAGCAAAAATTTAAGAAATTCTTGATTCAATGGGTATCACTCAGAATGTGGTGGGTCCTACGCATAATTGTAGTCATACTTTAGACCTGGTTTTATCATTTGGTATTAACATATCCAGCTTAGCAATTTTACCTCAGAGCGAGGCCGTTTCAGACCACAGCCTCATAACGTACAAGTTATGCTTGACTGACTGTATTCATCAGCCGCCCCGCTACTGAATGAAACGAACTATAGCACCTAGTACCATAGCTGCACTCACTGACATTTTACCTGGTTTGACAGAAATTGATACACCTGTAGCTCCGGAAGGACTAGAGCATTTTACCGAGCACGTTGATACTTCTCTTCGTACAGCATTAGACAAGGTTGCACCATTACGCTATAAGAGAGCCTCTGAGAGAAGAATAGCGCCATGGTATAACGAGCACACGCGTAGTCTCAAACGAGCCGCGAGGATCCTGGAGCGTAAATGGCGAAATTCAAAGTTAGAAGTGTTTAGACTATCATGGAAAAGCAGCCTTAGTGAATATAAGCATGCCCTCCAGACGGCAAAATCCTCATACTTATCAGCTTTAATAGAAAAACATATTCCTATTTAAAACTGTTTCCAGCCTAACAAGGAGCCATGATCAAATCAATCCACTAATCCCACTAGAGTGTAGCAGTAATAATTTTATGAAATTCTTTAATGATAAGATTGATAAAATTAGGGAAAAAATTGGTTGTGCTATCTCAGAGCCTGTCAACATGCCTATGCACCTTGACAGCTGTCTGGTCAGCTCTGATGCCCTGTTAGAGTTCTTCTCCCCAATTGGTCATGAGGAGCTTATTTCATTGGTGGAATCTGCTAAGCCCTCCACATGCATACTAGATGCAGTACCAACCCATTTACTTAAAGAATTACTGCATAGCAATATAGAACCTTTGCTCACTATAATAAACTGCTCTCTGAGCCTGGGCTATATTCCCAGTTCATTTAAACTTGCAGTTATCAAGCCGCTAATTAAAAAACCTGGTCTTAACCCCCAGGAAATGTCCAACTATAGGCCTATCTCTAATTTGTCATTCATATCCAAAATTCTAGAGAAAGTAGTTTCTTCACAACTCTCTTCCTTCCTACAGACAGAACATGTCTTAGAATTATTTCAGTCTGGATTTAGACCCCACCACAGCACTGAAACTGCGCTGACTAAAGTAGTAAATGATCTCTTGATATCCTCTGATAAAGGACACATTTCTTTTCTCATACTGCTAGACCTCAGTGCGGCTTTTGACACCATTGATCATAATATTCTACTTAATAGGCTGGAGACACTCATTGGTATAAGAGGTCAAGCACTCTCCTGGTTCAGGTCCTACCTGACAGATCGTTACCAATTTGTACTAGTAAACAACGAATGCTCAGAGCGTTCTAAGGTAAAATATGGTGTCCCACAAGGATCTGTACTGGGCCCCATATTATTTACATTATATATGCTTCCACTGGGCACGATCATCCGTAGGCATGGTATTAGTTTCCATTGCTACGCAGATGATACTCAGTTGTATATATCTTCCAATCCGGATGATATCACCACTACTCTCAAGATTGAGAGCTGCATCCAGGACATTAAAAACTGGATGGCGTCTAATTTTCTTCAACTAAATTCTGATACGACTGAGGTGCTGATTCTTGGGCCTAAAGCTGCTAGAAGCAGCTGGGCTGATATTCCCCTTACCCTAGATGGGTTTTCAGTAACACCCAAGTCTACCGCAAAAAGCTTAGGTGTCACTATTGATTCGGATCTTTCATTTGACACACATATATGCAATGTCACTAAGGCTGCCTTTTTCCATTTACGTAATATCGCCAAGCTGAGACACTTACTTTCATTAGCTAATGCAGAGAAGCTGGTCCATGCTTTTGTCTCGTCAAGATTGGACTACTGTAATGGTCTTCTAATTGGATGCTCTAAACAGTCCATAAAGAAGCTACAACTTGTACAAAATGCTGCAGCTAGAGTCCTAACTAAGGCTAGAAAATTCGATCATATTAGTCCCACTCTCGCGGCATTACATTGGCTTCCGATTAAACATCGAATTGGGTGACCTTCAGTCGTAAATCCCACTATCCAGCCTTATCTGATTCCCCAAGGTTTCAGCCAATGTGCCATCTCTTCCTGGTTATTCTCATTCTGAAATTCCTGGTTAAACTCATGTCTAAAGGTGCAAATATTTCAGAGATCCTTATAACTTTGCATCCACTACAGACACTGGATTAACATCTAGCCTAGAGAAAGCAACTCGGCGAGAGCATTCCAAAGAGACCAAACTCTACAGCCTTCCAACCAAGGGAAGGATCATTATCCTCAAAACCCCAGTGTCCATCTCCACAGCTCTTTAAGAACCCTGAACTGAAGATCATGAATCCTGTGCCTATAACGTTCAAACATTAATTCAATTAAATTTTATTTATATAGCACTTTTTACAACACGCGTCACAAAGCAGCTTTACAAATTGCATGGGTCCAGATCCCTAATGAGCAAGCCAAAGGCGACAGTGGCAAGGAAAAACTCCCTAAGATGGCAGGAATTGAGGAAGAAACCTTGGGAGGACCAAGACTCAAAAGGGAACACATCCTCCATTGGGCGGCCCGCTAGCAGATGTCCGCATTCACAGTTCAGATATAGTCCTGTAGTTATGATTCTAATTCCAGGCCGAGTAGTCACAGTCCCTTCAGAGTAGATAATGCGCCTCAGGTGGGAGTTGGCATCAGCGTGTCCTCTTGCGACAATGGCACATCCACTGGCAAGCCAGACCATCTCCTAGATGCATGTATGGGGTGGGTAACAGGAAAGGCTCGTCTCTCCTTGTCCCGGTATTTCTCGGGTAGCCATTGGGAAGAAGAGGGACAATTAGTTCTATATGGAATATGTTAGACAAAGTAAATGTAAACATTTCTGGAGTGTGGCAGCGACTCCGGCAATTAAATTATTACAGCCTAGCTAAAGGGCAAAACCAGAAGGTAACACAGACTTGGGAGCATCCTGAGACACTGGCATCCATCCACTACACCGTCGACAAACTTGAGTGACCGCGTGCAGTGATAGGATGACAGCACCAGCGCCCCAGTTTGCCATAAAACCCTTTACCCATGAACCCCTGGATCTGTTACCTTATCTAAAGGGGCACATTAATTACCAAATGCTAGATCAAACAAGTAAGTTTTCAACCTAGACTTAAAGATTTGAGACTGTGCCAGAGTCCCGGACACATTCTGGAAGACTATTCCATATTTGGGGCCTTATAAGAAAAGGCTCTTCTCCCTGCTGTTACCTTATTAATTGATGGAACTAATAAGAGGCCAGCACCTTGGGATCTTAGTGGACGCGGGGGTTCCTAATAAGAGATAAGCTCTTGGAGGTAGTCAGGAGCAAGTCCATGCAGTGCTTTATAAGTCAATAGAATAATTTTAAAATCAATACGGAATTTTACTGGGAGCCAGTGCAGGACCGATAAGGTGTAATTGGGTAGTCTGCAAGATTTAGCATTAGATCTGGTATTTTCTGTCTTGCGGCCTTTGGGCCCAGAAGGGAGAACCTCTGTTTTGTCACTATTAAGCTGGAGGACGTTTAGCGACATCCAGCATTTAACATCTCTTACGCAGGCCTCAATTTATCCAAAACTGAATTTGTCATCAGGTTTGGCTGACATGTAAAGTTGAGTGTCATCTGCATAGCAGTGAAAGTTGACACAATGTTTATTTATAACTATACCCAAAGGTAAAATGTATAATGTAAATAATAGTGGTCCTAGGATGGAGCCTTGTGGGACTTCTTATTTCACTTTTGTGCGTTTGGAGGGAATATTATTAAGCTCTACAAACTGATAGCGATTAGTTAAGTAAGAATTATACCATGAAAGGGCTGTGCCTGAGATTTCAGCCCAGTTTTCTAACCGTTCTAGCAAGATCCTGTGATCTATTGTGTCGAAAGCTGCACTAAGATCAAGAAGCACTAGTAGAGATACATAACCTTGATCTGAAGCAAGGAGATTGTTATTTTAACTGATAACATTTGTTATTTGATCTGAGGCTGTTCAGTACTGTGGTGGGTCTTAAATCCAGATTGGAACTTTTCATGTGATTCCTATGCAGATATAAGCATAATTGCTGGGTTACAGCTTTTTCTATGATCCTAAATGGGTCTATAACTAAAGAGTACAGTTGGATCAAGATTTGGTTTCTTGTTCAGAGGTTTAATGACCACTAGTTTACAGGATTTGGGCATGTGACCTATTGTAATGGATGAGTTAACTAACGTTAGAAGAGGTTCAGTCACAACTGGTAATACATCTTTTAGTAATTTTGAGGGAACTGAGTCTAGTGTGCAAGTAGTACAATTTAATGCTAAAATTATTTTCTCCAAATCTGCCTCATCATTTGCGTGTCATCGGTTACAGTATTTTCAAATATTATTGTCAAGGATTTTCCCAAACCCAATAAAACCCAATCTCTCTCACATGTGGGCCCTCTACAGTCATACACTCATTTAGGGGCTAAATGTTAAAATTACCCTTACTAAGCTACTTGGACTTAAGCACATTTGGGGTGATATTGAAGATTTAGTGATAATGTTTTTAATTATTTTCTGCACCTTTTTCTTAGAAGTTGTCAATATCTACATACAAAATATGAAACTATAGGTTTGATGGAACTATGGAATAGTCTTCCAGAATGTGTCCGGGACTTTGGCACAGTCTCAATCTTTAAGTCTACTTTGAAAACTTACTTGTTTGATCTAGCATTTGGTAATTAATGTGCCCCTTTAGATAAGGTAACAGATCCAGGGGTTCATGGGTAAAGGGTTTTTATGGCAAACTGGGGCGCTGGTGCTGTCATCCTATCACTGCACGCGGTCACTCAAGTTTGTCGACGGTGTAGTGGATGGATGCCAGTGTCTCAGGATGCTCCCAAGTCTGTGTTACCTTCTGGTTCTTGCCCTTTAGCTAGGCTGTAATAATTTAATTGCCGGAGTCACTGCCACACTCCAGAAATGCTTACATTTACTTTGTCTAACATATTCCATATAGAACTAATTGTCCCTCTTCTTCCCAATGGCTGCCCGAGAAATACCGGGACAAGGAAACACGAGCCTTTCCCGTTACCCACCCCATACAAGCATCTAGGAGATGGTCTGGCTTGCCAGTGGATGTGCCATTATCGCAAGAGGACGTGCTGATGCCAACTCCCACCTGAGGCTCATCTACTCTGAAGGGACTGTGACTACTCGGCCTGGAAGTAGAATCATAACTACAGGATTATATCTGGACTATACATGAACTGTGAATGTGGACATTGTTAGCGGGCCACCCAATGGAGGATGGGTTCCCTTTTGAGTCTTGGCCCTCCCAAGGTTTCTTCCTAAATTCCTGCCATCTTAGGGAGTTTTTCCTTGCCACTGTCGCCTTTGGCTTGCTCATTAGGGATCTGGACCCACGCAATTTGTAAAGCCGCTTTGTGACAACATGTGTTGTAAAAAGCGCTATATAAATAAAATTGAATTGAATTGAAATGGAGCATACTCTACATTTTAATATATTTTCTGGGGAGGGATTAAAATACTATTCCAAGTCTAAAAATGTCTAGATCTTAGCTCTGTTAAACAGTATCAGTGTCACAGTTGCCCCTTAGCTCGCATTGCGTTGCTACAGATATGCATATGATTGTCTTGTCATTCCTTTGAGTATTTAAACCCTGTTTTTCCTGCTTCTTGATTTTGGTCATTGTTTGATATTCCATGTTCTATGTTTATATGCTACTAACCTTCTCTGTTGTGTTGATTCCCTGTTTTTAGTTCCAGTGCTCATTTTCCTGTGTTTGCTAGGTTTTGTTATTTTGTCCTTAGCTTTCATTTTCTCTTGTACTCCAATTTTGTTTTGCTTACTGATTCATTTGGAAATTCTACCCTGTAATGTTCTTTTGACTGATAGATTTGCCTTCAGTAAAAGTTGCTCTTCTCAGTGAGTGCCTCTAATCCAAGGGTGTCAATCCAGCCCGGGAGGGCTAGAGTCTAGCAAAGTCTAGTAATTGCTCTGCTCAGACACGCCTACTAAACCTGCTGATTGATTGATGAGTTGAATCAGGTGTGTTTAACCAAAATTAGTTAATGTAGCACTGTGGAGTCAAACCCTGGTCTGAGAGTGCCAGTGATCATTGTGGTTCGCTGATTGACCTGTTTAAATGCACCTGATTCAACTCATCAATCAATTGTCAGCTTTAGTAGATGTGTCTGAACAGCAATCGCTAAACTTTGCTGGACTCCGGCTCCCAGGACTGGACTTTTCGCTATGTTACAAAGCGCATGAACAATTATTTTAGCCTGGTAAACACCTTTATTCACACTGAAAGAGAAAAATGTCAACAACATTTTTTAATTTTTTTTTTATGCAATTATGACATAAGCTATAGAGCAAGTTGAAAATCAGGCAAAGTTATTGTTGCAGACTGCTGGTACAGAGGGAGAGCTTAAGAGGGTTAGAAGGATAACTAGTAAAGACAATGATATGTATTAAGTTCCACAAAAAATTTTGTCAGTTTAATCAAAGTTGCCGGTGTTAAAGGAATTTCCCCTACATCCACACAGAACATTAAGGGAGGTTAAAGGGCATCATACAGGACAGTGGTATATGTCAACATTCCCAATGGAAACTACTAAATGTTGACCTTTCTGTCATCATGTGGTTTATTAATTAGACATTAATTATTATGTATGCATAATATAGAGAGGGGCATTGCTGGTCATCTCTGCTAATGGAAATGACCTGAACTGCATTCTAACAAGACATATACCAATGTTTGATAAAATTCCATATAATTTTTGTCCCTTTAACCTATTCTCCCAGTGCCAATAGAACCCCCCTATTGTAAGATAGCAGGGGAATTTATAAGAGAAGTCAAATAAAGACTCGTCCCAAATTTGTGTTTGGACCCTCTTAAATGATTGTCTGTCCCTTGCATTAAAGTTAAGTAAATGAATAAATAAACTCATATGGAAACTGATGACCTCTAGATATTTTGCATTGTATGCTGTAATTTATGACTGATGAATTGGCTCAAAGAAAACTCAGATTAAAATAAAATTACAGCTACTGCAATTTTAGTTCTGGCTGTGTTTTTATCTTGCTATTCACAACATACAATAAAAGAAAATTACGCATTATTATCTATCTAGTCTACGCACCTAGACAGATATAAATATTAATCTCGGCATATAGGTCTTTATCTGTCTTATCAATGAGTTTGGCTTGCATTCAGGTTGCAGAAATGCAAGTTAAACCAAGCATTTAAAAACAGCCATCATTTCACTTCCACTTAGTAACAATAAACACATAAATGTATGAAATTCCACACTACAAAATGTTAATTATTTTTATAGTCATTAGCAAAAAACTCTGAGTGAAAGTTGAGTGTTCAACTATTGTATATGCCCTGTCTTTTCAGTTCTGGTTTGCTGGTCATTTTTCTACAGCCCTGTTGTTCATAGCCTGTGTTTATTTGTAGTTTCTTTATCCCTAGTGTGTGTTTAGCTATTTTCTGGTAGCATGTGTTTCTTTGTGTTTATATTATAATGTTGTCTCAACCATACATATTGGCTATATGAACCTGGACCATTCAAATGATTCTGACTATGGATTTGACCTTAATAAATCCTGTTCTTCTCAGCAAATGCATCTGTCTCCTGTTTGCTCCATGTTACAGGGTGGAAATACTTAGGTTTTACAGTGTATGCACTATGATCTATGAATTGTACTCAGGTCTTAGTTTTGTAAATGTGAAACATTTCCAATAACGTCTGTGTTCTTGGAATTGAAACATCTGTGTACTAGTGTTTTTGTAGGAGTGATCATATGCATAGAGGAAAGAGGTCATTGTATGCACAAGTCTTTAGATTTTGTTTAAAGAAATTAACTGCCACATTTGCTGCAACCAAGTATAAAATGCATTTAAACATGTACATGTATTAAGCTATATACAGTTGACACAGTTTAGTTTCACATATTGGATGGTTGCCCTTATCTGAGATGTGTCAAGTGCGCTTGATGAATTCCTCAATACAGTTTTGTTGATTGATGGATTTGCTGGCTTGTGGAAAGGGAAGATTGAAATTCAATATCATTCCAGGTAATTATCTTTGAATTTGTCTTCTGGGTTTTAAGTCACGACTGAGGGATAGTCTCTGTCACCTTGCTTATCCAGACCACTTTGGTTGCAATGGGCTAAATCCAGTTGACTGCAGAAAGACATTATACATGATTATTATATGTTTCTGGTGAAGGTTAATTGACTTCTACTTTTGTACAGATGGAGCCTGCTCTCTGCCCATGTGACACCAAGCACATTTTGACAGTGAAACCAAGCAACAGTTTCCATAATCAGTGTCATGGTGGCCAAAACTATATAACTAACTTCACAAAATAACTTTTTCGTTTTGCTGGATGGATGCTAAACATTCTAAAGTTCTATTTTGTGTTTAGTTCGAAAGTTGTATGTGACAATTTCAAGGTCAAATTTCAAGAAAGTGCAATGAATAACAAGAGAAAAAATCTTCTATAACAGTCTGTCCCTGACTCCTCCCTTGGGTTTGTTTGTGTCTGTGTGTGTGTCTGTGTCCTTCATTTCACCTGTCTCTTGTCTCGTTACTGTTATGAGTTGCACTTGTGTCTTGATAATGTAATAGGATTTAATGTGTGGCAATGCTGTGCTTGTCGAAAACCAAGTCCCTGTTGTTGCGTGTCTTTTGATGTATTTCTGTTTAATAAAACGTGTTTGAGGAAACCAGTGCTTCCACCTAGGCATCCTGCTTCACCCCTTGTTACAACATACAATCACCTGCTAATGTCAATGAAAATGCTGGAACTGCAACAAAATCACGTTTGTCTCCACTCAGCCTGTAAATCTTACCCACGTCTTCCATGAAACCCCTTCTCACTATGTCATCTTGTCATTGTGTTGCTTTCTATATCCTTTTTCAGTCTGTCACACCCTCTTGTTTAAGTCCCTGCCCTAATAGTTTGGTTCAGCTGTTTTTCGTTTCCTTCAGTAATTACTTTGGTATATATTCCTTGTGTGCTCTAATCCTTGTTTAAAGTCATTGTCTGTGTGTGGAGTTATGTAAGATACACTATATTGTCAAAACTATTCGCTCCTCCATCCAAATTATCAGAATCAGGTGTTCCAATCACTTCCATGGCCACAGGTGTATAAAGTAAAGCACCCAGGTATACAGACTGGTTTTTCAAACATTTGTGAAAGAATGGGTCACTCTCAAGAGCTCAATGAATTCCAGCGTGGAACTGTGATAGGATGCCACGTCACGCCTAAATATTCTACAGTCAACTGTCAGCTGTATTATAAGGAAATGGTGTTTAGGAAAGACAGCAACTTAGCCATGAAGTGGTAGGCCATGTAAACTGATGGAGCGGGGTCAGTGGATGCTGAAGTGCATAGTGCGAAGAGCTTGCCAACTTTCTGCAGAGTCAATCACTACAGACATTCAAACTTCATGTGGCCTTCAGATTAGCTCAAGAACAGTGCGCAGAAAGCTTCATGGAATGGGAGCAGCTGCATTCAAGCCATACATCACCAAGTGCAATGCAAAGCGTCGGATGCAGTGGTGTAAAGCACACCGCCACTGGGCTAGAGCAGTGAAGGTGCGTTCTCTAGAGTGACAAATCGCGCTTCTCCATCTGCAATCTGATGGACGAGTCTGAGTTTGGCGGTTGCCAGGAGAATGGTACTTGTCCGACTGCATTGTGCCAAGTGTAAAGTTTGGTGGAGGGGGGATTATGGTGTTGGGTTTTTTTCAGGAGCTGGCCTTGGCCCCTTAATTCCAGTGAAAGGAATTCTGAATACCAATTCCATCCAGACAATTCCATGCTTCCAACTTTGTGGGAACAGTTTGGAGCTGGCCCCTTCCTCTTCCAACATGACTGTGCACCAGTGCACAAAGCAAGGTCTATAAAGACATGGATGGCAGAGTCTGGTGTAGATGAACTGGCCTGCACAGAGTCCTGACTTCAACCCGATACATCGTTGGGAAGAATTAAAGCGGAGACTGAGAGCCAGGCCTTCTTTTCCAACATCAGTATGTGACCTCACAAATGCGCTTCTGGAAGAATGGTCAAAAATCCCCACAAACACACTCCTAAACCTTGTGGACAGCCTCCCCAGAAGAGTTGAAGCTGTTCTAGCTTCAAAGTGTGGACCAACATCATATTGAACCCTGAGGATTAGGAATGGGATGTCACTTACGCTCATATGTGAGTCAAGGAAGGTGTGTGGATACTTTTGGCAATAAAGTCAAGTCAAATTTATTTATATAGCGCTTTTTACAACAAATGTTGTCACAAAGCAGCTTTACAATCGTATGGGTCCAGATCCCTAATGAGCAAGCCAGAGGCGACAGTGTCAAGGAAAAACTCCCTAAGATGGAAGGAATTTAGGAAGAAACCTTGGGAGGACCAAGACTCAAAAGGGAACCCATCCTCCATTTGGCGGCCCGCTAGCAGAAATCTGCATTTATGGTTCAAATATAGTTCTGTAGTTATAGTTCTAATTCCAGGATGAATAGTCACAGTCCCTTCAATGCAGATGGTTTCTTTTTGTAGAAGCATGCAATCAAGATATAAAATACAGGTTGAGTATGTGAACATCAATTTAGACAACCATGGATTTAACAGACATACATAGCTCACGTGCCAGTGATTAGCATGTGGCTCCAGCAGGCTTATCTACAGCAGCATAACTGGGGGTGACCACAGTCATGAGGGCTCACTGAGACATTGCTTTCCACCCAAGTCATCGTCACAACTAGAGTGATCACATTACATGGCTGGATGACAGCATCAACATCTCAGATTACCAGAAAGCTCAATGACTGGAGGCCCCCAAGCTCCACACCTTCACAAGTAGAATTACTGAAGGCTTGATTAAATAGGTGAGTCTTAAGTCTAGATTTAAAGATTGGAACTGTGTCAGAATCTCGGATATGAGCTGGAAGGCTATTCCATAACTGAGGGGCTTTAAAGGAGAAAGCTCTTCCTCCAGCATTTTAGGAGCGCAGAAGGCGAGATGGGTTATAGTATGCAATGAGTTCACTCAGATATTGTGGAGCAAGACCGTTTAATGCCTTATAGTTCAGCAGAAGAATTTTAAAATCGATCCGATATTTAACCGGAAACCAGTATAATGCAGAGAGAGTAGGAATAATATGATCGAATTTTCTAGCCCTAGTTAAGACTCTAGCTGCAGGATTCTGTACAAGATGGAGTTTCTTTAGGGACTGTTTAGAGCATCCAATTAGAAGACCATTACAGTAGTCCAATCTTGACGACACAAAAGCGTGGATCAACTTCTCTGCATCAGCTAATGAAAGTAAATGTCTTAGCTTGGCGATATTACGTAAATGGAAAAAGGGAGCCTTAGTGACATTGCATATATGTGTATCAAATGAAAGATCCGAATCAATAGTGACACCTAAGCTTTTTGCAGTAGATTTAGGTGTAACTGAAAAGCCATCCAGGGTGAGAGGGATGGATATCAGACCAATTGCTTCTAGCAGCTTTTGGTCCAAGAAGCAACACCTCAGTCTTATCGGAATTTAGAAGAAGAAAATTAGACACCATCCAGTTTTTTATGTCCTGGACGCAGTTCTCAATTTTGCGAGTAGTATTGACATCATCCGGATTAGAGGATATATACAACTGAGTATCATCTGCGTAGCAATGGAAGTTAATACCATGCCTACGAATGATTGTGCCCAGCGGTAGCAAATACAATGAGAATAATATGGGGCCCAATACAGATCATTGAGGGACACCATATTTTACTTTTGTACGTTCTGAACATTTGTTATTTACAAGTACAAATTGGTAACGATCTGTCAGGTAGGATGTGAACCAGGAGAGTGCTTGACCTCTTATGCCAATGAGTGTCTCCAGCCTATTCAGAAGAATGTTGTGATCAAAAGCAGCACTAAGGTCTAAAAGTATAAGAAAAGAAATATGTCCTTTATCAGAGGATATTAAGAGATCATTTACTACTTTAGTCAGCGCAGTTTCAGTGCTGTGGTGGGGTCGAAATCCAGACTGAAATAGCATGTTCTGTCTGTAAGAAAGAAGAGAGTTGCGAAGAAACTACTTTTTCTAGAATTTTGGAAATGAACGACAGATTAGAGATTAGCCTATAGTTGGACAGTTCCTGGGGATTAAGACCAGGGGCCTCATGTACAAAGACTTGCGTGGATTTCTTACTGAAACTTGGCGTACGGACAAATCCAGAAAATGGCGCAAAAAAAAAAAATCCGGATGTATCAAACCGTGCTTACGCCGTAATCCACGCGTTTTTTTGTACATCCCAATCAACGTGGAATTTAGCGCACATGAGAGAGTGGCTGTGACACGCCCCTATAAATATGCAAATTCATGTAAATATGCCCTGCACCGGAGGAGTTTCCTCTCGGATATATCACAAAGCATGTCAAAACGGGGAAAGAAGAGAAACTTCACCGAATGTGAAGTGGAGACGCGGAAAAAATGTTTGTTTGGCACGCTGTCCTTTGGCATTACGGCAAAGCGCAAAAAGGTCTGAGTGGGACAGCGTGTGTGAAGCTGTAAATGCTGTGGGGTCAGAACAGCGCACACTAGCAGAAAAAAAAAAAATGGTCAGACATTAAGGTGGATGTAAAGCGGAGGCTGACTGCACATCGCCAGAGTGTGACCCAAACAGGCGGGGGGCAGGAGACATCCAACTCACTGCATTTGAGCAGAGAGTTGCCTGTATTATGGGTGACACGGCCATAACCGGCCATGATTTGTTGCCTTGCTTCTATGGCACCTGGGTTAGGCTGCGCGTTCATTTCTCCTGGCTCTGGGTCCGCTGGTTGCTCCACCACCTCCAACAATGGCATGCCGTACCTTAGCGCAACATTGTGCAGGACCCCACATGCCCTCACAATACTGCACACTTTCTCTGGCCGATACAGGAGCATTCCTCGGTCCTGTCCAGGCAGCGTCACCGGCTTTTCAGCTGCCCATTGCCCTCTCCACGACTGACCGGGTGCGAGAATGGAGAGAATTGTATCTCCGCTCCCGGTCAGTCTGTGGATTGCAAAAGGGGGTCATCAGCCACGTCTTGAGCGCGTAGCCGCGGTCTCCTAAGTAATTTAACAATTACCCATGTTTTAAATTAATTATTCTAAGCTGGCAATGTCAAATGCTTTAAATTTGTTGCTTACCAAGAAGCCACCCATCACGCACTCTGCCAGCTTGTAATGCCACTACATTAGTAAGGTACATTTTTGCATCACAGATTATTTGCACGTTTATGGAATGAAAGTGTTTTCTATTCACATAAGCAAATTCCTCCTCAGATGGTGCCTTTATAGCAATGTGTGTGCAGTCGATCGCTCCGATTGTAATCGGGAAACCGGCTATCGCTGCAAATTGCGCTTTAATGTTTGCCTGGTCAACCGCATCATATGGGAACTTTATATACCTAGCTGACATGCATATGATCCCATCCAACACAGCTGGCATGGCACGGCTCAAAGATGACTGGGATATCCCCGACCGGTCTGCCAGTTCTCTTTGAAACGAGCCAGTTGCCAGGAAGCCGATGGTCAGCACCTGTAAAGTAACTGGCAATGCGCGACTCCTCGCCGTTTCTCTCCAAAACTGGACCCAACCAGCACAGAGTTTCAAGAGGACAGCTCTTGAAATCTGAAACGGCTTATAAGCCAGTCATCATCATGGGCCAAAAAATCATAATGGTCCCGAAAACGCGCGCTCTCGGCGAATTCGCCATTAGCAATAACCTCCAGTAATGCCAACGCTGCCATCTCCCAAGAACTCCAGCGCAACATTTCATGCATGTTTATATAATCTAGGCGGAAACACGTTGAATGATTATTCCAGTAAGGCAATGAAATTGTTTGATTAATTTACTGTTTAATTGTCTAATTTACTTAATTTTACCCTATAAGAGCTTACTACAATGTGTGCGTAAAGGATATCTTAATAGTTGTAATTTCAATGCATCACCTCTAAGTGTCGCATACGTACGAAAAACATACGTACGCCTGAAATGTGGCGTGGGGGTACGCACTTTCTCACGTTCAAGTCACATTTAGTACATCTGACCGTTTGCGTGAAACATTGCGTACGCAATGTTTTTGTATGTACGCACCTTTAGTACATGAGGCCCCAGGTTTTTAAATTAGTGGAATAGGTAATTATAGTAAGAAAGGGTTCTACATTACTGTGCAGTAATTCTTTGAGTAGACCCATCATATTCTGAGTGATACCCATTTAATCAAGTATTGCTTGAAAGTTTACTCTAAAAGAGTCATGCAGATTCTCAAAGTGGATGTTAA
Source organism: Brachyhypopomus occidentalis (assembly GCA_020368025.1). Taxonomy (NCBI): domain Eukaryota; kingdom Metazoa; phylum Chordata; class Actinopteri; order Gymnotiformes; family Hypopomidae; genus Brachyhypopomus; species Brachyhypopomus occidentalis. Next base: position 5,988,760 of record JAGXOD010001372.1, read on the forward strand.
AATCGCCAACTATAATCACTTTATCAGCCGATATCACTATATGAGACAGGAAGTCCAAAAACTCCTGTGTATGGACCAGGGGGGCGGTAAATTGTAATTAACATAAACGACTGTTTCGCTTTGTTGGTTGATGATAAATTTGACACAGTGAGAATGAGATTTTCAAATGAATTAAATTTGAAGCCTGATTTTTGAGAGACTCCTATATCGGAATCGTATAGTGTAGTGTGGCAACACCACCTCCGCGACCATTTGGACGGGTTTATGAACGTATCTATAGCCGGAGTGAGATGCTTCGTTTAGGGCCATATAGTTGTCTGGCCGAGTCTAGGTTTCAGTCAAGCAAAGCATGCTTAGATTATGATCGGTAATCATTTCGTGATACAGTATTTAGCCATTTTATTACAAAAATCTCATACATTCTCATACATGCAAAATACAAAAATATTTTCATTTGGAAACAAACAGCAGCTGCAGCCAAAAATACAACAGGGTAATACAATAATGCAACAGGGCTCCTACCAGAGCCTACAAAACCTAGTCCATTCTTAGCTTGGTATGGAATCAGTCACCACAGATAGACACTATACGAATGGTTTTCTGAGTCCATTCCATTTCATGTCGGCTCTGTTTTGTCTAGTCTGATTTAGTTGTGTCTGGTTCTGATGGGATGGAACACTCCTGCTTTAGAATTCTTGCCATGTTGGCCTCCACCTCTTCCAGTGCTGACACAAAACACTGCACCGCTGTGATGTGCTGCGGCAGCAGACTTTTTAAAGCAGCCACCCAAATCTTATCAGCTAGGTGGTGATCTTTTATCAGGTCTGACACAGCATCCTTGGGCAGATGTGTGAGGACAGTACAGAGCAACTCTCCTGCCATCTCAACCACTGCCTGGATCTGAATGTCTCGCCGCGCCTCGTCATTTCTGTCTCCAGCGCTTTCTGTTCGCCTGTCCTCTGACGTCCTGTCTTGAAATCCCTGCTGGTTCTCATTATGAAAGTACAGGATGCGAAGTAGACTCTCCACCAAAGGCAACGTGATGTCTGTCTGCAGGCTAGAGTGTAAGGCTGAGAGCAAGGCCAGGGCTGTCATCCAGCTGTCATGGCATCACTCTAGTTGTGACTGACTTGACTGGAAAGCAATGTCTCAGTGAGCCCTCATGACTGTGGTCACCTCTGGACCCCTCCCTTTAGTTAAGCTGCTATAGATTAGCCTGCCGGAGCTACATGCTAAACACTGGCACATGAGCTATGTACATTTAAATCAATGGTGGTTAAACTGACATCCTCACACTCAGTCTGTATTGTCCATCTTTTTGCATGCTTCTACCCAAGACGACTGCATGCAAGCACCTACAAGCACCTGGGAGATGGTCTGGCTCGCCGGTGGATGTACTGATGCCGGGGTTGGATGTACCATTGTCGTAAGGGGACGTGCTGATGCTGGCTCCTACCTGAGGTGCACCATCTGCACCGAAGGGACTGTGACTACTTGGCCGGGGAACAAGAACTTTAAGCTATAACTGTAGAACCACCTCTTGTTCACAAATACGGACTGGTGCTAACGGGCCGCCCAATGGAGGATGGGTTCCCTTTTGAGTCTTGGTCCTCCCAAGGTTTCTTCCTATTCCCCGCCATCTTAGGGAGTTTTTCCTTGCCACTGTCGCCTTCGGCTTGCTCATTAGGGATCTGGACCCATACAATTTGTAAAGCTGCTTTGAGACAACATGTGTTGTAAAAAGCGCTATATAAATAAAATTGACTTGACTTGACTTGACATTTCATTAACAAGCAGTGCTTTAGATGACAGGGATCTTATATTTAGCAATCCTAATTTCAGATTTAAATGATTTAAATGATTCTCAGCGGCAGCATTATTGAATTTAACAACTATCAAATTTTGTCTACAAATTTTACAAGAACTGTTTTTTGATAATAGAGGAACAGACACAGTTTCAATCCAATGGGACCTAGGTGACGTCTCGTCACAGCTCGCAGAGTGTCGGATTAGCCTGTGTGTCTGCTGCCTAGCCTCGGCTCTGGTTTGTCAATCCCCATTAACTACTCCTACACTAACACTATTAAGTCTAGCGGATATACTACTAGATATGAGAGCAGCACCCTCCCAAGAGGGGTGAATGCCGTCCCGCTTCAAAAGGCCAGACCTGCCCACAAAACGTGTCCAGTTGTCTATATAACCCACTTTGTTTTCTGAGCACCATTTAGACATCCAGCAGTGTAGCGCCCATAACCTGCTGTAAGTTTCAGCGCCACGCTGAACTGCAATGGGGCCAAAGCATTTTACAGCGTCTGACATCATCCCCGCTAACTCACACACCTCTTTCAATTCAATTTTATTTATATAGCGCTTTTTACAACACATGTTGTCACAAAGCAGCTTTACAAATTGCGTGGGTCCAGATCCAGAGCAAGCCAAAAGCGACAGTGGCAAGGAAAAACTCCCTAAGATGGCAGGAATTTAGGAAGAAACCTTGGGAGGACCAAGACTCAAAAGGGAACCCATCCTCCATTGGGCGGCCCGCTAGCCATGTCCGCATTCACAGTTCAGGACCCACGCAATTTGTAAAGCTGCTTTTTACAACACATGTTGTCACAAAGCAGCTTTACAAATTACGTGGGTCCAGATCCAGAGCAAGCCAAAAGCAACAGTGGCAAGGAAAAACTCCCTAAGATGGCAGGAATTTAGGAAGAAACCTTGGGAGGACCAAGACTCAAAAGGGAACCCATCCTCCATTGGGCGACCCGCTAGCAAGGTCCGCATTCACAGTTCAGGTATAGTCCAGATATAGTCCTGTAGTTATGATTCTAATTCCAGGCTGAGTAGTCACAGTACCTTCGGAGTAGATGAGCCTCAGATGGGAGTTGGCATCAGCGCGTCCTCTTGCGACAATGGCACATCCAACCACGGCATCGGCACATCCACTGGCAAGCCAGACCATCTCCTAGATGCTTGTATGGGGTGGGTAACGGGAAAGGCTTGTCTCTCCTTGTCCCGGTATTTCTCAGGCAGCCTGTAACGCCTTGCGCGGCGTGCGTTTGCGAGACGGACACAAGCGCTGAGAAGAGCGAGATTTATTGTGAGACATACTGGTACACGAGACGAAACCTACACTTAGTGACATAATTAAACAGAGAAACACTAGAATGACTTAAACACGAAGGAGACTAGAAACATACACGAAGCTTAACCAGAATGCACAATTAGACTAAACGCTACGACAGAAAACACTACAGAGGTTCTAGACAACGTAATATAACAGCGAGACGACAGGGGCTCCCCCCAAAAGCGCATCCACCCGGAGCGCGCCAAACAAAAAAAAAAAAAAAAAATCAAGCAGACACAGAAACAGAAGACAACGGAAAACGCAAACCCAACATAGCCCAGGCAACCGCCAGGGGGACCGGCACAAACACCGGGATAGAAACAGACACAGAAACAGATACAGGCAGGGGCACAGGCAAACACGGGACAGAAACAGGAACACACACGGGCACAGAAACAGGCAATACTACACGAACAAAAAACCAAACCAGGGACAGCCGAGGGAACAAACAACGAGTCCATAGTCACAAAAGGGGGCAGGGACGGCGGGACACAATGAGTCACAACGCGGGGCGGGTCGGGCGGGGAACGTGGCGCAGCCGGACGCGTAGGCGGACCCGAGTCCACAGGGGGCGCTACGCGGACGTCCAGCTGCGTCCGGTCAATGTTCACCGGGGGCGCCGCGTCCGGCGCCGGCGGCGACCCCAGCTGGGTCCGAGGAAACGTGGAAGACCCCCTCCGGGTCTCAGCGGACGTGGAAGATCCCCCCCGGGTCTCAGCGGGCGTGGAAGACCCCCTCTGGGTCTCAGCGGGCGTGGAAGACCCCCTCTGGGTCTCAGCGGGCGTGGTAGACCCTCCGTGGGTCTCAGCGGACGTGGTAGACCCTCCGTGGGTCTCAGCAGACGTGGTAGACCCTCCGTGGGTCTCAGCAGACGTGGTAGACCCTCCGTGGGTCTCAGCAGACGTGGTAGACCCTCCGTGGGTCTCAGCAGGCGTGGAAGACCCCCCGTGGGTCTCAGCAGACGTGGTAGACCCTCCGTGGGTCTCAGCAGACGTGGTAGACCCTCCGTGGGTCTCAGCAGACGTGGTAGACCCTCCGTGGGTCTCAGCAGACGTGGAAGGCCGCTCCTGGGCCTCGGGCACTCGTGCAGGCCGCTCCTGGGCCTCGGGCACTCGTGCAGGCCGCTCCTGGGCCTCGGGCACTCGTGCAGGCCGCTCCTGGGCCTCGTGCACTCGTGCAGGCCGCTCCTGGGCCTCGTGCACTCGTGCAGGCCGCTCCTGGGCCTCGTGCACTTGTGCAGGCCGCTCCTGGGCCTCGTGCACTCGTGCAGGCCGCTCCCCGGCCTCTGGAGCGCTAGCTGGCCCCTCCTGGGCCTCTGGGGCGCTAGCTGGCCTCTCCTGGGCCTCTGGGGCGCTAGCTGGCCTCTCCTGGGCCTCCGGTGCGCTAGCTGTCGGACGCGGGTGAGCAGGCTCCCCAGCCACCGGCTGCACCGTAGCCTCCTCACCACCCCCCCAAAAATTTCCAGGGAGTCTTCTCTTCGTACAGCATTAGACAAGGTTGCACCATTACACTATAAGAGAGCCTCTGAGAGAAGAATAGTGCCATGGTATAACGAGCACACGCCGTAGTCTCAAACGAGCCGCGAGGATCCTGGAGCGTAAATGGCGAAATTCAAAGTTAGAAGTGTTTAGACTATCATGGAAAAGCAGCCTTAGTGAATATAAGCATGCCCTCCATACGGCAAAATCCTCATACTTATCAGCTTTAATAGAAAAACATAAAAACAATTCTGCACTCCTATTTAAAACTGTTTCCAGTCTAACAAGGAGCCGTGATCAAATCAATCCACTAATCCCACTAGAGTGTAGCAGTAATAATTTTATGAAATTCTTTAATGATAAGATTGATAAAATTAGGAAAAAAAAATTGGTTGTGCTATCTCAGAGCCTGTCAACATGCCTATGCACCTTGACAGCTGTCTGGTCAGCTCTGATGCCCTGTTAGAGTCCTTCTCCCCAATTGGTCGTGAGGAGCTTATTTCATTGGTGGAATCTGCCAAGCCCTCCACATGCATACTAGATGCAGTACCAACCCATTTACTTAAAGAATTACTGCATAGCAATATAGAACCTTTGCTCACTATAATAAACTGCTCTCTGAGCCTGGGCTATATTCCCAGTTCATTTAAACTTGCAGTTATCAAGCCGCTAATTAAAAAACCTGGTCTTAACCCCCAGGAAATGTCCAACTATAGGCCTATCTCTAATTTGTCATTCATATCCAAAATTTTAGAGAAAGTAGTTTCTTCACAACTCTCCTCCTTCCTACAGACAGAACATGTCTTAGAATTATTTCAGTCTGGATTTAGACCCCACCACAGCACTGAAACTGCGCTGACTAAAGTAGTAAATGATCTCTTGATATCCTCTGATAAAGGAAACATTTCTTTTCTCATACTGCTAGACCTCAGTGCGGCTTTTGACACCATTGATCATAATATTCTACTTAATAGGCTGGAGACACTCATTGGTATAAGAGGTCAAGCACTCTCCTGGTTCAGGTCCTACCTGACAGATCGTTACCAATTTGTACTAGTAAACAACGAGTGCTCAGAGCGTTCTAAGGTAAAATATGGTGTCCCACAAGGATCTGTACTGGGCCCCATATTATTTACATTATATATGCTTCCACTGGGCACTATCATCCGTAGGCATGGTATTAGTTTCCATTGCTACGCAGATGATACTCAGTTGTATATATCTTCCAATCCGGATGATATCACCACTACTCTCAAGATTGAGAGCTGCGTCCAGGACATTAAAAACTGGATGGCGTTTAATTTTCTTCAACTAAATTCTGATAAGACTGAGGTGCTGATTCTTGGGCCTAAAGCTGCTAGAAGCAGCTGGGCTGATATTCCCCTTACCCTAGATGGGTTTTCAGTAACACCCAAGTCTACCGCAAAAAGCTTAGGTGTCACTATTGATTCGGATCTTTCATTTGACACACATATATGCAATGTCACTAAGGCTGCCTTTTTCCATTTACGTAATATCGCCAAGCTGAGACCCTTACTTTCATTAGCTGATGCAGAGAAGCTGGTCCATGCTTTTGTCTCGTCAAGATTGGACTACTGTAATGGTCTTCTAATTGGATGCTCTAAACAGTCCATAAAGAAGCTACAACTTGTACAAAATGCTGCAGCTAGAGTCCTAACTAAGGCTAGAAAATTCGATCATATTAGTCCCACTCTCGCGGCATTACATTGGCTTCCGATTAAACATCGAATTGAATTTAAAATTCTTCTCTTAACCTATAAGGCGTTAAATGGTCTTGCCCCACAATATCTGAGTGAACTCATTGCTTACTACAACCCATCTCGCCCTTTACGCTCCCAAAATGCTGGATTTCTCTTAGTTCCAAAAATTTGTAAGACTACAGCCGGAGGCAGAGCTTTCTCCTTTAAAGCCCCTCAATTATGGAATAGCCTTCCAGCTCCAATCCGAGATTCTGACACAGTTCCAATCTTTAAATCTAGACTTAAGACTCACCTATATAATCAAGCCTTCAGTTAAATATTCCCCTAGTAAGGTGCGGGGCTCAGGGGCTCCCAGGCGTTGAGATTTCTGGTAATCTGAGATGTTGATGCTGTCATCCAGCTGTGTCATGGCATCACTCTAGTTGTGACTGACTTGACTGGAAAGCAATGTCTCAGTGAGCCCTCATGACTGTGGTCACCTCTGGACCCCTCCCTTTAGTTAAGCTGCTATAGATTAGCCTGCCGGAGCTACATGCTAATCACTGGCACATGAGCTATGTACATTTAAATCAATGGTGGTTAAACTGACATCCTCACACTCAGTCTGTACTGTCCATCTTTTTGCATGCTTCTTCTACCCAAGACGACTGCATGCAAGCACCTACAAGCACCTGGGAGATGGTCTGGCTCGCCGGTGGATGTACTGATGCCGGGGTTGGATGTACCATTGTCGTAAGGGGACGTGCTGATGCTGGCTCCTACCTGAGGTGCACCATCTGCACCGAAGGGACTGTGACTACTTGGCCGGGGAACAAGAACTTTAAGCTATAACTGTAGAACCACCTCTTGTTCACAAATACGGACTGGTGCTAACGGGCCGCCCAATGGAGGATGGGTTCCCTTTTGAGTCTTGGTCCTCCCAAGGTTTCTTCCTATTCCCCGCCATCTTAGGGAGTTTTTCCTTGCCACTGTCGCCTTTGGCTTGCTCATTAGGGATCTGGACCCATACAATTTGTAAAGCTGCTTTGAGACAACATGTGTTGTAAAAAGCGCTATATAAATAAAATTGACTTGACTTGACTTAGGCGCCACTCCCGAGAACCTGCTCCTCATCAGGCGGAGAAAACCGTCCACTGTCCAGGCTGTCTCCGCCCTTTTTGCCAAAATGAGGTCGGCCCACTCAAGAGCTTTTCCATCTAGCAATGACCGCATAAATAAAACTAGAGCGGGGTCCTCGGGTCGCGGGATGGTCAGGAAGCGCAGGTAATTTCTGCACTGTAGCGTAACCATCTGCATTGTATGCCTCTCCCTTATAGTTGTCCGGGCAACGTACAAGGGATGGTAGCCCCTTGGGGTTGCCTGTCTCATCCTTCTCTAGGAAGGGCGCGAACATCTCCACCAACTCGCTGACCCTGATCTCGTCCGTGGGTGAGGGCAGACAATGGTTCTCAGGCCTCTCCTGCTGCGTCCTTTTAACTGGCTGGTTATTATGTAACGCCTTGCGCGGCGTGCGTTTGCGAGACGGACACAAGCGCTGAGAAGAGCGAGATTTATTGTGAGACATACTGGTACACGAGACGAAACCTACACTTAGTGACATAATTAAACAGAGAAACACTAGAATGACTTAAACACGAAGGAGACTAGAAACATACACGAAGCTTAACCAGAATGCACAATTAGACTAAACGCTACGACAGAAAACACTACAGAGGTTCTAGACAACGTAATATAACAGCGAGACGACAGGGGCTGAAGACAAAATAACCAGTGACGATCCAAACCAGACAAGGGATATAAATAGCACCAAACTAACATGAAACACCTGAAAACGAAACGAGGGGCAGTGAATACAAAATACGGGGCGGGGCTAAGACGCACATGGCTACAAAAAACAACACAGACACGAGAAAGACAGGAGGGGGCGGGGCAGACCGTGACACAGCCATTGGGAAAAAGAGGGACAATTAGTTCTGTCAGGTAGGATCTGAACCAGGAGAGAGCCCCAGTTTGCCCATGAACCCCTGGATCTGTTACCTTATCTAAAGGGGCACACTAATTACCAAATGCTAGATCAAACAAGTAAGTTTTCAAAGTAGACTTAAAGATTGAGACTGTGCCAGAGTCCCGGACACATTCTGGAAGACTATTCCATAGTTGGGGGGCCTTATAAGAAAAGGCTCTTCCCCCTGCTATAACCCTTATTAATTGATGGAACTAATAAGAGGCCAGCACCTTGGGATCGTAGTGGACGCGAGGGTTCCTAATAAGAGATAAACTCTTGGAGGTAGTCAGGAGCAAGTCCATGCAGTGCTTTATAAATCAATAGAATAATTTTAAAATCAATACGGAATTTTACTGGGAGCTAGTGCAGGGCCGATAAGACTGGGCTGATATGTTCAAATTTCCTAGTTCTAGTTAGAACTCTGGCTGCGGAATTTTGAACTACTTGAAGTTTATTTATATTCCTATTTGAGCATCCTGACAGTAACGAGTTACAATAATCTAATCTGGAGCTAACAAAGGCGTGTACTAATTTTTCTGCATCATGCTGGGATAATGCATTTCTTAACTTGGCAATGTTACGGAGATGTAGAAAAGCTATCCTGGTAGTATTATCTATGTATTTATTAAATGATAGGTCAGAGTCGAATAAGACGTCAAGATTTTTGGCTACCGAGCCAGGAGTAATGGGGTAATCTGCAAGATTTAACATTAGATCTGGTATTTTCTGTCTTGTGGCCTTTGGGCCCAGAAGGAGAACCTCCGTTTTGTCACCATTAAGGTGCAGGAAGTTTAGCGACATCCAACATTTAATATCACTTACGCAGGCCTCAATTTTTCCTAATCTGGATTTGTCATCAGGTTTGGCTGATATATAAAGTTGGGTGTCATCTGCATAGCAGTGAAAGCTGACACCATGTCTATTTATAACTATTCCTAATTACGAGTTTGGTCAGTGTACCACGGGGCGAGCTTTTTAAGTCTGACCTTTTTATATATATCTTTAACGTTATCTTTAGTTATCTCTGATTGTCTCAACCCCACATCATTGGTGCCGACGTGTATAACTATCTTGGAGTATTTAAGTTTAGCCAGCACCTTTAGATTAGCCCTGATGTCAGGCGCTCTAGCCCCCGGAATACATTTGACTATGGCTGCTAACTCTCTTGGACTTTCTAGAGCCCGGATGCGCTCCTCTAAATGGGAAATCTTCTCCGTCAGGCTCATGATTAAACTACACTTTTCACATACAAAATTACCACTACTGACGGACGAAGGATAACTATACATGCCACACTCAGCACAAGCAACAAGTGACTCAGACATGTTTAAATACTTAGCTTCGGTTATGTTGTACGCCAATGTTTTTGAAGGTGGAAAAGGTCTTCCGGTGGCTCGTGGAGGTTGCTGGTATCGGAGTTATGTGTAGATATATCCGAAATTATATCTGAAGGTTTTTAAGATATTGAAAATGAATAAGTAGTTCAAGTAGTACTTGTTTAGTAGTATAGCAAACAGTGGCGTTCGCACGAAAAATGGTTCGAAAACCGGAAGCAGCTGTGTACAGTATGTTCTGTTATTGCTATGGTTTTCTGTAAGCTTTGTTTAATTACTCAGTTAAGTCTCCTAAGTTCCTGCCATATGTGTGCTGTTCCATGTGTTTTGCTTGACTGTGTTAATGTTCTGGGTGTTCTGTGATTCAGGTTGGTCTCTATCTGTGCTCATTGCATGTGTTCTCTGCTCTGTGTTCACTATATAATTGTATATGTATTGTTCCCAGTTATTGCTTGAGTTTGTGTACCCTCTTGGTCTTGCCTTGTTTGTCTGCTGTTGTAGCTCCATGTTTACTAGTGTTCTCCCATTTGATCCTTCTAATGTATGTTGTACTTAAGTTAGTCTTTCTTCCTTTTTGTTCCATGTGTATTGTTTGTTCTCAGCACCATGCTTTGTTGTTTTCATGCCTTCCGTATCAGCACGAATAAACTCAAGGACGCTACTATAGAAGACTCTATCCTTCATGTGAATAAACCCAGCTCTCTCTTGCTATTGTGTCCACCTCCTCTTAGCCAGTCATTACAAGGTATGTCTTTAAACTTTACTGAAATACAAAACTGAGGATTCTCTGGAACAATGATTTCCTGCTAAAGAACCATTGAATTGTGCACTGGTAAGAAGCCTGTTGCATTTTTAATTATCCTCATTTCTGTCTTTCTGGGATTGCACCATTAGTTACACTGGTCATTTATCTCCATTGTTAAATCTTTAATTCTTTTTATTTCCAGTTTAAAGTCTCATTTCTGAATCAAAGGGCTTTTATATTTAAGGTGGAATTTGAATATGAAACATCATTTACATCCTCGTGTCTATTATTTACTGACCTATTATGAAGGTCATCTCTTTGTTAAATTATAAAATTATGACTAATTCAAATCAATATTACCTGACTTTGTCTCTGTCCAAGCTGTCATTATCATTAAATTAGGATTCTCTTAATTGAGTTAATGTTTAGGACATTCTGAAATGTGACATAAATGGTTAATAACAACCTATAATCATTTTGGTGATGGTATGGGTAGTTTTAATCTCTGACAACCCTCATACTTGGATATGATTCCACAAATCCACACAATGTTTTGTTTTTTGCTTTTTTGCTTTTTTCTTTTTAGTTTGTAGCTGCAATTTAGTTACTTATATTATATATAAGCTATTTAGCTACAGGAAATAAAGTTATTGTATACCATTTTAGGACGTGTTATTAGATGATAACATATAGGGCCATGCTGTCTTATCCATAATCATGGCATGTACATTACATGTATCTGTAATTGTGCTGCCATGTAAAAAAAAATCCATCTGGTTATTCAGTGGAAACTTTGTATTACTTGTTACATTGTCACATTTATATGAATGAGGGTGAAGACAATGGCAGGTTAGTGCCGACAAACACAGCTATAAAAATTATGGTTGGAAAAAGGACACAAAAAGCAGGAGTGAAAAACGTTTTAGAAAATAAGTAATTGCTTGTTCAGTATTTCAGCTGATTGCTAGATGGAAGTAAACAAATCAAAGAACACTCTCAAGATCATGCTTGTAGTCAGCTTGTGCTTTCAGTGATAACTTGCTCTCGTTTGCTCTGCCTACCAAAATGGCTTCCTTTCTCACTGGCTCTGACCATTTATTGAAAGGAAATTTCCACGCACAGGTATACATTATTTTTAAATTACCCAGCAATTCACCCAGACAACCTTTCCATTCCATAGATGCTTGACCACACTCTATTGCCACTGCAGCCTTGACAAATGCTGGTAGGTTCATGCCTGATGGTACAACTAACTGTTTTAGTGAACAAATTCTTTGAGAGAATGTTTAAATCCAAAGCCAAGCAAAATGGTACTACATTGATATTCCATTGGTATTACACTGAATTCACATTACACTGAATTCACAATCTCTAGTCCACTGAAAATGTTCCTGAATATCTTTTGGTGTTACAGTGCTTTGCATAAGATTACAATTAAACAAACACAGTAACACAGCTCATGCTTACAGAGCTATGTTTACAGAAGAAATGGTGACTGCATTCAGTTTACCATCTAAAATAAGCCAAAACAAGAAAGCCTTGTGCCAATGTGAATTACATTATATATTGAAACAGCTTATAAGAATGCACAAAATATGCAAAACTAACAACAGTAGCCTCTATCCAAGTAAAGGTACATGATGCAGAGGACAGTCAAGAGAGGGGATGTTACAGATGTCATGGAATAAGGCACATCACATCTGACTGTAGATTTAAATTAAAATTAAATGACATGTTTAATTAAAACTGTCATCAGTGCAATAAAGTTGTTCACATTGTTAGAGCATGTCATAAGATGGCCAGACTAGGCAGAATGAACCAGTTTAACCCAAGCAATAAACACAGTCAGCAGCACTAACGAAATGTGCAAGAAGATGCAAACAAGCATGCTGATGAGGCAAACGTACCAGTGCCTGGAAACAGCACATATAAAACAAAGGTTAATCCATTCAAAGTGTACAGAGATAAGAAATCATACTTAAATCGTATATGTGAGAAAAAAATATAGTAGTAGGTATAGCAGATGTTCAGGACAAAACTCTTACAGCAACAGAACACATTGCCTCTTATAGTAGTAACAGCTGTGGAGCCCAGCTTGTTTAAAATAGGTTGGCTGGAAGAATTTACATGGGAGTAAAATAAAACATTTAAAACATGAAATACTGGCCTTGAAAGATATAAAAGACAAACAAGCATATGTGTTCATTAATTCATTAGTTCTGTGCATTGGGGATGTGGTTGAGAATCAACCTGTGAGCCAGAGGGTGAGTCAAGTGAATCATTCAAACTACCAGTTATCAAACTCCTGATCAAGAAAGTTAACCTTGACTTTTCTTGCATTATAGGCTAATTTCAAACCTGCCCTTCACTAGATGTACTATCATTATATAAAGCAGAGATATTAAGACTGATCTACTATAATGTCTTACTTATAATGCATAGACGTTTGAGTTAGTTCAAAATGCAGCAGTTGGACAAATTTTTAGAACTAGAAAATTTGAGCATAGTGTTCCTGTCTTATGTACATAACATTGGCTCCCAAATTTTTTTCATATTGATTATAAATTACTTTAAATTACCTACAAAGCACTGAATGATCTTGCTCCACAGTACCTTAACTCTGTTTCTCTATTATGATCAGCCACGTCTGCTCTTTATTAGTGCTTAGAATAAGAAAATCCATCTCAGGGGGCAAAGCCATTTCCTATAAAGCTCCCAAGCTATGGAATAATTGTCCTGTCAATATCTGGGCCAAAGCCCAGTGTTTAGTCTTTTTTGTCACTCAAGTATGTTGTCAGGGAGCGAAGCAGTTCCAGGGATCTCTGGTGTCTGTCACCTTCTGGCTCTATCCTTTTAGTTATGCTAATTTAGCCAGATCTTCCAGAGTCCACCCTTGCACATTATACACCTCTATATTACACATTGAAGTATTTGACCATGCCTAATAATCAGTCCTCTCTTTCTGCAGAGGTTCATCTACTCACAGTGTCATGCTGTTGCCGAGTATAAACCCATTTCTCCTGCTGTGGCTCCACACAAACTCACTGTCCAGACTCACTCCCCTTTCTCAAATATCGAGAAGGTTCTAGGCAGGTTGGCGTCTGCTAGGGTGAATATCACGTGGTTGTTCATGTGCTAACTGGATTTTGGACACACATATCGAATCCAGGCTAGGAAACTCTTTCATTTGCACAAGCACATAGATAATTTTCCTGTGACATGCACTATTTTAATAATTAGCAGCACATGTTAACAGTATCATTATTTCATTGATCACCCTCTTCCTCCTGCTTTTGTTTTGTTGTTGTTGTATTTCTATTGCTTATTTTGTGTCTTACTGCTTATTTTTTCTTGTTGTGCTGCCTGGTGCCAAAGCAGAGGAAGATTGTTTCTCCTTTTCAGTCTTGTTTCCTCTCAAGGTTTCTTCTTAATGCTTTTAGGGAGTTTTTAGTAGCTGCTGTTGCCATTGACGCACTCATGGGGGTTTGGTCTCAGATATCAGTAAAGTTGCTTTGTGTCAATGCCTGTTGCAAAAAATACTGTTTAAATATATTTGACTTGATTTGATATGAGAGTCTGTGTCCTTGCACAAAAGATATTTTTTCTTTTCTTATTATTTGCAGGAACTGCAAAGCTGAATTCTCTTCATTTTAAATAGTATATATTTTTTGCTTTTCTCACTCATGCCTGCTGTGTACTCCCTCCCTAACAGACCTATGGAAATGAAAGACCTGACCTCAGGCAGTGAGGCATATCCCAAAAGGGAGCTCACACACCAGGACCCCACTGTTCCTGCTGAAACAGTGATGGGATGACTCCCTTAAGCATGTCTTTGAAGCACACCAAATAAGAGTAATCGATGGTCAAGTGCTCAATCTAGAAATTACACTGTCATGCCTTCACTCTACAATTTTTAAGCACAGACTGGACAAATCTTGGCAGCAGAGGTGTTGTTGTCTGTGGGGTGGAGAAACTGATCAGTGGAAGCCACGGGTAATTAAAATGGGTTGTAAATGAAGCCCTGTATTCTGTGCCTCCTGGTGTAGCTGAAGGAATGCCTGATGTTTCATTTATTACAGGCTGGTGACCAACAAGGTTTCTATAATGAAATACAGTCATCAGGTTAACTGGGATTCAGCAGCAGTGTGGAGGTTTTTAAAGAGGGGGGTGAAAAGAGGAGTGGAGGGGAGGAATTTTCATAGACAGTACATTAACTAATATTGGATAGATAGATAGATAGATGGATAGATTATTACAAAAGCAGTGTTATTTTTTTTCATTTTTTATAATCTACTCATCCAGCCATGCATCCATCCAGCTACCCACCCATCCAACCAGGCAACCAACCAACCAAGGTCAAAAACTAGTTCAGCAGCTAAATGAAAGCATTTGGAATATGGTAAGCATAGGGCAAGGGCATCTCTGACCCTGATACATACAGTACATCAAGCGTCTCTAACAGTAGGAGTAACTATCTTTTACAATTGAACATGTTAACATTCTTCTAGTGTTTGTATAACTGAACTGATAAATATGAAAAATATAGTCATCATATGATCTGAAATAAAGCCTAGCTGTTTTAATAAGAAGCACTAATAAGAAGAGTGAACTTAAGTATATTTAAATGGTGAACAACATAGTTGTTCTATGGAAAATATAGGATTTTATATGTGCACTTACGGGCAAATAGTACAAGCATCTGAAATCAGCAGTTTAGTCATAAACCAACAAACTGAAGTGGTGCTCTTTTTCACCACATAGTTAAACAAAGTACAATCATTAAGGTTATGTAACATGATTCTTAAAATTCTTTTTTATATTCAAGGATTTTCATTCAGTACTTTATTGAACTAAAATGTTCTGACTGACAAAATGACAACCCATGGTTTTATCAGGATAATGTCCACTTAAGTAGACAGAAAATCAATATTTTGCAAATTAGTCTATCAATAACAGTCTGATTGTCAGTGATCCAGGCACTTAACCCTGTCAACAGGTTAAATCTTGTCTTCATCAGCATGGCATAGCTGTAAGAAAAGAGAGACTTAGACACAAAGTATATGGATTTCAATAGAAGCATAAACAGCAGAATGTCTGAGAAGTGAGACATTTAAAGCTTTCTGACAAGTTCAAACCAGCATGAATAAATACACAAAACAAATAAATACACAAGAAGAAGATTAGTTATCTACTGCAATACTTCACTAATTGAAACAACCGAAGCTTCAAAAGATTCAAATGATCACACCTTCTAAAATTTCCATTATGAACTTTTTGATCACCTTTCTTGTTATTAAATATGGAATTAACCTGGGATGGCATTAAAAGAGGAGAGACAGGTCTTCACCACTTCATTTATGAATAAAAAGTCCACTGAGGTTTATGTGAAGAGAACTAAACCAACCAAAAGTTGAAAAATGGTCATTTTGGGTCATTAAAGTCAAAAGGAACATTATGACTGTGTAAACTTTGTGCTTCTGTATAAGCCTTAATGTGATTTTCATAAGAATACAACTGCAAAGCAATACAGCTGTAGTTAAGTGGCTTTCCTTGCACTAGGGAGTATAATCAAAAGCAGAACTTTCTATCATACTTAGGACTGTGCCTCAGCAACAATCCATCCAGCTCTCTTGACAGGCAAATCAAAGCCATGTTTCTCATGCAAGCAGTTTTTGAGCATCCCATATTTGTCAACACTTGACCTTTGGACAGACATCTTAGCAATTAGCAAAATAGATTTGGGAAATCTCAAATACCATGACTAATTAGAGCTCATTTACATTATTAGTCCAAAATGCTACAAAAAGTTCACTCTATACTGAGTTGGTTAGCATTTGCCCAGTCTCTAGTGTTGAAGCAGGATACATGAGAATACATGATGTAATACTTGCACATGTAAGAATGTGTCATATTCAGTACTGTCTATGCTGCAAAACCATTTCAGTGTACTATGACCTGAAAGGAAGTTAACTCTTTGCCAGGGCCAGTGGGGACACACAGGAGAATCGTGAGACAAATGCTGGTAAATAACTGGAATGACAGATCCAATCCTACATGTATTATATAAATAGAGATAGATTGCCATTGAAGCAAATCAAATATTAATAAATAGATGTGGTGCTTAGACGTGAGGAGAGCTGCAGCATTAAACCCATTTATCTTCCACTTTGCTTTTCGTCCTGGCTGTAATACTTCTCATCAATCAGCAAGTGCAGTGTCAACTACAGCTAGTTCAGCACCAAGAGAATGGCAATCCCATCTGAGCTAGTTCTGCACCCACCTTGTCAATCAATGACAATCTTGAGTTAATGAATGTATAACAGGCCTTTAAAGTGGTGAGTAATTTAATATTTTGTTCATAGAAAGACCTGACAACAGATTATGGCTCATGATAAATCTGTGTGCATTTCTGGTGCATCAGCTTTATCGTGACTAATATTTCACTGCAAGAATCTTGGTGGTACCTTATTATAAAACAAATGAAGTCTTAAGACAGAGAAATGTTCAAATGAATTTCAGGGAAAGGGAGAGTTATAAACTACCAGCACACAAGCTTTATTCATTTAAATTCAGTAAGGCTTGAATATGATGAATAGAAATGTCATAGGCTTCCCATCTTTACAGTGTAGCATACTGTAAGCTCCCCAAAATACCTTCATTAATTGTGTTTTAATGATTGTAATTAGCATTTGAGAAAAGTCAGTAACATTTGATTGACATACAGAAGAATTCTGAATAACTTAAATTAATCCACTCTGACGGACACAAGACAAGCATGCAAATGTTAGTGTTACATAAAATGTTGTCACTAATCTAAAAGTCCCTGCAAATGAAAACATGCATAAGCTTTAATGAATGACCTTTTAAAGTCCTTGACCTTTTAAAGTTAGACCATTAGCATAAAAGACTATATGTCCATGCTTTTCTGTTTGAAAATCTACCTACATCACTCAAATAAATGTTCTTAGTATTATTACATAACCTAAAGAGCAATAGCACTACAATACCAAAACCTACTTCATTTGTTTTAATACATTTAAAGAGAATAATAAAAAAATAATAATATTGGATCCAAGAACGGGAGGACTCAACTCCTAGTAATTAATGTAGTGGTATCATGTCTATCAGCTAACCCATTCTTGATGCTATAATGTTTTAGAATAACTACATGATGGTGTATTGCCATTCACCAGTTTGCTAGCTGTCTGAAATACAGCACATACTTGCCTTAGCATGCTTTTATTTTGTTTATTTGGCTCTGGCAGAAGGTCGCTATCGCTGGCGCCATGACCAGGTGCTTAAGGCAGTTGCTGAGAGTGTAGCGTCAGTCATCACCTCCAGCAAGAACCATCAATGCTCCAAAAGAAGGCAATCTCCTTTGTTAAAGCTGGAGAAAAACCCAGAACAAACCAACATGCCACATCAGGCCTACTCCACACAGCATCTGACTGGCAGCTGCAGGGTGACTTGGGTAAGCAGCTGAGGTTCCCCCAGCACATCGCAACAACATCCCTCTGCCCAGATATGAATCAGTATCATCAGTAGTGCCTGACCAACCATTCCTGACAAAATTATGGATTAATGCAAAGTATTGGATATTTTTCAGTCAGTGTTTTTCAAGATTATTGACTGTTTGTATCCGGCATCACTTGTTTTTATATATTGTTGCATCACTTACATCAAATAGTCATCTAGGCCTGAGTGGTATGGCCAAATTTTTTTCTATTAGCTCAATTTTTATAACATGTATTTTTTATTGTATATTAAAAAATAATTTATATATATATATATATATATATATATATATATATATATATATATATATATATATATATATATAGAAAAAGACAAATTAAATGAATAAATAATATAATTATTATAAAAAATATAAATATATATACATAATATAAACATAAAAAAAATGTTTTGCTCTCTTTAATTTCCATGGTTAATTCCATGTCAATCAGGGTTGTGCTGTTGCTATGTAGCTGCACTTGTAATTGTTGACTATTAATTATGTGAATATTAAACATTACCAGGTTATTAAATTTGATACAAATGCATACAGACATACCATACCGAGATACTTCCAGCATCTCTCACAGTTGAAGTAGCAGTCAGAGTCTGTGGTTTCTAACCCTATTTTATGAGTAATGCATTAAATGTGAGTCACTTGTTAAAATTTGACATTTATTGTCACCAGACACAACCCCAGTCTTGTGTATATTTACTTTTTACAGGCACCCTGCACTTCACTCCCCAGCCTCTACCCTTTTTATACTTCAATTGCCCAGCGTGGAACTAAGTGATCACACAATAGGATAGGACTATGGAATTAACAAACTAATGACCAAAGCATTCCCCTCAGGCCCATGAGACATGACCCTGCTAAAGACCTTGTTTAAATCAAAGTACCATGTCACTCACCTAGGATTGTCCCCCAGCTAACATACTGCTTAATAGAAAATCCTCAGACAGCAGCAGTAGCACAGATTTTAATATTAATGAAACTCTTGTGACTTCTTGATACAAAAAAGTTATTTTTGAACACAGGCTCTTCAAAAAATAAAATAAGTTTAAGAAAGAGAGAGAGAGAGCATCTGGCTAAACAAACATCTAGCTAAACGAGTATCTTGACCTGGCTAAACATTTGTGCCTTGCAGATTAAGAAAATGTCTATTTCTTGCTTAATACATCTCTCTCTTTCCCTCATTAGGTTTTCTCCTTTTGTCTTTCCACACTGATGTATCATCTCTGCTTCTTGTTAGAATGGTGCAGCCCCCTTGCTATGCGTCTACATCAGGTGCCGGTGCCATCACCTGAGTGGGCTGTTTTTTTGCTGCACGTTCTATGTCTGTGACAGAATGGCCAACCGTTTTTGGCCAAGCCGTCTTCTTTTTTGTTTTCTCTTCCCCCTTTTCATCTGCACACTGTGTCAGCTCTCACACCTTCCTGTAGACTCATTATTCCATCTTACATAATGATGTTCTCCGGAGCTTGTTGTTCCACCCCAGAGCTCTCTGTCTGGCTGTGGTTGTCCTGGAGGTCTGTCCACTCGTGCCGGCTGGAATACGTGGTATTTTGAGGTCCCAAAATAAAACCACTCGTACTTTCTGAAGTTACCAGACAGTGACCTAGCTGTGCCAAAAGATTCGTTGAAGTTTAGCAAGGTCTGTTCCAGAACGGCCGTCCACTTGCTTGAGTAATCAAGGCCTATCATAAACATTGAACAGGTGTGCGCTTGCCAGACTTTATGCACTACAATTTGCAAAGTGTATGACTGGCTGGTTATGTTCCAGACACTGAATACTGCAAGGCAACATGATCTGATATTCCTTATCTTTAAGTTATCCTTTCCTTTATTAGAATAATTCTAAATTTGGCGTCTTTGGACTGGTCTTGAAGAGCTGCTCCCTCTAGCAGGGGTTAGAATTATAAGAATCATGGTCAATTTGGCATTCTCGGATATAGGTCAGTGCGTGAATTTTAGAGAGATGAAAGTTGGTTAGGAATGCACCAAGCTAAGGACAAAGGCCATAAATATGGCCTTCTGTCCTGGTGTAAGCCATAATTCTTCATACCAAGGCCCAGGTGAGTCTGATAAGAAGGGTTTCCTCAGTACTGGGGTTGTGAACTTTGGGTCCCTCATGGAATGGTGCCAGAATAGAAAACCTTTTTACATTCTTTGTTACACAGTCCAAGATTTTTAAGAGATCAGGTAAGCGGAGATCAGTCTTGTGGTTGCGATCTATGAGTCCCCAGAGCAAGGGTGATGGAAAACATTTGCTTTCTCCACTACAGTGGTATCTGCTGCCTTCGGTGGTAGTGCACTGTCGTAGCTGTTTTACTGCCTTGCTACTACCATAGTGGTGTTGCCTCACTGGCGCTCTCTGTCAGGTGGTGGCATTACATGTGGCTTTTCGTTTGTTTCGTTTTATGCCATACAATTCATTCGGCCACTCACATTTGCTTCTTTTCTTGTACTGCACATTCTACATCCATGACAGTTAGTTGCTTCCCATGCTTTCTCAAGTGAATCTTCATCCTTACTGTCATGATATAACCCTGGACCCCTCACTTTGGGCGTGTGTTTAGGTCGTCTCCGTCCATATGTGTACTTCTGTGGTTGTGTGCTTGTGTGTGTTCATCGGTCTCACCTGTTGCTTGTCTCATCATCACTCGGGGCTAACGTTGTTCGTCTATTTAATGTGCGTTTACGCAGTGTCCCGTGCTCGTTTTTGTTTAGGTCTAATGACTGTAAGTGTGTTCCTGTGACTGTGTGCTGCTTGCGCTTTATTGTTTGAAATAAATAGTAAATAGTAGTGTGCTAGATACAGTTTTAATAAGGAATCTTGGATTGTTTTTGTTTTTCTATTAAAGCCGATAAGTATGAGGATTTTGCTGTACGGATGGTGTAGCGGATATACTGATTATGAGTTATGAAACACATTACCAAAGGGTTAAGTTCTGAATCTGCGCAGTGACCTAATACCATCGACCAAAATATGTATTTACCACCGTAATCAGATTAATGAATAAATGTCCAAATTTATTGAATGGTTAATATAATAATTGAAGCATTACAGGGAATAACATGTGAATGGATTGGCTCAGTAATGTAACTAAGTCTACACGTGAATCTACAAATCTAAAGTACACTGGAAAAACAACTACTAACTATTATTTGATAATAGTCTCAGAGGAGAATTAGGAAGAGCACGAAATTCCCTACAGAGGCTAATGAAAAGGCTTAATCTAAACTAAGAGGGATAGAAAATACTGTACGTAGTGTCAAGTTATTAGCACCGGACACCTCAAATTAGCATGTATTTGGTGTCTTACTTGCAGATAGGAGGACACGTCCATGGGCGGTCAACTGCAAAGTTTGCAGGCTAGTTTGAATCGACGCGCTTGCAGAAAGCGCGGATATTGGCTCTTGCAGTTTGGCGGGTACACGACCCGGGTCACTTCTTTGCGAATGCTAAGACTTCACAGAGCTACCCCTTCCGAGTGGCTTCCAACTTTCTTGGGATTGTGAAGAATTAGTAGGACGTCAAAGCGATGGTTTGCCGGTGTTCGGTCGGATTTCCACTTGCGTTGATTACTTGCCGAGGACTACTCTTAAATTACACAGCTAAATTAAATCAATATCTGTCGGCCAAACAGAATTTACTTTAATTTAACTGAGAAATGAAATGAAATTGATTTAGAAAACTAGATAAATGAGAGCAAACTTCACGACGATGACATAAAACAAACTAGGTTAAATACTTTTCTCGAGAAATAAAACGAAGATCTTCTTGGAGGTTGGGATTAAGTTCGAACTTAGTTGCAGTATTCTGGCATTCCTACAACTCTTTGTTCTATCTTGAGACAAGCCTTTTAACGAACTTTTAGGGGCGTGATCGTAGTAGCTCTGTCTGGAGAGGGGGGGTTTCCCTGGAGTCGGAGGAGGAAAGAGGGAGAGAGAGGGAGTCAATTGTGCTTCTCCACCCAGGTCCGGTTAATGAATGCCGATAAGCAAACTAGGTAGGGGCATAATTTTTAAGACAAAGAAAATCCCTTGTTCCTAAATGAATTGATTCATGTTACTTGGCCTAATTAAGCATATACATAGTTATACATGAATCTAAAATAATACTACATCAGGATACAGGGGTATCTATATGTTTAAAATAGTGGAACACACAGGAATATATAGATGTGCATGCATTTCAGATATTACAGTCCAATGGTACGAGGACACACATGTCTAAAATAGTGAAACACACAGAAAAACATAGATGTTTGTAGCAACACAACCCAAGAATACATGGACATGTATTTTTAGAGTATTAGAACACATAAGAGTACATAGGTATATGTATGAATGTGGGGTGATTATACAATAAAGGTGTACCAATTACAGATCCTAAGGGATCCTAAGTCTTGCATTTATATCAGTCACAATTCACTTGGATGTTGTAGGCACAGAATTCATGATCTTCATTTTAGAGTTCTTAAGAGAGCTGATGAAATGGACACCGGAGTTTTGAGGATAAATGGTCCTTCCCTTAGTTGTGAAATAGTCAAGTTTGGTGTCTTGGGAATGCTCTCGTCGAGTTGCTTCCTCTCGGCTAAATGTTAATCCAGTGTCCGCAGGGGATGCAAAGTTATAAGAATCCCTGAAATATTTGTACCTTTAGACATGAGTTTGATCAGGAATTTCCAAGGGGTGGCACTTTGGCTGAAACCTTGGTGAATCAGATAAGGCTGGGTAGTGAGATTTACGACTGAAGGTCCATCCTGGTTTTGGGCTCTAATCCAAGCCAGACCCCCATTAGCATTGTGTCTCTTTATTTATTGTGTCTCTTTGTTTATTGTGTCTCTTCCGCACTCAGGAGATCAGATAAGGTCATGTCTCTAACTTCAGAGAAGGAGACCATTGTGGGGGTGTGAGTATCTGAGGGGAGAGGTGATGGGGTAGAAAGCCTGTTTTACCTCTCCAAGGCCTTCCCAGGATCAGGTGGGGTCAGTTGGCGTATGGTGGTGAAGTGGTTTTAGGCAGTCTACCCTACAAGGGCATGCTTATATTCAATAAGGCTGCTTTTCAATGATAACCGATATACTTCTAAATTAGAATTTCGCCATTTACGCTCCAGGATTAGAGCGGCTCGTTTGAGACTACGTGTGTGTTCGTTGTACCAAGGAGCCATCTTTCTCTCATTTACTCTCATATATTGCAATGTCGCAACCTTGTCTAAAGCTGTACGGAGAGAAATCTCGTCGTGCTCGGTAATACACTCTAGTCGTTCCAGAGCTACAGGTGGATCCTTGTTTGTCAGATCTGGTAAAGTATCAATGAGCTATATAGTATTATTATATTATATTATTATATAGTACTAGATGTAATAATTCATTTAGTTTGGTAGCGGGGCTGCTGATGAATACACACAATTCGTACGTTATGAGGCTGTGGTCAGAAACGGCCTCACTCTGAGGACGTACTGTTAAACTGGATATGTCGATTCCAAACGATAATACCAAATCTAATGTATGACTACAATTATGCGTAGGACCCACCACATTCTGAGTGATACCCATTGAATCAAGAAATGCTTGAAAGTTAAATTGCTAAAAGAGTCATGCACATTTTCAAAGTGGATGTTAAAATCACCAACTATAATCACCTTATCAGCCGATATCACTATAAGAGACAGGAAGTCCGAAAACTCCTGCAAAAACTCAGTGAATGAACCAGGGTGGCAGTAAATAGTAATTAACATAAACGTTGGTTTATGTTGGTTGATGATAAATTTGACACAGTGAGAATAACACAGTGACAGTGAGAATAACATTTTCAAAAGAATTAAACTTGAAGCCTGATCTTTGAGAGACGCCTATATCGGAGTCATATAGTGTGGCAACACGACCTCCGCGACCATTTGGACGGGGGCTGTGAACGTATCTATAGCCGGAGGGAGACGCTTTGTTTAGGGCCATATAGTCGTCTGGCCAAGTCCAGGTTTCAGTCAAGCAAAGCATGCTTAGATTATGATCGGTAATCATTTCATTAACAAGCAGTGCTTTAGATGACAGGGATCTTATATTTTGCAATCCTAATTTCAGATTTAAATGATTGAAATGATTCTCAGCGGCAGCGTTATTGAATTTAACATCTATCAAATTTTGTCTATAAATTTTACGAGAACTGTTTTTTGATACTTGAGGAACATACACAGTTTCAATCCATGACGGATTGAAGGTAGGTAGGTGATTGTAGGTGACGTCTCCTCACAGCTCACAGACAGTCGGATTAGCCTGTGTGTCTGCTGCCTGGTCTCGGCTCTGGTTTGTCAATCCCCATTAACTACTCCTACACTACCACTATTAAGCCTAGTGGATATACTACTCGATATGAGAGCCCTACCAAGAGGGATGTATGCCGTCCCGCTTCAAAAGGCCAGGCCTCCTCACAAAACGTGTCCAGTTTGTTTTCTGAGCACCATTTAGACATCCAGCAGTGTAGCGCCCATAAACTGCTGTAAGTTTCAGCGCCATGGCGAACTGGAATGGGGCCAGAGCATATTACAGCATCTGACATCGTCCCTGCTAACTCACTCACCTCTTTAATGTTATCTTCAGTAATCTCTTATTGTCTCTAACCTACATCATTGGTAGTGCCGATGTGTATAACTATCTTGGAGTATTTATGTTTAGCCAGCACCTTTAGGTTAGCCCTGATGTGAGGCGCTCTAGCCCCCGGAATACATATGACTATGGCTGCTGGTGTCTCTAACTGTAGGGGTAGCTACATTCACGTGTCGGAGCTGTGAATCTCCTATAACCAGAGCTCTTTTAACAGGGTTGTATTGTAGCCGGTGTATCGCTGAGTGGAACAAACCTGAACTGAACGGTGCTCAGCCCTACGGCTATGCCGACGAGACATCAACCCTTCGCCCCGCTGCGAGGGCACTAATGCCGGAGCTGGTAGCTCGCTAACTATGGCTGTGGCAACCGGGCCTGCTACGCTAGATGCTGCTAACTCTCTAGGACTTTCTAGAGCCTGGATGCGCTCCTCTAAGCGGGAAATTTTCTCCGTCAGGCTAATGATTAAGATACACTTTTCACATACAAAATTACCATTACTGACGGATGATGGGTAATTTTACATGACACACTCAGCACTAGCAACAAGTGACTCAGACACATTTAAATACTTAGCTTCGGTTATGTTGTACGTACATTTTTGAAGGTGGAAAAGGTCTTCCGATGGCTCTTGGAGGTTGCAGGTATCGGAGTAGATATATCCGAAATTCTATATGGAAGTTTTTTTTTAAGATATTGAAAATGAATAAGTAACTCGTTTAGTACTATGGAAAACAGTGGAGTTTGCACGAAAAATGGTTTGAAAACTGGAAGCAGGAAGATAACCTGGCTAGTGAAGTTTTTCTGAAAGTTTTTCTGTAAGAAAGAAGAGAGTTGTGAAGAAACTATTTTCTCTAGAATTTTGGAAATGAACGACAGATTAGAGATTGGCTTATACTTCCGTGGGTTTCGTCTTTGTTTGTGTCTAATGACTGTAAGTGTGTTCCTGTGACTGTGCGCTGCTTGTGCTTTATTGTTTGAAATAAACGTAGTGTGTGCATACGTAGCTTTATTTCAACCTTGCCTCACCATGACACTTACACCATTTCTGGGAATTGCCCATTTCATGGGCATTCCAATAATAACCTACATGTTCACATACATGTTTGGGATGGTGTATTTGCAATAGATAGCAAATATTAGAAATCCATAAACAGTAAGCTTAACTACTTATATGT
The DNA here is from genome assembly GCA_020368025.1 of Brachyhypopomus occidentalis. Lineage (NCBI taxonomy): Eukaryota > Metazoa > Chordata > Actinopteri > Gymnotiformes > Hypopomidae > Brachyhypopomus > Brachyhypopomus occidentalis. The sequence goes on from JAGXOD010001372.1 coordinate 6,014,475, forward strand.
TAGTTGTTGAATATTTTTGTCACGATACAGCCCTGGACCCCTCACCTATGTTCATGTAGTCTGCGTGTAGCGTCTGTATGTATATTTCCGTGGGTGTGGTTCCTTGAGAGTGTGTTCATCGGTCTCACCTGTGGCTTGTCTCGTCATCACTTGTGGCTTGAGTAGTTCATCTATTTAATGTGCTTTTACGCAGTGTCCCGTGCTCGTCTTTATCAGAGTCTCACGTCAGTAAGTGTTTGTGTGAATGTGCGCTGTCTGTGCTACAGGTCTACAATAAACGTTGTTTATGCTAAACGCACTTGCCTCATCATGCTGCCTCACCGTCACAATTTTACTGCAGTGCATATTCATGTCAAAAGAAAATAATTTGAAATAATATAAAACATATCACATTTAACCGTTATCATAAGATCATAATTCACTCATAATTACAATATATCTAACATGAAGGCAGAGGAAATCTCTTATGTGGGGAGAAATGCACTGTAGTGTCTAAGTTAAACAGTGGAGGTTCTAGACCATCTGATCTGGGGGGGGCAGTACGTCTGTTAGATGGGTGGAATACTAACCTTATGGTGCTGGCATTTAAGAAGCAAAAGTAAGCATAGGGTGACCAGATCTGAGGTCTGGTCACATACAGCTGCTGATTTATCGCCATTCACAAAAACGATGTGTCTCACGCCACACCTCATTTAGTGGGCCTTAGAGGGGGGTCCGAGGATGTTGTGACAGGGACACTGCCCCCCCCCTAGAACCGCTACTGAAGATAAACAGTTCAGTACCTCTAAAACTATACAGTAAAATAGCTCTTGCCACACAAACATCACAATAGGATTTCACCATCATGCTCCCTTTAACATGAATTACATTTGTTTTGTTTCAACATACAGTTTTCATAAATTAGACTTATTAGTGAATTTGGCCAGTGTGTGGAGAAGACAAGTGTTTGCAGTTATAAGGTATGACTGGAAGTCTTACCAAGACATTCATCAGGAATCCCAGAATATCACTATTCCATGCATGGCACTGCATAACAGGCCAACAGATGGACTTTAGGCTGACAGCTCTGATGAAAGAGAAGAAAAAAGAAGAATGTGCATACTACACACTGTGCATTCAGCAAACAGTGAGACTATTCTAGCACAGCGGGCTGAGGTGCATGTATGTAGGGTTCTGGCTGTGCTAAACACATCATTTCCATTTTTGGCAGATGCTCTTATCCAGATCCACTTACACACTTATCACTATGACAGTATGTGTGCTCACTTGGAATTGAATCAATGCCCTTGCTGTTGCTAGCACCTTGCTCATCCATGTGGGCTGCAGCAGAAGACCTCAGTTGTAAAAACTTTAGAATTACGTCAGATATGAAAACTGCTTGATGCAACCAATGAGCAGATGAATCATGCATTTTTAAGTAATTTAATGATATTTGGAGGACTGTGCATAGCTGCAGGAAATCTAAATTGCTTAAGGTGCTGTTTTGAGAATACCAAGTGTAACAATGGAAAATCATATTGCTAAAACTCATAAAACTTTTTCTAGTCCACGCCAATGTGTGGGCAAACTATGATAGAGTCTTGACATTAAAGTTCTGTCCTATCAGCTCCATAACCTTTATTAGATGAGTTGAAGTCTATGAACTAGAATAGTATGCTTATAATAATGTTTTCCACTTGATAATTAAATGGCAAGATCAGGTGTGCATATTAGGGATCAATCACCAAAAAAGTTAACCAAAAAAATATATGCACATATTTGTTTATAATATAAAGGATGAAGCAAAAAAAATATTATAGTTTATAGCTATTATGTAAATTATTTGATCCTACACATCATAATGCAATGCACTCAATGTGGCTTCAAACCTTCGACAATGGTTCTACAGATTAGAATATATTTGGATAAGATGGTGTAATGATTAAATGATTAAGACGTTTTGTGTAAAGCAGGTAAACTTCTCACTAAGGTATTATCAGACATTTTCAATTTTGTCTTGGTATAACACTTTTGGTATAACACTATAACACTGTAAAGCTATCAAAATATGCATTCAGTCTTGCTCATGCACTATATTCCATGTGAAAGATCATTTCGTGGTTGTCAGAGTCTTGGCATGCTGGTTTCACCTGTCACTCTGAAAGAACTGTGTGATGGGGCCGTGAGGCAGGCCTGCACCTTTACCGCTGTCACTCCCCTTCACTATTGCCTCATGAAAATGAGTGGAAACAAATAGATACACTCAGGAGTAAGAGCCCAATGTTGATTTCAGAATGCCACTCAATGCAGGAAAAGAAAGGAAATCTGCTTCTTAGTGTCAAGTTCCATGTCCATCAACAATAATATTTCAGTGATGTACACCCTTTCTCACCCAACCAAAAGAACAGAACCATCTCTGCCACACCCCTTGATGCAACATGACTGACTTTGAGCAAAGTTGTAAAATAAAAAGTTACCTTTATGCTTTAAGGTTTACATGCATTTTAATTGACTTTCACCCCCCAGTAATCCTCTTTGAAACAGTGAACAGAAATGTTGCTGCCATGTGGCACGTAGGCAAAGCCGTGCCCTTTGGGATTTGGCTTAAAAACTGGCATCAATGTCAGCACAATTACACTAATTACAACCTCATGCACTCAAGAGTTTCATGGAGCAACTCTCAGATCAAGAGAGAATCCATTTCTACAGCAAAGATTCTTAAAATGACACCACGCTCCATCAGTACAAAAATAAACAACCAAATCTGACACTTGCATGCACTCCACGACTTGTTTCTGTAGATGTGAGGATACCAGGAAGATCAGGTGTCAGAGTATTTTCTTACCTTCAGATGCCTCTGCTTTCATTAAACAAACAAAGAAGATTCAACGTATGTGTTTGTAAACAGTTGAATTACAAACTGCAGCACAGCCATAGGCTATGTTTCTGCATGCTTTGGGTTGTTAGATTTTTTATTTCTTCTTTGCATGGTTTTCTCCTTTTATTTCTTCTTTGCATGGTTACAAAATTGTTTTTGTAATTCGTATACAGTAATATGCACTGCACTGAACTTGCCGGCAGGTAGACATGCTTGGCTCCAATGAATTTACGTCTAGACAGATGTGCCAAAGGCAGCAGAGACTAAAGTCCAAACAAATGTGTAGTGTGTCCCCTGCTTTTCAAGCCATGAACGTCTGATGCTACCCCATGTCTGTTCTAAATCAAATCAGAAATTCTTACTCATAATTGAGAAACTAATCCAGCATCACTACATACATATATTTAGTGAGTTATTTTTTATTTTGCTGATTATATATATATATATATATATATATATATATATATATATGAAGGACATCATGAATGGTTGGTGGAAACACAACCCTACTTTATTACACAAATGTTTTAGATCTGAGATATGTGACATCTGTGAGTGAGCTCTCTTTAAGAAAATGCTAAACTTGTTTTGATATTTTGTCTGTTTGTTTGTTTTTGCTTTTACTAGTGAAAGATGCCATAGACCAACCAGCCAAGTGGGCAGGCAACACAGCAGCAGTAATGGGCCTATAAATAATGTTATCAGTTCTATCTCCAGTGGCTCACTTAATTACTACAACCTTGTGTTCTTAATTATGTGCAGATGTTCCTAATTCCAATTTTTTTAAAATAATTTCAAGAGTCATCAGGTCATAAGTTAAGAGCCAACTGTCTTCCTAGTGAAAATTAATTTGCTCTTCATCAAAAAACATATAAGTACATGCTTAATGGTACAAATATTAATATGACTTTCCTGACAATAATTCAAATGCTACACAAACATTTCAGGTGCTGTGTTCCTAAACAACATAGCAATGAACAAGAATGTAACACCTAATTTGATTTTAGGAACCACTGTCATTCCTGCTGACTCCAGGATTCCTTGATCAATTAAATTAATTGAAAAATGTTACAGTGTAATCATTTTTCATATGTATAAAACAATTAAAAAATACATCCAAGAGTGCTTGAGGTTTATGGCTTAGTGATTTGCTTGGTTTATTCTTTATACTATGTGGAATACACCTGTGCAAATTAATTAAGCAGTAGAATATTACTTTAAAAGCATTAAGGCATCTATGGTGAGCAAAATTTAAATTCTTGCAAATTCATACATATGAAAACATATTCCCCTTCTACTACATGTGCTTTAGGTGGTCTGTGGGGCTGTTCACATAGGGAAGTATAGTAAGCATGGTTTAATCACTGTGCATTGGGCTGTGAGCATGAGTGTGTATGTGTGTGAGTGTTTGTGTTTGAGGGGCCTTATTTCTCAGGGGTAATGTGGTTGATTGTTCAATCTCGTCACATGCTCCACTTAGGAGGCTGGTGAGGCAATCATGTGCATCTGGAGGCAGAAAGATCGATGGTCCGGGCTTTTCCCACTGCTGAGCTCCTTCCCAAGCTGTGTCCACCTGACATGTTGGCAGACATACAACCTGTTCATAGCAGATGCAGCTTCCAGATAGAGATCTTGCCTCATGCATGACCTTCAGACATGGAGGTTTTGTCCATGGTCTTGGCTTCGCATTCAGACCAGTGCAAATATAGAAAAGTAAGCTAAAGTTACATGATCATCTTGCCTAGGTTTACAGAATTCTTTAATGACAACTTACTTATATCTTAAACAAGTATGACTTTTGTAGCTCATACTATAAATAACATGTAGAGCTAATGGTAATTGTAAGTCAGTTGATAATTTAACTGATCAATAATAATAAAAATATTTGTAACTGACTTCAGGAAAATTGAAAATATTAGGAAACAGATTGTAATAAAAATATTTTTTTTAATTAAATTTTTTTCTTAGAACATAAACTCTGTCAGATATGTAGCATAAAATAATTTGTTACTGGGTCTGTCTGACCAGGATGTGAAGCATTGAAAAACACATTGTGAGACATTATCTATAACTGCCTAATGGTCATGCAATTAAAGAATCAGAGATCATTTCATAGATCATTTCGTTCTATGCAAAACGGATCTCACAAATCTTATTCCTATCCAACCAACACACAGCCATGAATACAAGTTCCTGACTCATATGTCAGCTTTACATTGTACATATGAATGTCAGCATCCTGCACAACCACTGAATTTGCTTTTATCAAATCTCAGCACCAGTCTAGAGCAGATCCAGAACTACAAAGGTTGTACTCCTGTTCCAAAAAGAAAGCTCTAAAGAAATCTCATTTAATATGCATTACAAGGCCTTTGGTTCGTATTGAAGGCAATAGCTGCTCTGTTTGTTCATTCTCAGCTTTAATCTAAGGATCATGGTGAGCTTGTTGGAGAATAACCTAAAGGGATTTGCATAACCCAGAGACAAAGGAAGTGCCCAGTCCATCCAGGCTACATTCCTGTAAGGAATATAACAACCTGACAAAGAAAAATGACCAGTGCCTCACTAGAGTGGCAGCACTTGATTCAACACTTAGATTCTCCTCCATCCCAGCAGAATTCACTTTCATAGCGGGTGTAGCAGTGCATAAAGTCTTCCCTGTTGGAGACCTGACAGTCTTAGATGCCAAAAATTCATCTTCCAATGCAATTTAGCACACAGGGAGCAGGGAAAATGGGAAAATTATACAGGACTCCAGTCTGACTTTTAAGAGGTAGCAGCGTAGACCCTGTAGACAAATTTGAAAGAATGACAGGTTGCAGGAACCTGACAAGATGGTCACCCTAAAATAAAATTCCCCTCACCTCTGAGATCTGTCTGCCAAAGGTGGGCACAGGTGCTCCGCTCTTTGTATAAGTTGGCTAATAAGTGCTCTAACATTTGATCTGTTGCCCTGCTATAACAGTTGAACATGAATAGTAATATTCATTACCTTTCTGTACAGTGGTGGTCTTCAGCCCTGTTGCTATCATGCTCTGAACTGCCACTTTGAAACCCATCATATGGGAAACAGCTAAGGTTCTGTCAGCTATATAATAGAAATAAATATTCTGTACAAAGTGAAACTATCCATCAGCATTTTTGTTCATATATTTCCCAATACCAGTTCACTCCAGTGGTTTCATTTGGATCATTTGACTTTAGAAGAAACACTGTTCTTCAGCTGTCAAGAATGTATTTCTGTAAGTGATAACTTGTATACAATCAAGCCAGTCCAGTACAGGAAGTGCTTTTTTTAGGAATACGTAAAACTAGATAAATGCTCTCTGAAAATTCAATTCAATTCAGTTTTATTTACATAGCGCTTTTTACAACACATGTTGTCACAAAGCAGCTTTACAAATTGCGTGGGTCCAGATCCCTAATGAGCAAGCCAAAGGTGACAGTGGCAAGGAAAAACTCCCTAAGATGGCAGGAATTTAGGAAGAAACCTTGGGAGGACCAAGACTCAAAAGGGATCCCATCCTCCATTGGGCGGCCCGCTAGCAATGTCCACATTCACAGTTCATGTATAGCTCTGAAAAGGGGTGTGAGGCTATTAAAATTTAATTTGAGGTGACTAGTTGAAAATGCCAAAATAATGCAGGAGATAGCTGACTTGAGTGGGACAAACCAGCTTGCCTAATTTCACATTGAAACCAAAAACAAATAATGACAGAAAACCTTCTGCTTGCAAGTCATTGTTTTTTCATCATCAAGCATCAGAGTCACCAGATGATTTGGTAACAAATGAAAGTGTCATAAAAATGGGGGGTGGGGCTCTTTCAGATATGAACCATCATCCACCTGCTGTGATTTTGTTAACTAGCCAAGTGCTTGGTGGAAAGCTAGGCTTTTTTAAAGCTAGCTGGAATATTGCCAAATTATGATATGACTTAACTGAGAATCAAGTTGTGGCAGCATACAACAGAAGAGAGGCATCATGACACCCAATTTAATGGGGCACATGCCCCAGTAAAACATTTCTATGCCCCACTATAACTATGGGGACAAAAAGTCAATAAGAAAGCCATAATGCTTTATGTGTTAACTTGAATTGATGAGCAGTATTACACAACACAAACATTAGCACCACATGAATTCACTACAGGTACAACACTACCCATAATAAGCCAGCAGCTTCCCATGCTTGAGAGACTAACTCTTTCAGCCTGAGCCATGTTCTTTCAGTTTCTCTCTTCAATATATGGAGCAAGCTGTAGAAATTGTACTAAAAAGCATTTACTGTGTCTCATGACAGAAGAGAGCACTCATAAAATGAGCAGAGAGCAGACAGTGTGCAAAGAAAAGGAACAAGAGAAAGTGTGAACACAGATCCAGAACAGGTAGAAGTAGTGTGAGAGAGAGAGAAAGAGAGAGAGAAAAGGGAAACAGAAGGGAAAGGAGCAGGAGATCAGGGCTTTAAAAAAAGCATATGCACAATCCTGCTCCTACAGCTGACTGGCAAACAAAGGGGATGGGTTGCTCTCCCGTACATCTCTGTGTGCTCCAGCACAACACATAGTCTACACATGCTCCTGCTACAGCACACAGTCTCAATTAAAACCATTTTTTATTCAACAAAAACATTAGAAAACAAATGCTGGCCCCAGGTTTATGACATTCTATGCAAGGTCATATATTGCAACTCTTTAAAATCTGGCTACATCCAAGAAAATGCATTAATAAACTGATTACGATAATAATTTTCATTAATTGTTAAAAGAGCATCTCTTGTTCATCTGCTAGTGGAATGTCCAAATTATTTTTTATTAAATTTAAAATTTCTATTATGGAGTAATGGGAACAAATTGGGAACTTTGGGAACCACTTTATGAAAAAACTGTACAGTTCTACACTTACTCAGGAAAGAGCTAGTCCTTGCACTGGATTGTTTTGGTTGGTTTAGTTTTCATCTACCTTCAATAATATGCTCAATACTAAATGTATTAATCAAATGTTTGAGGTGTTGCAAAATAATCACTGGCTGATATATACCAAAGACAAATTAACTTTCTACAACTTCTCTACAAAGCAGAAAACAACCAGGTTCATCAATACTGACTGCTGTAGGTGTAAACATAAATTGCTATGACATAGGCCAAAGTGATCTCTCATCCATGTATAAACCATATATTTTATCTTTCTTTTCTCTTGTACCAGTGAAACACTGCAATACCAGTACCATGCCATAGTTACAGCTGTTTTTAAATTGGTCTGTCACCCAAACAATAAACCAAAGGTGGTATCCTAGCCATGTATAAAGTTCAGAAGCTCTTAAGTATGACCAGGAAATTCTGGGCTCTGTACACTCTTGATATCAGTGGGCCCCTATAAATGGCAAAAAAAAAATCAGGATTTTTATGGGCCCCTCTCCCTACTCAGGACCTGGGTAGTCAGGTCCACTTTTCCCCCCACTACCACGCCCATGAGTATGACCCATTCTACTGCCCATGTCTGTCTATGGAGATTGCATGGCTATGAGCTTGACATATATTAGCAATAAGTTTGATGAAACACCTGAACTCATTAACAAGATGGGGTGTCCACATACGTTTGGCCATGTTGTACCTGTGTAGTAATTGCACAATATGTGTCATGCTAGCATCACCGGAATATCATCTACTCCTGATATGTCACTCAGATACCTCATTTCATTCCAGTAATTGATTGCTCTATTTGCTTCCCCTGCCACCTGTCACAAATTGTAAAATTGTCCATTTAAATTTTGGCAGTATATTACATTTTTACTTTTAATTAGATAGATTTTAAATAGATAGACTGATAGATTGATAGAACTTTATTATTCAAATAGGGAATTCAAATGGTCAGTGGTGTAGAAGGACATGCAGACACAGCACAGACTACAATACCAACACACATTCCCCCAATCTGCACCTCACACCTACCAATCCACAAAATATATGGGACCCTTTCAAGTTTATACACAAAGTATAAAAAGCACCAAAGAGGCAACTTATCACCTGAAATTCCAAATCGGTATACTTTGATTCATGTATATCAGCAGGAACAAAGGGCTGTTTAAACCTTGCTGTTAAATCTTTTATTTGTAGTATGTTCCTTGTTTTGTGTTACAACATTAAGCAATCATGAATTACAGAGGTTGCTCCCCTCTCTCAGAATCTGCAAGGTAAGATACTAAACAAATGAATAAATGAAGGTGGTGATAGCTAGCTTGATTAAATTCCGAGCCAAATGATGTTATTGAACATCATGTCAGCTCTGCAGTTATGGGCTTGCAATCTATTATTGTAAAGGCATAGACTGAGAGTCTGTAGTCCTGGCTGACAAAGCTAATACTGCCATAAACAGGATTTAAAGATTGATGGGTCTAAATAAACGCATTGTACAAGTTCATAAAATAGATGCTAAATATGGAGTGAGACTTAACAATGCCTTTTACATGGCTTCATTTTGCAGGCCCTTTGAGGCACACAGTTTGATGTAAGCAATTATGATCTTCGTGATGGCATTCCAAACAAACCTGTGGCAGTGTCTTTGAAGCCATTGTCACACTATCTAAGAAAGATGGAGCACAGTTTGGAGCAATCATTCTTGCATTTATGACATATGACATTTCATACAGTTTATTGAAGATACAAACTGTTTTCACAAAAGATTGTTAACCACTTTGAGTTGGGGAAAACACTCCAGTACTCCATGAAAGTAAAAACTAGAGGATTCTGTGCTTAACAGGTTAATACTGAGCAAGAATGTTCAGCAAATGAAAAAATCTAAGTAATCTATTTCATTTCTTTTCTTTAAGATGCACATGTTAACTTTTAATTGAGAATCCCTACAAAACAGAAATAGTGGGCCTACTTCAGATTTCAGCAATATTAAACTATGTTGCTTCATCCATTCAAAAGCACATGGGACAAAAACAGAGCAGCGCTGATGTTCTGAGAGATACATGCACAGTTTTGTAAAGATGAGTGACAAGCAAGTGCCCTTCAACCTAATGAGCCTTCAACGATCACAGTTCAGACTGACACACTTTTTGTGTGCCAGTTATAAATAATTAATCTAAACAAGTATGCCAGCCTGTCAAGAGAAATGTCATGTCTCATTTGGATACAGAGAGCAGCAGCGTCTGGTCTGCAACGTGTAGCTTAAAATGCAATATCTGAAGCCAATTCTGGATCCTGCAACGCCAATGTCTCTGAAGTGATGGTTTATCAGTGATTCTCACAGTAAACATTTCATCAAAAATGCTTTTGTAAAAGAGATGCTATTTTGGTGAGGATGTCTGTGTTCTAAGTGTAAGTCTAAGTGTTAAATTATTTATCTACATTCTCACCTTCCTTAGTCTCAGGATACATTTCATGGGGGTTCTATAATATATTGTATCCATCTGTATACAGCATAATTTACATAACTACGATCATACTATTACAAAGCTGATAGTTATGCAGGTTATCTCTAGGAAAAAGAATAAAAGATGGAGAGCTGACTAGCTTCCACAATGCTCTACCTCCATGTACATCTGATGCATCCAATCATTTCTTTGAGACAGTGAGAGGAAGAAATGTATAAGCATGCCAATAAATCAGGGTTTTATCCCTGTGGGCAAACAGGCAAAGAGTTTATCAGCTGGATTGATATCAATGCTTAATGCAGCTAAAGGGAGAAATATAAGGATGGAGAAAAGGGTAGACCACTTAAAAATGGAAGAATAAAGTGAAAGAGTAATGTTGAAGAGAGGACAGGAAAGTAGATGAATGTTCATGTGAGGCTATCTGATAGCAAACCCTCAGAAAGAAAATATTTACATTTAGATGTATACAAAATTTGACCTAAGCTCTTAGCTCAAGTAGACACATAATATTTGTAATATTCTATACCCATATATTCCTCTCCTTTTGCAAAAAAATTATAAAACAACCAAAAAATACCAGTTAAAAATATGTTGTTTTAAAATAACATTTAACATCATAATATAACCTATAAAAATGACATGAACATACACTTCCTTGTGCATCACGGTGGTGCATACATGCATTAGTTTTATTTTGAAAGCATTGCTTGATATGCTTATACAGAAAAGGCCCTGAGAAATCTCCAAAACTGTGACCTAATAAATCAGAGACCATTTCTAGTTCCATTTAAAACTGACGTCAATGTCATAAGACAAGAAACTTTAAATGTGCATTTTATAATTGAGCTTGCAGCTTCCACTGAAGTAGCCATGGTATTTTAAACATGTCTAACTGAATAAGCATCACACACACAGATACTGGGCCTGAATAATATATCATGTTTGTTGAACCATCACCATCCTTACTGCTACATATTCATACCTCTAAATAAGAGGCCATTTTAGTTGAATTCCTCTTCACATCCTCCTCACATATTTCATTCAATTTTTGTACCTCTCCAATGCACCACCAAAATCATTGCAACAAACTGAACTGGTTACATGCCACCATTAATAAATGATACCTCTGATCCAATTAGGAGTTTGCAAAGGGAGGAATCCAGGCAACCTCAGAGAGCATGATGGCCTGTAAATAATCAAGCCTAAAGGCATGCTACCCCCAGAGACCAGGAGACGCTTACTGCATCAGCAGCCTGGCACTGCATTGTCAGTGCACATCAGTGCTGAGGAGTTCATGGGTGGATAGCTGATTGGAGCTCCTTTCTGATCACTAGCACCCAATCCCCTGGCAAAAAAGCCATGTCCATATCAGTGTATTGGGAAGACATTCTTTACAGTCCACCCCTTTTCAACAATTAGTTCCTTCTGAACAACACAATAAATAAAAAGGAAATACATGCAGCAAGGGTTTAAATTGTAATAGAAAGGATTACACTAGTTAAACGAGAGAGAGAGCATCCATAACATGTTATGAACAACAGTTATATAAGAACAAACCATGTGTCTTAATGTTCACAGCCTTTAACCTGTTTTGACCCATTATTCTGAACCTAAACCATTACAGATGAAAGGAGGTCATGGGTTAATTATGGATCCCTTTCCCTGCCAACATGAATCCTTCCACAAGTTCATCAGTTGTCTGGTCTCTATTATTAGTTAACTGCCTCCCCTAAAACACATATACTGTGGCATCTGCCATCGAACATGTTAAGTGGGCAGCACCTCTCTGCTGACTTGTTTGCATATAATCTAATGTTTTAAGCCTGGTGTTTTACATCTGAATTATGTACATATCTTGGTTTAGATTAACAGTGTTATTTTAAGTTTAACTAGAAAAGATAAGTGTTGGAAATGTACATTTTTTGTGTTTGTCTGTAGTTTAGTAGTAGTCTGGCTGAAGGGTATCTTGAATTCTGACTAATCTATGCAACTATCTAGGATGCATTCTGTGAACAGATGCAAATCACTTTGTAAGTTGCTCTGGATAAGAGCATCAGCTAAATGCCCTAAATATAAATGTAAATGTACTTGTGTGCTTGTGATCACTCCCCTATTTCCCTTATTCTACAGTTCCCATTTCCCAGTATCTGTTCTTTTTAAAGACTATGCTATTGAAAGAACGCTTATTTTAGCTGCATACCTTCAATTATATGTACAATTGTGATTTCATACAAATCTTTCACCATATTACCTTTAAAGAGTTTTAAGATATCGTTCCCTAAAAGAAAAGCCCAATGGTCTTGAAATGAAACCTTCCCATTCTAATCTGCTTTTCTGTTTTTAGTCTTTAAAGCTTCTTGTAATAACAAAAGGTTTGTGTAACATTGAACACACCTGTATTGGAACATAAATGCAGGCAAGCTAGGTATCCTTGAAGAGTAGGGGAACATCTGTGATATAGTATTCTGTATTTTGAGAGCTAAATAAATTACCAAAACAAAGATTCAGGTTTTGCTTGAAAGGCTTATTCACCCACCTCCTGGCAGTAATGATTTTGACCAAGCTCTGGCCTATGTAGTCTTAATCTCATCTATGCTGTGCATGTCTGTGTTCTCACAGAGATAAGAGTGGTCACGACACAATGGTCACCAGTACCTCAGCACAAACGGTCAGTTGCTATTCAGGACTGTAAATCAGTGTCATAACAGGTGTGGGTTTCTATGACTGTTTGATATGGTGGGAGGATACCAGTATGTGATTACTCTTGACTAGTCAGTGGTAGCAAACCTTGTTCTTGATCAAGATAAGGCTGAAGAAAGACTGGGACTAGGTGAAGAGGATTTTTGGAGAATAGTTACAATGAAGTACTGAATACGCCACAGAGCTACAGCAACACTCAACGTTTATTAGTACGAATAAGCTACTTTTTAGTAGCGAAACATAAACACACTCTCACACATAACAGTCTGAACAAAGATGCGTACAAGACACTGCGTAAACGCACATTAAATAGACGAACAACGCTATCTCCTGGTGATGACGAGATGAGCCACAGGTGAGACTGATGAACACACCCACACCGAGGCACACCCACGGAACTACACATATGGACTTAGATGACGTAAGCACACGCCCAAAAGGAGGGGTCCGGGAGCGTCACCGTGACAAAACCTCTGATACAGCAGGATATTTTAGCATTATGGAGCTTTCAAAAGTAGGATATACATATTCTCATAACTTGTGCTTGGCTATGAAATAGAATATGCACTTTCTAACACACATTAAAGCTTCATCAATACCTATTTCCATCATTGGTTGAATATGGGGGGAGTATGGGGGTAAGGGGAGTAACAAACAGTAACAATCATCTGTTATCATGCTAATACCATCATGTTTAGTTGGAAATATGCCAGCTTCAAATAAATTGAACTCTGTTACTGAAGATCTAACTGTGATGTAACCTAAATTCAATGTTTTTACACAGTCTTATTAAAATGTATATTTAATTGCCTCATTTGGACTCCAAAACTGCAGCCATAGCAATATAATACTCAAAGAGGCACACTGCTGTGTAGTTATTGATGGAAATAATCATCCATCAACACTTAATTAGAACTTGCCAAATATTACCATTTTAATTACTGGTTTTGAAAGAATGACAGCAGGATCTTTACATGCAAAATGTTCAAGGATACATAATGCACAACATTCAGGAAACTGATTACAAAAATGAAAACTTCAAATTAACTTAAACACAGATTTGTGTGCAATATACTACTGTCACCAAGATATTATGCTGTTCTTGTTTTAGATGGGAGAGTAGGGCACAATAAAACAGAACAGTGGGAACCATAAAGATGGAACACGGTTTACATGATGATCAACCTTCTGCATTCATCTTGCTCTGGGGAACAGAGCTCTGAATAGCTCTATTCAGCTATAATAATAATAATAATAATAATAATAATAATAATAATAATAATATATCAGTAAAAAGCATATGAAGTATATTTAAAATTTTCAATCCCTTTGACACATGACCATTAATATATATATATATATATATATATATATATATATATATATATTAATGGTCATGTGTCAAAGGGATAGAAAAAGGATCAAAATAAAAAAAAAACAACAAAAATCAACCTCTTCACTGTGTACCCAGATACACTGAACATCAGTCAGTTTTTGATACAAAAGTGCCATTTTAACAAGGCAGCTATGCAACCCACATGTGGGAATCTAGTCTAATACAGATTTCCTTACAAATTCAGGCCACTTCACATCTATTATTCTGTCATATTTGTTTTGTTCAGCCAGACTACTACTTTGTTAATCTTAGGTTGGGTGCAACTTTATGATGTATGTGAAATAATTTTGTCACATGTATGCTGTACATGGACAAGATGGCCATAGCCAAACAATGAGACCAGCCTTCAGACCATCACCATCCACTCGATGTTTGGGCATTCTTAGGTCTTGTTAAGGTGCCATACAAAAGATCATATAGAAAATCAACTTCATATATTCTCTCTGCCCATATGCTACTGTGAAGCAACTACACACACACACATACCCGAAGGCCATCTCCAGTGGCTACATGTAGGGCGTGTGCATGATCGACTGATTTGCATATGAGAAAGCAGTCCTCCATGGAGTGGTCAAAGTGATGCAAAAAACTGCCACACCATGTGTGGTGACTGTAGAAAAGCAAATGTCCACAGGAAAGGAAAGGCAATTCCTGTATATTTTTGATGTTTATGACATCCTGGCTTGACAGACTTTTTGGGTCCCAAAAAGAGGACAACCAAGGCTTCACAGGATGTGATAATGTGATAAACTGTGTAATACTGATAAATATGTAGTTTTTTCTGCATATCCACCAAATGCCACCAAATGTGGTACATGTATTTTTGAGCTCTGTTTATGTCTTCCTTCTCGAAACTTCACCTACATCATGTACATATATGATGACTATCATCATATGATATACTGTATATATATATATATATATATATATATATATATATATATATATATATATATATATATATATATATATATATATATATATATATATCAGACCCCCTTATATAATTTATGTGCATATGTATGTATGTATATGAATGTTATTTTATCTACACATATTATAACATTTATTCTATGGTATTCTACAATTCTGAGAGTGCAGAGTTCTTTTTCCTTAAGTTTCTTAATTTTATTGCTGCCATGGCAACAATGCAATGGAAACATACGTTATTCATGCAATGTCATTAGCATTAAAATGTCTTGCCGCTGGAAATGTCAAATCCTTAATTCTGGAGGTTCGTGTTCAACACAATGATCGGCAAGCTTGTCTTGGTTTTTCTGTGGGACGATTTTTGTTAGGTCTGGCATGAAGTAAATGCCTTATAGCTTTCAAGCCATTTTCATTAGGGATGACCATGTATAACGTTTAAATGTCCATAGAAAAAGATAGTGAGAAGACAGAAACTGATACCATGAGGATTATCTGCATTAAGATTCCATGCAGAATCTGGGAAGTTTTCTGCTGAAATGGTAGGAACACCTTTGGACCAACAAAATGTTTTTGTCAATAGCATTTTTATGCTATTAAACATTACATTAATGTAATGTATTGCAGCATGGGCATTACATTAATGTAATGTTTAAACATGTTTAAACATATCTGTTTGTACAGTACTACCAGTTGTTGCTATGGCAGCAATATAGTTAGGAAACTCAAAGAAAAAGTCTACACTCTCTGAACTTCAGACCCCCATGGAATAAATGTTATGTTGTTATGATGTAGAACTTCGGAAGCACTTTGCTTGCACATCTGATGAAGGACTTCACTGCAGGAAGGACACCCCTGGCTTGCTCATTAGGGATCTGGACCCAGCTATTGTATAGCTGCTTTGTGACATGTGTTGTAAAAAGTGCTTTATAAATAAATTTGACTCTGACTTTTAGTTTAGTCAGTTTGGTAGATGTATGTTAATCTTAGATATTAATTGTTTGAGTAAATTAATACTGCATTAGCCTTTAAAAGCTCTAAAATGGTGTGCTTTCTGTTTTCTAGTAAAATATTTAATGTCATACATGAACACACTGTGTTCTAAAGCAGACACAGCAAACAAAAGGAGAGAAGTGCTGTGATTAGATACAGGGTTGTTAAGCCTTATTTCAACTTTAGAGTGGATGGCACAATATCCAGCTCATGCTTAAATTACACACTTCCATGGCTGCAGTTTATAAGGCCTCCAGGCATTACTGTGGGATGCTGAAATCTTACGAGGGTCAATTAGATGACTTATAATACCTGAATTGTAAAACCAATGACCTGTTTTGTTACTTAATGTGTTTCTGGCTGAGAAAAAGATTAGTTTCAAAGTCTGGTTCCCCTCCCATTAACAGTTTGGTTTTGTTTCCCCTCATTATGACCTTTTCTATGAAATATACAGCATGGTACAAATATTTGTCCCTAAATTGATCCCAGACACATGCAAACAGAACCAAGAAAACTGAATGAACAATGAATCAGCAGTGTCTTATTATTATACTCCACCTCAGGCAAGCAAGTGTACATTACAACACTCTGCACTCCAGCTTGTGTTTTGGAAAGAAAAAACTAAAACCTTGACAAATGAGAAAAACGTACTGGCTTCTTTTGGTGCCAAACCGATTCTATAATTGACTCAGCAGGAATTGTAGAAGTGAATAGCAAGGGCTTTGTATTCTAGTGGGGTTCATTTGCAAATTACCCACACATACAGTCACACCTAAAACAAATATGCACTGAGGAAAAAAACTTGCTTTTTAGTTAACATCATCAGCTTTTTGTTTATTATGACAAATCCAGCATATGCCTAAAAAATAATAAGATTTACGACTACAGAACAGAGACAATGACAGCTTGTAGATTATCATCATTACGTAACCTTGTACAACTGACCCTTCATTATGTATCTCTGGTTCAGTTGGTTATGATTATATTCCAAAGGTACTGACATTGGAATAACTGTGATGCAGCTCTAATGGCCAGAACGCAGGAGGTAAGACACATAAAAGCAACTGGGGGAGAAATTAATATTAGCCAAGGTGCTGGAACTGATAGAGAGTCACAATTAATGTCTGTAATTGCTGTTTCAACTAGTACAAAAAGGCTATGTTTCAAACACCAATAATTATTTAGACCCCACATGAGCATGATGAACACACAATGAATCCTCTCTTTCTCTCTATCTGTGTGCACATGCTGGATCACATACAGAACTTTGCCAAAGTCAGAGTCTTATGTGTTACAGATTTTTGTGTAAACGTGAAGCGTATCAATGTGAAGCAGGTACATCAAGTAGTGTGCGTTGCATCAGTAAAGGCTCCTTTCAACTATACACATCCTTATTTTCACAACCATTTTTCAATTTACCAGTGTGGTAGCATATGTTGCATTCTTTATTGTTAAGACCTGTTTTCTGCCCCAAACATTAATTTGATTTAATATTCAGTATGTGCTAGGTGCTAGTTTACATCTATTGATTGAAAATTCAATGAGCTGGAGCTTATTATTGTGGACATTAAATCATGTAGAGCTGTTTGCATGTTTGAATTGTTTTGAAAGATGATAAAGTACAGTATTATGTGCACTAATCAGCCATAGAAGACCATAGAAAACATTTATTAAATAAAACTTATCAAACTGATCAAATGCATACTTGGTTTATTTTATGAATCTTAACATACCCAATTTGTTCCAAACTGACAAATGCAGTCCAGCCTGGTCAGAATACCCAAAGATTACATCTGTTGCTCCTTTCCAGTAGATTGCTATACTCTGAGGTAAGAGACAGAGTTAAGTTTAGTATTGGCAAAGTATGATCAAAGCCTCCTAATTATACATGCAAGTCCATCTGTTTAAATCTATAATAATTAACATATGCTCCATCTTTCCACATTGAACTCTTTGGGTCCTGCATGGCCCACTTATCTTAGTTAACTCCTCCTCTGCAAACTCAGCAGAAAGTAGGTGCTCTTTAGAGAGTCTTTCTCTGAAATACTTCCCCATTTACGTTGGAGCACTGTTCAGTGATCTGATGTTCAGGTCTGTGAATATTTCATAAGTTTCCAGAGACTAGGAGCCATGTATTTAATTTCTATCTCTGTGATATCTATAAATAATATATACAATTGTCTGCTTGATATTGATTCAGACAGGACAAAAACAATGTTGAGAATGAAATGAAACTTTGTTGATTGTTGAAAGCGAAAACTCATTAGGAATGGTAGTGACCTTGCTAGAATTTGAAACACTGCACTTTGCAATTCATTAATTATGGCATTGATTTATTAGATTAAAATTTTGATTAAAATTTGGGAGCTAACTGTTTGTATCCTCACAAATGGTGTTTTTGCTCATAATGGCAGGCTCAGTGACACAGACATTAACAGTTCTATGAGCCAATTGAATGCTATGGCAGAGTCCCACATGCAATATACAAATGGCTAGATGTTTTTTTTATTTTCTTTAAAGCGTATATTAAAATATCTGGTCACAGGCAGCAACAATTTAATCAAATAATAGTATGCATGATGTGGCAGTGATTTCTCCCTTTATATTCTTCATAGAAAATGTCACAAAGTTGGGCTTTGCTCCACTTTTTAAAAGGTGGAAAGCGAGCACATGCTGTGCTAATACTTGCAGAACATGGGTATGATCTTATGGTAATGTTTCAGTGCTTCCACTTCAGCAACAGAGCACTTTACATCTCCTCTCATTTAGGCCACAATTTTCAAAGCCAGCCTCAGTGCAAAAGGCCATTTAGACTAAATGGCCCCTTTTTTGCAGGCAATCAAGACTGTAACTAGAATATTATTTACTGGATTGGCAGTGTTAAAATTAATGTTGCACAAATCCTCCTTCTACAGTTGGATAGCAGCTTTAATGAGCCTTTACTGATATGAACTCTGATGGCTCTGCAGAGGCAAAGGCAGGATTATACCTCCACATCTTGTTGTACCTCAGCACAAATGACATGTCCAGAGATAATTTCCTTTTTACACTGCATATCACAGTTGTTATGCAAGCGTTATGGGCTTCAGAAGTCTATCTGCGTGTTCCTTTGAAGTGTGGAGATGTCTCCGCCTTCAGAGCTCTTAGAGCATTTTTAATTTATTGATTTCATTCCTTTCTCCACAGCAGCCACATGTGTATTTGCATCATGCGCAGCCAGGTCTTCTCTAGCAAAAAGCAAAGTGCTGCCCGACTCTCAGGTCAGCAGGCTCCAGCAGCACAGGAGCCTATGTGCTGTTAGTTGGCTATGTGCTAATGTGCTATTTAAATAATAATACATATCAAAGTATTTTTAGGAAAGCAAGATTAATTAATCTCTTTTTTTATACAAGTCTCTGAAAATTTAATTTCAACATAAAAATTCAACCAATAAAAAAATCAATAAAAAGCATATAATGATGTAGATTAAGTGGGCATGTATAAAGGATTCAAAAGCTATACTTCTGACATTCTCACTCAGTGGGAATAATATTCTTAGTCTCCGTTGCAACCATTTTCAGATAAGTCTACCCTGTTTTTGTTTGTGATGGCCGTCACGTCTCTGTTTGTCCCAGACTTGCTGGAATTCTGATGATTGCTTAGGTAAGGCCCCTGTAGCAAAGACTGAAAGTCTGTTATCTGCATGGTATATTCAGTGCAATTGACAGGGATGCAATCAGAGACATGTTCAAGATGATTGCTTCGCCTTTTTACAAATATCCCCTTTGTCTTGAAAGAGGGGAAGTGGGTGACATTCATATTCATGGGAGTGTATAAATACCAAGTAACAACAAGCAGAGCATTTCAGCCCAGATCAACAGCCTGCAGGCGGTAACAGCCGACTGTGCAAGGTTGTGTCCATTTCTGCTGGGAAAAACATTTATAAAATTGCTTTTACTCATATTCTGATATACTTTTTATTCTCTATTTGAACTGTAATAAGCAGAAATGTCATATGGCATATCATATACTACTTGTTTACAGTTGCGATAGATACTTTTAGTTCCGGCAATTGATAAGAGTAATTTATTATAGGAGACATTAGTTGTGTCTCTAGAAATATTGACAATAGAAATGACTATAGATGTCAGTGGCTGATATATTTACAGAACAGACTCATATATAACATATTTGTTAGTAGTTAAGATTCTCAGTTAGAGGGGATACCTGTGATACAGTGGAGCTAAATATGAGTTAAAGTTCTGGAGCTGTGAATCTAAAATTTTCTGACTGACCTGTGCTGAACCATGCCTCAATTCCATAGTAAGATGCAGCAAATTCAGACATCTCTTTTCCAGACTGCATAATCACACTGGGTACCCTCTCATATTCATACATTTTCAAGTTCGGACCTAATTCAGACCAAGGATTTGTGTGCAATAAAAATGTGGATGCTTTGAAATGTCTTTTTAAAATTCATGTGCAGATCGATGAGAACTGAGTGGTCCCACCATTGCCTCTACACCTCTACACTCCACCAGTGGAGTGCTTTAATGCAAACCCCTTCCCATAGATTTTCCCAGAAATTTTATTTATGAAAATTGTGAGGCCATTCTTCCTGTCACTTGTTCCTTGTCACTGAATAACTCATATTACACAAGAGGCATGTAATCTGTAGGGTCTGGACGATGGGAGATAAGGGGAAACGTCTAAGCTGAGATCGAAAATTGTGATTTTATAAAATGCACTTAGCATGAAAGTGATTTTGTAGTTTTTAATATTAGCTGCTCTTTATCTAGCATCTAGGCCTATTTAACCTATTTGGCCTATGTGTGTGTTTATTGCAATCAGGCAAATGACTGAAAATCAAATAAAATCACCTCCACTCACAATGACTAAATTTAATATATATATATATATATATATATATATATATATATATATATATATATATATATATATATATATATATATATATATATATATATATATATATATATATATATATACATTTAGTTAATAACCTATACTATTTAATATAATATTAATATAATATTTACTTAATATATTAACCGGATGACAAATTCAGTTTAGGAAAAATTGAGGCCTGTGTAAGAGATGTCAAATGCTGGATGTCGCTAAACTTCCTCCATCTTAATGGTGACAAAACAGAGGTTCTCCTTCTGGGCCCAAAGGCTGCAAGACAGAAAATACCAGATCTAATGCTAAATCTTGCAGACTATCCCATTACACCTGGCTCAGTAGACAAAAATCTCGGCATCATATTCGACTCTGACCTATCATTTGACAAATACATAGATAATACTAGGATAACTATTCTACATCTCTGCAACATTGCCAAGCAAAGAAATGCATTATCACAGCATGATGCAGCAAAATTGGTACATGCCTTTGTTAGCTCCAGATTAGACTACTGTACTCATTACTGTCAGGATGCTCATATAGGAATCAAAATAAACTTCAAATGGTTCAAAATGCCACAGCCAGAGTTCTGACTAGAACTAGAAAATTCGATCATATCAGGCTAGTCCTATCAGCCCTGCATTGGCTCCCAGTTAAATTCTGTATTGATTTTAAAATTCTTCTACTGACTTATAAATCACTGCATGGGCTTGCTCCTGATTACAAGAACTTATTTCTTATTATGAACCCCCACGTCCACTAAGATCACAGGGTGCTGGCCTCTTATTAGTTCCAACAATTAATAAGGTAACAGCAGGGGGAAGAGCCTTTTCTGATAAGGCCCCCCAACTATGAAATAACCTTCCAGAATGTGTCTGGACTCTGACACAGTCTCAATCTTTAACTCTAGGTTGAAAACGTACTTATTTAGTTTAGCATTTGGTAATCAATGTGCCCCCTTAGATAAAGGTACAGATCCAGGGGTTCATGGGCTAAGGGTTTTATGGTAGACTGGGGTGCTGGTGCTGTCGTCCTGTCACTACATGTGGTCACTCACGCTTGTTGACGGTGTAGTGGATGGATGCCAATGTCTCAGAATGCTCCCAAGTCTGTGTTACCTTCTGGTTCTGCCCTTTTAGCTAGGCTGTAATAATTTAATTCTGGAGTAAATTTCCTCTGTCCCGCATATGATCCCATACAGAGCAATTTTTTTTTCTTTTCTTTTTTCCAAATGGCTGCCCGCCTACCCAAGAAATGCTGAGATGAGGAGAGGCAAGCCTTTCCCGATATCCACCCTGGGCCATCCACCTCCTGCCTAACCAGCTATGATGAAGGATCAACCCTGACCTGTCTAGCCAGCTGTGGATGAAGGACCAACCCACTGCCCTGGACCCTCTCACCACCCTGAATTCTCCCCTGATATGGCTGTATCTCTGTGGCCCTGGACTACTACCACCAACCATCAAGACATTTAGGACTGAAAAGAGAACTCACGTATATAAATACACACAAAGATGAGAAGTATCATTCCTATCTTTTCTTTGTTTATGTATTTCTCTAATTGTTATGGTGACTGGTGTTGGCCAGAGGAGGTTGGTTCCCTCCCTGAGTCTTGGTTCCTCTCAAGGTTTCTTCCTCATACTCTTAAGGAGTTTTTCCTTGCGTCCCTTGGAGTATATATATATATATATATATATATATATATATATATATATATATAATAAAGCTGACATCTATATTAATAGATTAATAGCTTACTATGTTGGTTTGTAAACTACTAAAGACAGATCAAACACCTGTGCAAGCATGCACATGCACACACACACACACACACACACACACAGCTGTTTGTGAATAGAGGATTTTCTTTGCATGTCTTAATTAAGCCAAACAACAGCATCGACACTGACATCAATGTTCCTCCCCACAGAGAATACTTCACAACAGAACCCTTATCTCTCTCTGGGCAAAGCCAACTACAGTATAGATTCTGAAGGATTAGGTCTTCCATTGTTCTAAACAACTCATTCTACTCGTTCTCTTACATCACTGGCCCTAACAACAGATGTAGAACTGATAACCTTATAAAATTCAGAACAAATGACAAACAGAGTGATTTATTGAGTGCTGGTTGTACATGAACTCACAGATCCATTGTGTGCTAGTTGCTGGTTCTACATGAACTCACAGATTCATTGTGTGCTAGTTGCTGGTTCTATATGAAATCACAGATTCATTGTGTGCAAGTTGTTGGTTCTACATGAAATCACATATGCATTTTGTGCTAGTTACTGGTTCTACGTGAAATCACAGATTTTCTCACTGTGAGTTAACAATATATGTCAGGCTTTAGAACTAAGGATAAAGTTAATGACAGCAAAATTAAAATTGGTGTCTGTGATGACTGATGTTTAACTGAACCTCAGGATGGTCACAATTATGCTGACTCTTTTTTAAAATTGTGCCCTGCTTGTACCTTTTGATCGAACGACTAATATAATACAAAGCTGAGGGATGTTATAAAACTTTTAATAATACATCTATGAGAAGCAATTGAACTCATAGATGTATTATTGCTACTATATATCCTTCACACAGCTTTTCAAAACATTCCTGCCCATTTTAAATTCTTGGAGTTAACCTCACTGTATTACCTCTACCCTGATTAGACTCTCAGAAATATATTTTTAATTATTTTAATTGCCAATAGTTCCAATAGTACCAATAGTTTGTCTAATAAAAAGAATGGAAAAGAATGTGTCTTTTGCTGAAAAGTATCTCCATTTTCCCCTCTGTCTCTTCTGTCATGTAGTGTGGCAGAGCCTCTTATTTCATTGTGAATAATTTAGCAGCCTGCCTGCTCTTTTCATCAGACCCCCACACTGTGGTCCACACTACTGAAATTTCCAGCTGAAGCTTCAGCCCCGTCACCTTGGTAAAAGTTAATGACTTTGTAAGCAGCATGGATTTACATGGAAGATGTCTGTTGGTCAGTAGAGAGATTCTGATGCACGCAACTGCAGATGACTGGCAGCAGAAGTAATCTGCAGAAAGAGCAATGGCTGCTGGCAAAATGTCAAGTGGAAACACTGGGGTATCTGTGATATATGCTCAGTCAGGCCTTGTTTTACTTTGTGATTCTGAAGGGGATTTACAATACTTCGTACACATTTCAGTAGAAACTATGAGGTGGAATGTCCTTTGTTGAACAAAGCTGCGTGTTGCAGTTTGTTTCGTGTAAGGTCATGTGTAATGACCACTGAGCACAGCATCAGTTGGAGACGCACTAAACAGCATGTCAATGGGAACGGCATGTTCATGGTGTCCCCACAACACACTGATAGAAGGTCACTCATGACAACCAGGCTCTGCCTCAGTTACCAGAGTTATCAGCTCAGTGCATAAGTCACACGTTTAGAAAACTGACCCATTCCCTCCGGTTATGTGCAAAAGCTGTTGATAGAGATTGTTTGAATTTATTTATTTAATCTATTTCCAATCTTCCATAATCTTTTATGTACATAAATGCTTGCTTTGTGTAATCACACTGAATTTCAAAACTAGGAAGTTTCACCCAACCTGTTCACAGAGATGACATCTCCTCTACTTTAAATAAGTCCAATGCAATCAACCTATGAAACAGGCAGACAGTCTAATATTCTGATGACAACCCACTAAGGAAGGAGGTTAAAAAGTGGCATGGAAAATGGATATGACCTTAATGCCATTAGATTATTATACTGAAAAGTAGTGAATTTTTCATTTCAGTATGACTTTGGTTGTAAGCCAATTATAAGTTTGACATTATAAAACCTTGCAACGAAGCTTACACTGTCTGGCATTATAGCTTGTTAATTTTCAAGGGAAGTTACATTATCCTCTTGAGCTCAGATATAATATGAAACATGACAGTCCACCCAGGCATGATAGTAGATGCTGCTGCAGTCTGGTATAAACTCAATCAAAGCACTAAGGAACCTACACACTCTTAAATTAATTTTTTGAATGTACAAGCAGAGTCCTTATGGACCAAAGTGCCTGGTTTTCTGTAATGATAGTTGACATTACACTACAGCTTGAAGCATTACATAGTGTATATGCTGTGTGGACACATTTGCATTTATGAATGCCTCAGAGATTGGCTAGCATCCTCATTAAACAAGCTAAAACCTGTACACCCACATTACTCATATTTCTCTAAACTTTCACCCACTAAGGCATGTCAAAAGCACTTAGACTACTATTCTGTACACTTCACAGAGAATTATACATGGAGATCTCTTGATATAATGCAGAATGAGCACTGTCAGATGAAGACAGCTTGTTAAACATTCATAGACACTAAGAATATAATAGTGTATACTTTACTTAGCTGGTAGCAACACTGGTCTGCAAAATGTCTCTAACAGGTCGTGGTGTACCATAATATGCATTTGCTGACCTTGAAGTCATTAAAAATCTCAAACCTGAGTCCATACATTAGCAGGTGCTAGTGGAATAAAAAAGTGCAAAACAGTGTAAAGAGAGGTAGTGTCAGCACATGATAGTGCTGAAAATGCTATTTAATGTGACCTCGCCCAGGCCCAGCAACATTTGCCCAACACACAGAAGCAGTAATGGTGTGCGTTTTTTGGAGCCAACCTGTCCTGTAGCTCACCACACATAAGTTCCTCCATTTGTTTGTGCATCCCTGTGAGTATGACAGAGAGAAGAAGAACAGGTTGCTAAGGAACCACTTACTGTGAACACTGTTCCAACCACATCCTTTCTAAAAAACTGACTAGGAAATAATCCATGTGTTTTGAGCTATATTTATTAATTTATTAGTTTACTAATCAGTATGTAACATTTCATTCATTATGTGTTTAAGGGGTCAGCCATAGCAACAACAAGTGTATACTGATGTCCACGTTGTATCGTGAAGCTTATATCAGAAGCTATTAGTTCTCAAATGACTCCAACAGCAGCATTTCAATCAGACCTGTTCCCTTTTTTGTTCGACATAAACCTTAAGATTGAGAGAGAAAATGATATGGATATAAATCACATTTTGTACTTCATCAGAAAAAAAAAAGTTGGAGCTGCTCTACCTCGAGTCAATTACTCATTATGCTCAGCTATTGACCTTTTATCCTAGAAGAAGTGCTGTGACCATCACTGTGAGGATTGTAATTGACAAGATGTCTCTGCTGATAAAAAAGACCACATTTCCGTGACAAGATGGTAAAAAATTCAGAGGCTTTCTCATTCCTTGCTGTGTAGCAGAGAGAGGTTAGGAGACCTCCGTACCTATTGGGCCAGCCAAACATTCTTCCTGTTTATTGAAAACCTCATATGTACCAATTGGTGAAATAATTTCTTTGATCTATAGGTCACTTGTCATTGTATTTTGAATCATCAATGAGTGACATTTCTAGAGGGAAATAAGCTATAATAAGATAGAAGAATGGTTTTGCGCTCTGCACTTGGGAAAGCCCTACAGTTTGGAATCCAGTACAGGGAAATCAGCCTTGAGGGGTCACAGGGTGGAATCACTGTTACACAGATGTTTTATGTGACTTCAATACTGGAAACAAAATGTGTCTGATAATATAATAATAGAGCTGATTTTCTTTGTATTACCAAACAATTTAGGACACCATGTATCATGTCAGGGGAACGAAAACAAGACAAGTCCTACTGCACACGTGCCCATCTGACCTCCGTTTACCCCCCACCTCTGGTTGAACCTTGCCACAAATACGAATGATAAACACAGCCCACCAGGTTGAAGTGATTTAACATTCTAGAAGAGTCACTCATTCATTCCTGCCTAAAAGCAGACCTGTGTGCATTGATATCACACAAGGCTCTGCTGCTCCATCATCCGCCCACACCTTCACAGCCTCAGGCAGCAGAAGACTTTATCAGAAAAAAAATACAGGTGAAATTGAAATTATTTTGGTGACCATGAAGACTATGATCTGTTGGCTTCGGTGGGGCGGTGCCCTTCTCTGTATCACTCACACGTCGCTCTTCAAGCTGACCCTAGCCTGGGAGAGATGGCAGCTTGGGTTTGGTATCTCAGCCGTCACTTCCCTGCATGCTGTGTCCAGAGGTACTTAGCACAGCAGAGGTGAGCATTTAAGAGGCTGTCACACTCTAGTTATGGCTGGCTAAAGAGCAGCTGGATGTGCTGGCAAAAAAAAAAAAAAAAGCTTTTTTCTCCCACTGACTCCTACATTCATACAATGCTGTGTTGAGTTAAAGTACCACAAAATGAATGAAAGAGCATAAGGCTAAATAACTAACGATACAATACAATTGATAGATTATTTAAATATGGCCAAATGTGATGTGTAGTCCTTGTAATCTAATAAGAGCTATGAGAAAGGGAGACGGTCTAGCCACTACAGCATCTGAGCAGCCGGAATTAGTGGCGCTCAGCTGAATAGCTATGGAAGCTCTTGTCGGAGTGCAAGATTTCAAACAATCCACTAAATTGGCCCATTGTGGGATTTGAAAGGCATCTAGGGGCAAGCACATATTCTATTTTGAACACTTCGATCAACAGCTACAGTCATTTGAGGCTGAAAACTACATGTTTTACCTAGCACCACTATTGTGCTTAAAAATAACTGTAATGGAAGCTGGGGAAAACTTAAAATAGAAATAAGTAGCTGTGATCCTAAAAGGCTTGGAAACTACAGTTTAATTGGCTAATCAAGAAGGGCCCAGTAAAAGCTGGATGTGGGGATTACAGTCAGAACCCAGTCACAGTGAGTGACAACCAAGATTTCTAGTGTGTGAAGAGGAGTAATTGGAAAAGGGCTGTGGAGTTGGGGGAGGAGTTTCATCATCTGACCAAATGGCACTACGAATCTCTCCATTATGTCATCTCTTACAAGAGCAACATCCATTTTTTACATAAAAACAAGTAAGAGAGAGAGAGATAGAGAGAGAGAAAGAATATATAGAACAACGTGTAATTATATTATTAAATTATACTATCACAATTGTAAAAATCTGAAAAATCAAGTGATCAAATTTTGTCCATATCGCTATGAAATGATTAAGTAGATCATCTTTTCTAAAGGTGCTGATGTCTTATTATGCAACAGTTTCTAACATTGTTTAAAGATTTTCATTATAATATAGCTCTCTTAGTCTGAGTCCTGGGCAACAAGTATCTCTGTCGCTAGAGCTACTAGAGGGTTCCTGAATCCATCACAGGTAGGACACTATGATAGCTCTGAAAGACAAATAAGTACTCCATTACTACATAGCTTACATAAATAATTGCTCAAAAAGTAGAAATGGCACTGGGGAAAAAGCAGCTTTTATTTATTCATTGTCCTATTCCATCAGTGTCTAACTGGGTGCTTCTTTTTTACACTTTCTCTTGTCTTTGCACAGAAAGGACATGACATATGTTGTGAATATGAGATTATCTTCACCAGTCGTCCAGTATTGGCCAATATTGTTTTCTTAGTAGTTTTCCAAAATGTGAAAATCATTGTAACACGGCACGGAATTACAGGAACCCTAAGGCAGTTATGACTGTAATTAAGACAATGATTTTTGGATCATGCCTTTAAATAGCCAATATATAATTATGAGCTGACAGTAAAACTCTTGTTACTATTGTCAAGATCATACACAAAATGAAATATGAACTTGAGATTTGAAGACATCATTCTAAGGCCAGACTTTCAATGTAGGAAATAATTTCACATAATTTCATCATCCCTTATCAATGTTAAAAAGTTACTTACGCATAACTAACTAAGAAAGCATTACCAATAATCTAATTCTAATTTTCTATCAGAAGTGTTATTCTCTGAAGATGCATTGGGAACCTCTTGACCTGCAACATGATCTCCTTGCCCACAGGGGGGGGGGGGGCAGAATGGCCTGCCCACAGGAGGGGGCAGAATGGCCATCCCTGCCCTCTCTTCAGCGATATATTTGACTCTAACCTTCTGTAGTAGTTAGGATGCATTCTATAAATGGATGATGAAGCACTTTTTAAAGTCGCTCTGGATAAGTTAGTCTGCTAAATGCAAAATGCAAAATGTAAAATGTAAATGTAAATGTATTTACAATTCAGAGAATGGTTATATTTTCAACAAATATACAGCATGCATTTTCTAGACTTTTCCAATAACTTAAAAACATCACACACAAAAACACTATAAGCTTTATAGAATACAATATTATCCTTACATCTATATCTAACAAGCTCAGTGTGCAAATCACATTCAGAATCAACTGGCTTCCATATTTCATAACCACAGCTTTTCCTGGCAAGGCCTAAATCCTGCTGGATTGTGGATGCACCCCTGTGTAGAATGCTGGTAAGCATGAGAATAACTGTACCTGGATGTATTACATTAAGATATGCTAAACAACCATGCATATTCAGATTAAGCTAAATAATTCACTACCCTTCAGGGAATGAGATGTGTGGCCATGCAGATTATTTATTGCTATAAAATTATTCCTTTGGATCTATTGACAGAGTGCCACAGAGCCCCCAAGGAGCACTAGCAAAATATAAACATTCCTGCACAATACTTTTGGATATCTTCCCAATAGTCTTTGTATTCTAACATAGTCCAAAATCATATAAAGCTACTTAATATATATATATATATATATATATATATATATATATATATATATATATATATATATAGGTACTCCATGAATAAATATAACAAGTGTTCCGTTATTGGTTTACTTATCAAGTAGTGATTTGTTAAATCTCTATACTGTGTGCAAATTGTGTTATAATGTGTAATACATGCATTCATTTACACTATGAAGAATAAAGCTGGAGTTCCCCACAAAAACCTGTATTCTCTCTCACAACTGTTGTTCAAGTGAAATAATGCTTGACTCGGAATGCCTTAAGCAAATGTGCTTTAACTTCAGGAAACAAGCCGTTCAATTCTGTCGTTCAGATCAGAAGATTAGGCAGCCAGTGCCGGAGGATTATAGACTTTGTAACCTCAGCAGCTTTCTTTACTAATACAGAACTATAGAAGAATCCCTTACTGCAATGGCCACAACCAGCACATGGGCGGAATCTCTGATGTGTCTGTGGAAGCATTCATAGCAGCTGGCTGATTGCAGATTGTTTATAATAAAACATAAACTATACGATGCATAACACTTGGTGTCAGTCATTTATATTCATTGCATGGCTATATGCATCGCAGTTTTGTTTTCAGGAAGGTCTGACCTATTGCATATATTCAATCTTCGTGCACTTGGTGTTGCCCTTAGCACAGACTTCAACATTTCTCCCTATTACAATGCTGTTTGTTTCCTCCCAAAGAGTCTTTCATACCTCAGTTTGCTTTAGCTGTCCATTATATTCACCTTTCTGCATAGCAGTCTTACTAATTTGGTGGTGGCAGATAAAACAAGACAAACCCGAACCTAGCCTTAGAGCTGAAACTAATTTGACAGTATATCCTACCTGGCAAAAGCAGGCTGATCCACCATCCACCATTTGCTGAATTGTTCAAACCTAGCAAAACATATAAGAACTTGAATTCAAATTCTTCACAGCTGAACACAGCTGAACATGGGAATACATGTGTATGTGTATGCGGACATTTGAAGTGTAAGTGCAAATAATGTACAGTACCAGTCAAAAGACCGTAAAGCTGTTTGTCATAGTCTCAAAGGCATGGTAATCTATTGATTTATGCTAAACTTTATTTGCTAAGACAAATATGAATAGCGATAGGCTAGTTGATATCCCAAAATGTTAAAAACAAAATACAAACTCATAACAAACTTTTGTGGCACAACCTACAAGGTCTCAGCATAGGTGAACATTTCTTCAAGATCTTCATGGTGGGTGGATGTCTCATGAAGCTGGTGAATAGAACAAGAATGTGCAAAGCTGAAAGTCAGCTGAAAGTCAGGTTGCTCAACGTAAAGGGTGGCTACACTGAAGAATGTAAAATCTAAGACAGTCAAAATGTGTTTATCATAGCATCATCTAATATGGTATTTCAATGGTATTGTAAATTAGTGAGCGTGAGAATGTGCGGAATGTTTTTAAATACTTGGGTCAACATGCAGACCAAACACACAAGGCTGATGTCAATTTATTCAAACTTCCAGGAGGTACTGCAGATTTATTGTGTTTTTGCATAGTTTTTTTAATGCATGTGTGCATGTAAAAGTGTAGATATAGCATAGTGTTGAACATTGTGCCTTTGGATATGCATAACGATCATAAATCCCAAAAAAGGCTACATAAGTTCACACACTATATAGTTATTTTGCTATATCTCATACTTCATCTTCTTGATGCTCTGCAATCATGCAATTATCTTTCACAAGTATTTCATTTAAGCCAAATATATATATAACAGTAGTACAAAACATAATATCATAACATATCATTAAAAAGTCCATTACAATCTGTTAAATCTGTTAACATGCAACATAAAAAATTATTCAAACTCTGCAGTGCCTGTTGTACAGCAATGATAATGGTAGTGATTATACAAAATCACAGTGCAATGATTATTTTTCCTGTTTGTATATTCATTTGTTTTTGAATGACTGCTACTTCAAACATTGAGTGTTGAGCATATAATTAGTTACTTATGTGCCACTTGCTATTAAAATACTCTGCATTGACATATGCTAATGAGAGTTTAAGCCAACACTTGCACATATTGTTAGCACTTACTCATAATTCTCAAAGAGAAGAGCAATATTTAGTCAAACGTCAAGTCAGGACATAAGTCACTGAGCTCAGTGCATCATGTCACCTTCTGCAAATGGAGATGCTGCTGAGACAAGAGGTTTTGGCAAAACTGTGCTCTAGGAGGTCATTCTCTAAAAGAGTTCTCTGGCACAATGCCCTTAATCATTCAAGTTCAGCAAGTGTATGATAATATAAATAGATCAATATTCTCTGCGTGCCAGACCAAAAGTTTGCCGCTTTCCCTGGTAGCCTGACAGGATAAGAAGAAGACGCCACCAGCCATACAATCTTCAAGTACAAATACTGCTAAGCCGTTAAGCTGATGATTGGTTTAGGAACACAGTATGTAATCGAATGACTTTGAGGGAAAGAGAAGGGGCCTGCTGATTTCTCAATTATACTTCCTCCTCCAGCCTTGGTAAAACAAAGTGTTCAACCACATAGCTGACAGTCAACAGGATCTGTGAAGTCCTTGCCTACAGGCACTGTAGTTCAACAAACAGAACCCTGCTGCCCTGGCAGACAGAGAGTTTTACACCTCATATAGACCAAAGGAAATGTTTATGAGAGTTGAATGTTTTTTCCTAAGACAGTAAGGCGTAAAATTTGTTTTAGCCAATTTGACCAAATGAGTGGATGTTGAGACCAATGGTTTAGACTGCACTGGATGTTTTCAAGTGTTCAAAACTTTAATATGATTTTTTAGTGGTCATTTGTAGCAGTCATTTGAAGCTGTATTAGTGTGAATTAATCAATATGTGCATCATCTAGAAGCTTTTATAAAATACACTGCTTGTGTTTTGAAAAGTATTAAAAATGGCAAGAAAGCTCTACTTAGAATAGAAACAGAAGTAGAACTGAAGTGCACTTAAAGGCATCACCATGTCTTGACTTCAAGTTTAAATCAAATCTGCAGGAATCTGAGGTGACCCATTTTGGAAATGGGCTTTATTTATAGTATTTGATTCTAACCTTCTTTAAAAGCCTTGTTCTTTTTTGAAATCCAGTGCAGAGTATGGATTAATACATAATTCCTCAGTATTGCATTAAAAGAAGTACTCAATAACCAGTCGTACGATTAAATGTTTATAAGGAATTATGGCTGCCTGGCTACCTTTAGAGCCTTGTTTAATTATTTAGGCACTATTCATGAAGAATCTGCATGTGTATTCTGAGAATATTCATTCTCTTTGCAGTTTGTCAGAACAGACACTGAAATGGGGCTTTATCTGCTTTCAGCTGTTTCCAGAAGAGTAAATCTACACTTTATGCCTGAAAAGCAAAGAGAAATCCCAATAATTTGAGGAATATTTTCATTTAGTAGTAATAGTAATAGTAATGACCTATTGAAGGCCATTGTTCAACATAAACTGAGTACATATTAAAACCCATTTGTTTGTATTACTGTATTACTTATAGTTTTGTTCTATTAAAACCATGATACAAAAATGGCAACGTTTGCCCCATGACTTTATAGTTTATGGTAGTAATTAAAATAAATAATTACTGAAAACACATGAAACAGAAACTCAGACAATGAAGAGCTGAGAAGAGCTATGCAGATCACTGTGCTTTACCACAGATAACTACTGACTGGTGGGTAAATGGCTAGCACACATTTAAAATCAGTGGTTAAGTTTACTTTCAGCTATTGCCAGATCAACATAGATTATGGGGGCTAGGAAAGCTGCCAATGCACACTCACCCCATGGAGGTGTTGTGTCGTTAAAAAACAAGTGGTGCACAGTGCCTTCCTCTACCTCCCACTGTACAACACTAAACTGGTACCCATGCCAGCTATTGTGTGGAGACACTGCCAGGCTAGGACAACATGGAGATGGAGTGTTTTATGATAAATGAATCCTCCCAAAACATGCTGTCCTAGCAAGAACAGTGGAAAATGGTTCTTAGATCTCTTACTCTGTTCCATGAATTATTAAACAAGCTTGCCAATATTGTGAAAGTATTACATTTCTAGCATTTGTTCTGAGATGCAGAGAAATGCTCAGCCTGAAAGTTTCTTTTAAAAGCCTAACACCCATTACTGATTAAGGTTCTGTTACTAAATGTTTTAGGGACAATGACCAGAATTGCTTGATGGATATACAATAGTTAATAATAAAATGTTATAAAGATTCAGCACATCAATGGAAACAAATGTCTGTTTTAATACTTTTTGCAATTTTTGTTATATAGAATTTTTTAATTGTGCTGCAGTACAAAATGAAATGGAAGCATTTGATTGTCAATAATTATAAATGACCATTTTACATTTCAAAATAATATTAAAATTGTGTCCAGGAAACAGTGAGAAAAATAATAGGCCCCATCTGCTACATATATGTCACGGTGTGTCCTGACTCCTCCCTCGGGCTCATTTGTGTATACGTTCATATTTGTTATTTGTATCACCAGTCTCTTGTCTCATTAAGGTTCTGTGCTGCACATGCGTCAGTCGTTGTAGTTGTCAGTCGGACTTTAGTCCCGTGTGCGTATATACCATGATATTCCTATTAAATGTTCATTCTGTTTTACTTTTGACTCAATATCCAGACTCATCCCTCACTCGTGGTACAGAACGACTGACCCAAGAAGGATGCCGAAGGGGAAAGCACCGCCTCACACTGTCTGCCATGCCTGTGGAATCGAAAAACAACTCCTCAGGGGGAGTGAAGTGGAATTCCTTCTTCGAGTTTGTCAGATACTTAGGGGAGTGCTCTCCTGCAGAGCAGGAAGAGAGGCTAGCTAGCATCTATAGGGACTTCTCTTCCCATTTGGCCAGAGAGGAGAGTAGCCAGCTAGCAAGGGGCTCTTCCCCTCTGCACAAAAGCTCCCCCCAGGGAACCCCAGTGCCTGCCAGTGGCTCTAATGCAGTCTCTCCCTCCACTGCGAACAACAGGAGGAGAGGGAGGACTGGGAGGCTCCCCTGAGAGACACCAGCTCTAGTCCTGGTCTTAGGGATGGTCTTCACCCAGGAGGAGGACTCAGCCCCCAGAATCCGAGAAGGATCAGTCATCTGACCAGGATTGGTAGAACCAGTCCAAAGCCATCCATGTACTCCAGAGAGGGCTCCTCTGAAAGCAGAGCTGAGCTCTCGCAGGAGAGTGACATGGAGATCACCTCCACCTATGACAGCGAGATGGAGGTAAAGGAGGAGGGGCGGAAGGTCTGCAGCCTCGAGGAGTCCTCCCAGGTGCGTTGCATAGCAGCCTCCAGTGCATGCCACCCAGCCACTTGATTGCTCCTAATGTCAGTGAGCACTCCCCAGTTACCCCTGGACTCCAGTGGGTGCTCAGAAGGCAGGTGCAACTATGGAGTTATGGCCCCAGATGGGCACTGCGGTCCCGGCATGGTGCCCAGGAAACATTGTGTTTGAAACATAGTGAGACCGTCCCTGTGTTTGTGCCTACCTCCTGTTTCCCTTTGTGTCCTTGATCCTTCTCATCACAGTGCCTGTGTTTGTGCATGTGACTGTCCATCCCTATCTTTTTGCCTCGTCTGTCCTCGCCTGTCTTAACAGGGAGAGCGTCTTAGGCTGGCCTGCTGGCAGACCCTCCACAGGAGCATGTGCATTTGGAGTTGCTCCAGTCTGGCCCCACCCATCGGTACGAGTCTAGGGTTGGTCTACTGGCACCAGGCACTCCAGGAGACAGCAGGGGGGGGTTCTGTCACGGTCTGCCCCTGACTCCTCCCTCTGGCTCATTTTTGTTTGTATACGTTTGTATACGTGTTATTCGTATCACTTGTCTCGTTAAGTTTAAATGCTGCTGTCTTGTTTGTGTGAGTATATTTAAGTGTGCATCTTGCATGTCATTGTCTGGTTCCATGTGTGCGGGTTTGCCATGATATTCTTAATAAATGTGCATTCTGTTTGACTTTCAACTAGTTTCAACATTCACTCATCCCTCGCTCGTGTTACAATATACACTATATTGCCAAAAGTATTCACTCACCTTCCTTGACTCACATATAAGCTTAAAGTGACATCCCATTCCTACTCCATAGGGTTCAATATGATGTTGGTCCACCCTTTGCAACTTCGACTCTTCTGGGAAGGCTGTCCACAAGGTTTAGGAGTGTGTTAATGGGGATTTTTGACCATTCTTTCATAAGCGCATTTGTGATGTCACATACTGATGATGGTCGAGAAGGCCTGGCTCTCAGTCTCCGCTCTAATTCATTCCATAGGTGTTCTATAGGGTTGAGGTCAGGACTCAGTGCAGGCCAATCAAATTCATCCACACCAGACTCTGCCATCCATGTCTTTATGGACCTTGCTTTGTGCACTGGTGCACAGTCATGTTGTAAGAGGTAGGGGCCAGCTCCAAACTGTTCCCACAAAGTTGGGTGAAGCATCCAGAGTTCCTTTCACTTGAACTAAGGGGCCAATCTCAGCTCCTAAAAAAATTGTGGCTGAGTTGCTGTCGTTCCCAAACACTTCAATTTTCTTATAATACGGCTGACAGTTGACTGTGGATATTTAGGAGAATTATTAGTTATTAGTTGCACAGGTGGCATCCTATCACAGTTCCACGCTGGAATTCACTGAGCTCCTGAGAGCGACCCATTCTTTCACAAATGTTTGTAATGTATATATGTACAACTTAAATGTTTTTGAAACACATTATTTCACTGACATCAACATAGTACTCTGCCATAGTATAATATTCATGTGCTGGTTAAGATACATTATGTCAAATTCAATACTTAAAGAGTTAAATAAATTACAGATAACATCATCTTGTGGGATTTGCACACTGTCTTCTATGATCAATTTTGTGTCATTAAATATCACTCAGCTTGCTCATTTCAATAACCTCCTGATATTACATTTTAGAATGTCAATTATGCAATCAATAAAAAGAAAATTGCCCCAACAGGATATTAAGAAAGATAAGACTAAAGCATAGCTGCTCTCATTACTCGGTAGTTCTGCATTGTCCCTGCTGGAGCTGTAGAAACCATTTCACTGAATCTCATCAAGTTAAAGGAGGAGTTTAATTTTATGCTGTCTATTTAAAAAAAGAATAAGCGCTATTTTAAAAAAATAAACCTTTAAAAAATATCACGACTGGAGTAGGAATACTGTGTGAGACACTGTGTGAAGGAGTTCTTGTCGATTATTCTCAAGAGGATCATGAACACTTCCCAGCAGAATGGGTATCTCGTGAGAAACAAGGAGACATTGTAAAAATGAGTGGCTCGCAAAGGACCAGAAATATCAGGGTGTGCCATGTCTGTCTAACAAAGCAATGACTGGGGCCAATTAGGGTAGTATAGGGCTTTGAAAATAACACGATTCCTGGCCTTGAAGAAGTAGAAATAGCCTGGAGTGGAAAACCTATCAAACATCTCCTCTGTCTGTCTGCTCAAATATAGGCTCAATCTCTATACTGAACCAAATCAGATTTCCCCAGGTTCTGTGCACATGGACTGAAAGTAAAATCACCTGCTTTAGCATTCAACTGGACTCCAGCACAAAAGTATATGACTTTGTTCCTTTATGAATGTATGCTGAGATGTTATTAGAAGATTGTCTTTTTGACTGTTGTCTGTCAAATATTTCTTTATGTATAAATGGTATTCAATTTGTGCTTCAGAGTAAACTGTGAACAATGACACTGAAAATTGTAAGTTGCTGGTGAAATTAAAATCCCTTTGTATACAAAGCGGCATACCCCCAAAATGCTTAAAGTTGAATTCCCTGCGTGTCTACATCGATATGATTACTGAAGGCTCTAATATTCTAACCATGCCAATGCTTGGGATTCTTTGGCTGGTCCACATTTTTGCTCGGATCTGACTCATCTGGTACATCTTTAACAGTTATGTGGTGTTCTTTAATTATTTGATTCAGGCATTTTGGAAGGTGTTAAATAGTAAAATATGGTGTTTGGTAGAGATTGTAACTTTGAATACAGTATCTAAATTGCAATGTAAATTTATTTTGTTTATTAGACATCAATTCCTTGATTCTATTTTCATTCAAAGTATCATGATAAAGCATCAACATCAACATCAACATCACTACTCAGCCATATCTTAATGTGGAGTAATTGTCAGGGTTCATCTCAACTCCTCCCTCGGGGCTGTCCTTGTACATTTGTGTCTCTTTGTATGTAGGTGTTTGTTAGTGTTATCTGGCTTACCTCTCTTTTGCCTCACAAACATTATGTGTTGCATGTGTCTTGTTAACGCTTGTGTATTTAAGTGTGCATCTGTGTCACGTTCTTTGTCCATCTTTCTACTGACGGTCCCGTTTTTTGCTGCGTGTTCCAGGTTATTTAAAACTTGTTTATTAATTTGAACTCTGCTCTCACTGCTGCGTCTTGCCTCCTCCCTCACTCGTTACAGAAATACTGACCTGAAAGATGCCAGAAGGTAAATGTGAAGAAAGGGGGAGAGATGCTACTCCTTCCCATCCACACTACGCCTTGGGGAGGGTCTTTCCCCATGTGGGGGAGGACTGGCTGGCTGGTCTCCAGACGGACTCCTCTAACCTGGAGGTTAAAGAAGAGACCAGCCAGCTAGTGAGTGGGTCCCCTCTTCACTATAACAGCTCTCCCAGAGGCACCCCAGCTAAGGTGAGCTGTGCTGTTGTAGAACTTTCCCTCGCCTCTAGCAAGAGGAGACAGGGAGGGAAGGTGAGAACAGGTTCCTCAGAGGTACTGGCTCAAGTCCTGTTTTTTTTTTTGGGGGGGGGTGAGATGCGCAGGTGGCAAGGTGAAGTCCCCTCCCGAGTTAGACATATATACCGGTTCGCTGACTGCCTGGGATGCTCTGGAGAAGACCCACTCCAGACTACAGGATCTGGGAGAGGGAGTCCTCCCCGCTTTAAGACCAGGATATGGAGGAACTCTCCCCACAACCGCATCTCTAAGATGGAGATGGAGGACAAGGATGAGCCAGGGGCATGCCCAACCGAGGCCAGAGCTCCTTACAAGGCCATCTTGCACTCCTCCAAGCCCGGTGCATTCCAAGGTCAGTAGGCACTCTTCCAAGGGCAAAGATCGCCACCACAGTCAGGACCTGGTGGTCCCCTCTGAGAGGTCCAAGGGTGAGGACCCCTGATTCTCTGAAGGAGAAGAAGGAGTCTACCAGCATGCGCCACTGAGTATCCAGACCGCGTTGCCAAGCAGAGAGGGTGCACCTCCCACAGCCAGAGCGCATCTCCCTGCTGATCCTAAAGCGAGGCCCCATGCCTGTCTTCGTTCCCATGACTGTGTCTGTTCCTGTGTTTGTCCCATCTATGTCTACATTTGTCATCCCAGGAAGACACTTTTAGGCTGGTCCATTGGCAGGATCTCCCCATGGGAGGCTGCAACTGGAAGTTTCCTGGTTGCAATAGGCCCAATGTTCTGGTCCTGCCCTTCGGTGTGGGTAAAGGGCCGGACTGCTGTTGCTGGGTACACCAGGAGAAATTGTCCCTCAGTGTGGAGTTCTGTAACAGTCCGCCCCTAAGTCCTCCCTCAGGGTCGTCCATCTCTGCATGGTCGTGTGTCTCTTTGTGTGTGTGTGTGTTCGTCAGTGTTGTCTGTTTCACCTGTCTCTCGTCTTGTTAATGTTTGAGCATTAAAGTGTACATCTGTGTAACATTCTTTGTCCATCTTTGTACTGACTGAGTCCCAGTTGTTGCTGCGTGATACGTGTTATTTAAATGTGTATTCGAATAAATTGCTCTTGCCTCATCCCTCACATTACTATTAAACATGCAGTATATGGAATAAAAAACACATTAAATGCATGGAAAACAGTAACCCTCTGAGCAGGTCATGTGAAATCCTTCCACTAAAGAAACTCTAAGTGAACTAATGTCACTTGTTTCAAAGTACTCTCAATGTTGCCATGAGTTGTCATGAGTTACCTGTAGTCTCTGTTTTTCTCTGCTGCAGTGGCTTTAATTTGAAGCACATTGGGAATAACATGAACGCACACTTGCATAATAAGTATTTATCCTTTCTTTGTCCCTGTACCCTATATCTCTGTGTATAGATCAGAGCTGGATGGGGGAGCTGGAGCTGATAATGCAGTTGCATTCACCCTGTGAAGGCCAGAGACAAGGCCAAATGCATTTCTTTAACTACAAATCTATCAGAAGTTCATCTGACTTTATTGTGTAAGACTGTGGCTGGTACTGAATACCTGCTGCATGATCAACCAAGATACATTCAAATAATTTGATTGGTGGTTATAACCTATAACAACAGGTCAAAGCACATTCAGTAATTACACAATAGATATGCTGTCTACATGACATTAACTCAAATCTAATCATATACACTGTCACGGTACGGGAGGCTCCCCCTGCCGGTCGCCTCCGTCACAGCGGTAGTTGTCCTGTTGTTGTTGCGTTGTGTTCATCCCTCAGGTGGGCGGGGCCTATGATCCCCCTCACCTGACGGTCGTTTGTCTGTCTATATATGTCTTGTCTTTGTACCAGTTGACTACTGGTTATTATATCCTTCATTCGGATTGCGTCACGGGTTTTTGGTTTGTGCACATTATGCATTAAACCCTTCTTTTTCCCTGAGACTCGGCGTGATCGCTTCCTTTTTGCACTCCCTGCCCGTCACATACACACCTATATCATCCTACTAGAAGGTTTCATCATGGTTTGATTCAAACATTGCATTGATTCAAACTTAAAATAAAAACTATAAAAATTATTGCATTGCTCCTTTCCTACTTAGAACTTGTCTATACGACAACACTATATTGTGTTGATTGCCAATCTTAAATCTATATTTAAAAATGGATTTTTGTTTTTGTTTTTTAACACTATATTTTGGTTATTGACCATTCTTCTTCATTCTAGATTTATATAATAATTTATGTAGCTGTGATATAAATGTTGGATGAGCAAGTCAGAACGACCCAGGCAGAATGGTTTATTAACAAACAAACAAAGGCAAAAGACAGGATGAAATTAAATGAAATTCATCTGGAAAGCAGGGAGAATTTCGACAGATGCAGCGAAGGTTAATCTGTAGAGAGGCTAATGCGAAGTGTCTGGTATGGGGACCTGTGGGAATTAATAGGGAAAACAGATGACAGGTGATGGTGCTGAAGCTAATATGTGAGTGATTGAGATCTGGGAAGGGACTGGGGCGTGTGATTGGTGGCAGTGTGTGGGAGCTGGTCTAGCTGGGTGCCAACTGGGGAGAGACAGTAACAATGCAATCACATATGTAAAAGCAAAAAGAGATATACCGGCTGGAGCACGCAGGGATGTATCTAGTCCAGGTTTTGGTAATGACAAATTGTCAAAGAATTGTCTG
Organism: Brachyhypopomus occidentalis; assembly: GCA_020368025.1. Classification (NCBI taxonomy): domain Eukaryota; kingdom Metazoa; phylum Chordata; class Actinopteri; order Gymnotiformes; family Hypopomidae; genus Brachyhypopomus; species Brachyhypopomus occidentalis. The sequence continues at coordinate 6,055,623 of JAGXOD010001372.1, forward strand.
CAGCTAGTGTCTAAATTTTTATGGCTTGAATTTTCAATGAATAAAAAATGAATTATTAATTCCCTGGAGCTATGTGTGGATATATACACATGACAATAACAACAAATCAGGAAAACTACAAACTACAGAAAAAGAAACTGGACCACAAAAGACAACAGACATAGGAACTGGGACAAAAACAATCTTAGGGACAGAGCCTGACAGGCTAATGGGTACGGGAACAGATACTACAGAAGATACAGGGACAGATGACTACGTTTGTGTCGTTCAAATTCTGTAAAACCCTTAAAATGGTGAGCACAAAAGAGTCAGAAGCAGTTGGGTGAAATGGTATAACAGAGTAAAATGAATTTATTAAGCAAGTATGGATTAATCCAGAGATCTCAATTACATACACACAAGGCGTCTGCAATAGAGAGCTAATCTCCCTATTCGAATCCTCAGGTTTTATAATCATTTTCCATGTACATGACACGTGCATGTGGTGTACATGCGCTGATCACGTACTACTAAACCGACTATGATTGGATAGATATGGACATAATCCACACATGGTTTGACACGTCTACGCTGGCCTCTCCCTCCGCATGCCCGTGCTTCCGCTCGGACGTCAGGGCCTGTCCCGTGCCTCTGGTGACTGGATAAGAGCGAGGCCATCCTGGGAACATTGGCGTCTTGAAAACACCCAAGGCGCCAGGAAGGCAAGGCCAGCCACGTAGTCAAAGCAACATGAGATTCAAGGCCTACTGCCCCTAAGTACAAGAGTAACTAAAATCATACATTACTAATGTGATTTACGTGTATGTAAGGTAAAGAACACTCAGGAATGCTGAAGTACAGCTGAACTAAAGCATATAATGAGGCGAAATGTTAGATTTTCACTCACAGTTTGTAATGACTTTGTAACCACAACTATGACCAAGAATGAGCAACGAGCACAGAAATGGGCAGAGGTAGACAAGAAGGCTAACAGGAGCCACCATTGGAGTACCACCAAGGGCAACCACAGGCATGGTGGCGGCTGACAGTGAATCCAATGGCAGCAGTGTCATCCTGGGCAAAGGGCATGGGAGAGGAGCCATCCTCTGCAGGTGAAAAGCACATTCCAGGGAGCATGGCAGCGCCTTCTAGTGAGCAGAAGATGTCACAGGGCTGGGTCTTCAACACCAGGAACAAGAGGCTGGGTGGTTGCTGGGGAATACACAGGCAAAGAAACCCATGGGCGCTCCCTCAGGCACACACATCCTTCATTCCTTCCCACACATAGCCTGCTGATGACACATCCTTCATTCCAGTAAAAATTGGTGCAAACACAAGCTGGTTCTCTGAATAGAAGTCTGAACGGAACCCATTCAAGAACCAGTTATTTTGGTTGAAAAGGGCTAACAGTGTACAGGAGAGGCCTGGTTGGCCATGAGAGAGCTGTCCCAAAGGTATATAGGCCCCCCTCAAATGAATGATTGCCCCCCCTCTGGAGGGCCAGGATGCATGGGCAGCAGAAACAAAAGGTGTTAGTGCCATAGCTTTTTTATCATGGACTGGTTGCTTGCTTATCCTGTACTCACTGAAAACAAAACACACCAAGTCCATGATAAACACAATGAGGGTAAAAAAGCACATAGAGGCAGGCAAAACAGGACAAGACAACCAGAACTAAGCCAGCTAACATCCAACAATGACCAATTACATGATAGGGAAAACACAGGGCTTAAATAAAGTGACTGATGAACACTAGACACAGGTGCAACCACTAACAAACATGGCAAAGCACATGACCAAAATGATAACACAACTAACACAAAACCAAACCCCAGAGCCACGGCACCAGAGGAGGGGCAACCGTGACGTAAATATGCAGACGAAAATATGCAAGCAAAATGCAATGTGCACAATATACTTTTTTGTTTTAACAATTTTTAAATCTTTCACTATTATTGAAAACCACAGTGTATTTCCCTATCCTAATAGAAAATTTTATGTCATAGTCACAGTGTTGACAGAGAGGAGATATGTTTACATGGAATGCCTTCACCTGATTTTCCTGCAGTTCCAGGACATTCTCCAATTTTCTGCTGAATCCAGACTTTGTTGCAGGTAATCCAGCCCCCTCAGAGGGCATATGAGCACTATGTTGTCAGACAATGTATATGGCTATATTTGGTATGGCTTTGTCTGTGAGGATCAATCAATGCTGTCTCATAAATCTGGCACAGTATGAAAAAAGACAAAAAATGTCATCACTAATGCCATCGGCACTGTGTTGGGAGGCAAGGAGATGTACCTGAAATATTTCTGAATCTTACAGTTTGATTTATGCCAGTCCAACAACGAGACAGTTTGTAATACATGCCAACATGTGCTCAAAAAACTCTCACTATATGAAACTTACAGTACAGAGATAAAAACAGTAGCAACAGAAAAACAGCCATTCTGTCAGACAAAAAAAGCCATTATCAGTATTACAAACAATGCAATAACCATAAACAACAACAGAGGAAACATTTCTCTAGTTCAGGCAATGTGTCTGCACCATCATAAGTAATGAACTAGCATCCTGTATTTATTATGATACATGAAATAAATGTGAGCAAATACAGATATCTGTACCTTTCAGCTTTTCTTAAACATCACTTCAGCTGTTTTTATAACATCACTTCAGCTGTTTCTTAAATAAACAAATAATCAAACAAACAGGAAACGGGCATTATCAGCAATTTACTAAAAGTAACTAAGAATCCAAGGCTGTCATGAGGAACAGAAGAAATCAGCATAAAAGAATGATTTCTCCTCTATTCGTTTCATCAGGCAGGCTGGAATTGGATAACATCATTTGGCTCTCAGAGCTAATGTCCATGCACACTCTCATTAGCTAAACGAATGTGGGAGATTATATTAATATGTCCTGGACGAACTGAGGCAGAGGGATCTAAAGTTCACTGTAATGTTCATTGCTGGGAATTATCCCTGACAAGTAAGCAGGGACTGTTTCTCCACCAGCAGCACCCTACGGCACACTTCCCACACCACCCCACCACCCCCTGTCCCATAATTTGGTTGTGACTTTTATCAGTCTAATTGAATATGCACATACTGTACGGAGGTTTCAACCCCATGCAGGGATTAATTAAATCAGCAATTTGATTAAAAACACCTTAAGCAGGCAAAATTCTACTTTAGAATTGTTTTGTTATTCATATAATGCCATGAAAAAGTCAACATGGGGTTTCAGTTGCAGTCACTGTAAATGTATTAAGGTTTTTATCTTATGAGTTCCCTTCTATTTGTTGAATGCTATATCTACAAGCCATGGCAGTAACACCTTTTCATTTGATTATATGTTATGTGTTTACATGTGACATGTGTCATAGTTCTTTTCAATGAAGAAACTGCACAAGAAAAAAACAAGGACTACTGGTCAAGCACTACTGGTAATGGTTGTAATGGTGATGACTTAGAAAACCAATAAAAAATAGTCATCAGTACCAAATGAAGATAAACATTATAGGGGGAATATGTAATACTTTATGCAAATGAGTTTTAAATCCATTGACTGCTATACCCATTCATAAGGTATTGATTGTTTTCCTCCAAACTGGAAGGTCTGTGTTACAATAGAAAGAAGAAAACTCCAGCCTCAGTAAGAAATCATTTCAGTGTTGTAGCAACTTTAGAATTAACATTCAACAAATTCCATGTTAAAATGGATTAAATAAAAAAATAAATATCACTACTACTAGCCTGCTTTATCTTAGATTTGCTTAAGGCTTTTAGCATGTGATTAATTGGAAAATTGCCTCAGTCTAATTCCCTGCATATGATGGTGGAGCTCCATAAATATCATTCAGTTGCAATCAGGGAGCTTCTTCTTTCCGCATGGGCACCACTGCGACGGTGCGATAGGCCTTTCCTCAGAGCAGCAGCACATCAGATGCTGCCAGTGAATCTGAGCTTAAATTCCATGTACTACATGAGGAGATATTGACTACTTCTGCTTCACTTGAGCTGGAGCAGATTGACACTTAATGATGAAACAACAGCTACAGCTACAAAAATTTAGTTTTTTCATTCAATGGCACAATTGATCAAGAATTTCAGCAAGCCTGACCTGGCCTTAGTTCATACAATGAATTCTCATTACAGGGTACAAAATATAGTACCAGTGCATTTACATATAAATGCATTTATACAAGAAGCAATTACATAAATAGACAGAACGTAGGACCGCAAATATGCTTTTATTTGTATTCAAAAGACAAATGCTCTTAAACATCAATATATATATATATATATATATATATATATATATATATATATATATATATATATATATATATGCTGGTTGTGACGGGCAGAGAGTGCGAACGAAAAGGAAGCGATCACGCCAAGTCTCAGAGAAAAAGAGGGGTTTAATGAATAACGTGCGCAAACCAAAAACCCGTGCACATGACCAAGATTAAGGATATAATAACCAGCAGTCAACTGGTACATAGACAAGGCATATATAGCCAGACAAACGACCATCAGGTGAGGGAGCTAATAAGCCCCACCCACCTGAGGGACGCACACAACGCAACAACAACAGGACAACTGCCGCTGTACCGTAGGCCACCGGTAGGGGGGGCCTTCCTTTACCGTGACAGACCCCCCCACCAAGCCGCACTACGGCCCGATGTGCGGTCCACAGCGGCAGTACAAAAGACGCGAGACGAAGGGGCAGGAAGGCGGGGACAAGGCAGGGAAACACCTCCTGCAGTCCCGGAGCTGAAACACAAAAAACATACAACATAAATTAGCTCCCGCCTCCCTGGGCAGGACCCTGGACCGGCTGGGCCGACAACCACGCCCCAGTCGGTCACAGAGGCCTCACGCCCCAAAGGCCCCACAAAGTGTGCGTGTGTGCAGGTTACCTCCCTACTGCACAGTTGAACGTCTGGGCATCCCTAGCACGGACGGGGAGACCGCCCCTCACTAGAGGCAGTACATAGCAGGGTGGACTCCTCCACTCTGCCGGAGGTTCCAGGGGGGAATTACTCCTTCCCCAACGTGGGCCGGCTACTCCCCAGGGCGAACCTCCTAGTCGCCTCGAGCACGAGGGGGGGAGACCTCTGTCTTCAGCAGGAGCTCTTCAGGCCGGAGCCCTCTGGTCCCCACACACACGGGGAGCCCATCCCCTCCAGGGAGGCTACTTACGACCAGGGCTCCAGTCACCCCATCACATCGGGGGGCTGCTGCCTACTTTGGAGGTCCCACAAGGTCCAGGGACTCCACAGTCAACCGCAGGAGGAACCTGCACACAACACATACGCACACACACACAGACACAACACAAACGCGCACTTACCCTGACCTTTCTGGTACCCCTCACACAGGGGAGGAGAGGTCTCCATCTCGGAAGGAGGGGACACCCCTTTACTACGCCCCTCACTGGAGGAAGGGGGCCCCTACCGTCTCCGGAGAACACTCTCGAATCCCTGGTCAGGGCCTCCCGTAGGAGCTGCGCCTTCCGTGCCACAGACCGTGGCACGGGACCCTCCATAGCCCCTCCCCCAAACGCCCTTTGGAGGAGGAGCGTACGGGGAATTACATAAAACAATTCACAAGCTCGCTAGGACAAACACAAACACGAGGTGGGCGTCACAAACACATACGCGCACTTACCCTCTCACCGGCGGGCCTCCCTCAGGAGCTGCGCCCTCTGTGCCACAGCTATATATATCTGACCCTATATAGCTCCCCCCCAAAAACATATTTAGGGAGCCTTTAGGGAATTACATATAAACACGAAAGACAAACGCAAACACGCAAGACAAACGGCAGACGCACCTTCCACTCACTCAAGCCCGTAGTCACACACATCTCACACATGCACAAACACAAACACAGACTACGGATAACGTGCGCAAACCAAAAACCCGTGCACATGACCCAGATTAAGGATATAATAACCAGCAGTCAACTGGTACATAGACAAGGCATATATAGCCAGACAAACGACCATCAGGTGAGGGAGCTAATAAGCCCCACCCACCTGAGGGACGCACACAACGCAACAACAACAGGACAACTGCCGCTGTACCGTAGGCGACCGGTAGGGGGAGCCTCCCTCACCGTGACACTGGTATCTAAAGACGTTATTAGTATGAAGACTTTCAAGGCATTGACTGTTGTTCTTCTGCAACATAGATTTGTGCATTCAAAAGTGACATATACTCACTTTCCAGCCCTAATCAATGAGATAGAGTAAGATAGAGTAAGATATATATAGTTTGGTGACACAAATCCTTAGTGGTGGTACTTGTAGGCTGATAAGGGTCAAATTGCATTTGATTGGCTAACTTCACAGGCTATACCTCTGGTAATCTCTCAGCCATGGGGTTCTTAATTGCTAAAATATTTTTTTTTAGATCTGCAGAGTTTAGGCTTTCGCTGATTATATTTGGGGTTATGTTAATTTGTCCAATTACTTATGGTTCCTTGAATTTGAAGGACTGCATATAAACATAACTGTAATTCTAATGTGATTTACCTAACATATTATAGAAGCAAATGAATTAAAAATGTTACTCATCTTGTTAATCTAATAATAATTGTTTTATGTGTAATATTTTAGAGGCAAAACAACAAAAACTGCATCATTCTATTTATTCACTGTACTGAATATTATCTCAGTGTGAATTTTACGGACTAACAGCCAGGATTGAGGAAGACTGAGCCTGAAAACATGAGATATCTTGCTGATTGCAGTTTAAGACCACTGATTGTGTCACTGAAAGACCTCTTTAATTTTTACATAAGGTGTGTTATGCAAGTTATTACATACAGATGAATAAAACTGTAAATAAAAGTTACAATGTATGTATGTAAATATCAGTGGTTCAATTAGTAAGTCAGTTAATTAGTGTGTGTGTGTTTATGACACAAACTAGAGTACCTGTCTGTATTACCATTTAAAATATACTATATGTGAAGTATGGCAGATTCACTGATGCATGTTTTAGCTGTGAGATTGTATCGGCCTGTTTTGTGTTGAACTGCATAGAGCTGCATAGACCCAGGACAAATTTAGAAAAAAAAACTGATCATATCAGTAATACTATTGCTGAAATTCTTTTTCCCATAAAAGAAATCAAGGTTGATTTAAAAAATTCAATAATGTGCTGGATTGTAGCACTTCTAGTTGCGGACAAGCATGCGTGTGTGTGGAAACAAGGAAGTTATCATTGTTATGTTCACTGTCATATTAGCAGAACAGCTTTGACAATGACTAAAGAGAAAATGAGAGGCACTGTACTAATCATTTTCTGGCTTAACACTAAGAGCAGTTTAAACAAGCAAACCAAAAAAAGCTGCATTTCATTGCAGAGGATAGGAATGCTATATGTACATATATTTGATCAGCACAAGCGTTTGGCAGGAAAGTGTCTATACAATGGTAGGTTGCACACTTATCCATTAATTGGGTTATTATTTGTTGTTGAAAAAAATAAAAACACTAAATACTTATTCAGAACTATTCATAAGTTTTAACAATGACATATTTAGATTCTCTTCGGTTCTCAACATCCATGATGATTACCCATCATGTTAGAGAGTGCAAAAAATTATAAATAGTGTCACGGTGACGCTCCCGGACCCCTCCTTTTGGGCGTGTGTTTACGTCGTCTAAGTCCATATGTGTAGTTCCGTGGGTGTGTGTTGGTGTGGGTGTGTTCATCAGTCTCACCTGTGGCTCGTCTCGTCATTACCATGGGATAGCGTTGTTCGTCTATTTAATGTGCGTTTACGCAGTGTCTTGTGCGCGTCTTTGTTTCAAGTGTCAGAGTTTACATGTAAAGAGTTCGTTGACTGTTCCGCTACTTCAAAGTAGCGTATTTTGTGTGATTAAACGGTGAATGTTACGGCAGCTCTGTGGTGTCCTGCTTCTAAATAGCAACTGTTACATTGCTACAACAGATTTCTGTATTTATTTGTTGGTTTGTTTGTCATACTTAGAGCAAATTGTTTTCATATAGTTTTCTCTCATTCTCTCTCTTTCATCTTATAGCTAAACTTGTGTAAAATGTTAGACTTTCAGTCTTTCAAGAACACTTACCAGTAGATAAGTTGAAGTCTTGTATTGAATAACATTCAATAATGTTCCAGAGGGAAGAAGAACAGAAGAACAGAGATGTAGCTGTGGTTTTATTCATTTCCAGTTCCGGATAGATACTAATGCAGTTATGGGCCTCTCACAAAAGCATAAGCCATGTTATGCTGTTGATATTTTTTTCTGGTTGTGTCTAAGAGCTCTTCAGTTTGTGATGAAATGGTGATTGTAAAGGCATTATCCTGTCTGGACTTCAAAAGTGACAGAAAATAATGAGACAGTGTATAAATGATGTCTTACATTGTTTTTAATAATCTAACAACTATATCTAAAGGTTGTATATCTATATTTATATCTATATCTATATCTAACTAGTTAGCCTATATAAATGTAAAGCCATACATAACCACTGGCCATTGTTGTTTATCACATATATAGATTTTCCAGCATTACAACACCATACATGGGAGGCTTGTATAGTAGCAATGTGTCACGTATGGCTCTGCCCTCCACCTCTGTCTTCTGTCCTGTATTTAGTTCTGCCCTTGTTTTCTCTCTGTCACGCCCCTGTACTATGTGTCCCCACCTTCATCGGAGACTAGGAGACCTGGGAAGAACATACAGACACGGAAAGCTCTAGGTGGTTCACCAGGTCTGCTCTGCCTCCCCTGAGGCACCCGGAGCTCGCATTGGTGTTTGAGAGCACACCGAGAACTGAGCCAAGACTCGCTTGTATGTTCATTCTGTTTAAAACATTACTTAGACCATTGTGTGATGTCAGAGGTGTCATGGAGCAATAAGGTGGATGCAAATGCTAAGAAGATTTATTAAACAGTAATTCCGACTCACGGTCATATAGGCAGGCCAGGGCAGATCAGTTAGAGAGTCAAACATGATGATAAAAAGAACAAACCTAATAGAACAAACAGCAGCAAACTCACGGACATGGACACAGACAACAGGGCTGTCACTCAAAGACAACAGGCTTGGGAACAGTATCTGGGACCAACATATATCCAGGAATGGAGGCAGGGAACAAAGGCATAAACGTAGGGTTCATACTGGACAAAACATTCAAAGCACTAGCCTGTCCATTCTCAGGAAAAAGCCGCTGGAACCACAGAATGACCAGCCAAACAAGGACACAGCGAGAGAGCAAGACTCTAGTAAGTTGATATGAGGCTCTGGCTGCTTCCATGTAGTTGGAGTCTCCTGTGTTTCAGCGAGAACGAACCAGAGACAGGAAATCCCCTGTCTCGTCGCTCTAGGAATAAAGTGCAGTTGCTGGCGGTTTTGGCTGGGTTTTGCGACGAGAACCCAGGTAAGCACCATGAGTCTGCCTGTCTTGGCCAACACTACAGGGAAGAGAGACCTGTAGTTCAAGACAGGGTTAAGATAAAGCTAATAAAGACTTATATTAGTAAAAGGATTATATTAGTGCCAAATAATGTATAAATCTTGATAAAATATTATTAAGGAATTGATAATGTATTATTATTATTATTATTATTATTATTATTATTATTATTATTATTATTATTATTATTATTATTATTAACTATATTAGTTAATTTACAGTCTGAAGCTAATCAATACTAACAACATTCTACAGCAGCTATTTAAATCATTCCATAATCTGATTATCTATGTCCTTCAGTCACGTACTGAAGTCTTACTGAAATATCAAAGCATTATGAAATTAGCTTTTAACAGGGCTATTATTAAAACATACAGAATCTGGTTAATGTCTTTGTGTGAATTTAGAAATACTGTTATGTAACCATATTGCATTGTTCAATTTTTTTTGCATATATGCATTTCATTTCATTTTCATTTGTTTTCCATCCTGCAGTTCTAGACAAAGATTATAAGACAAATGCACCATATTGCATGGGAGACAATCTTAAAACTCCTCTCCTACCTTAAACAAATGCACTGCTATTGAGAATAAAAAACACATTAAACCAAACTTAGCCTCAGTAACATTTACTTTGCATTATCAAAAGTGCAGATACATTATCTCATTGCTATGAAATAACTTTTGCTTTGTCAAAGAAACTGCCTGAAGAACTGTGTTGAGTGTTGATATCATAACAGAAGGAGTACAGAGTTGGGGCGGTCCAGACCTGAGAGGAGGGCTTGTTCTACCACAGGCATAAGGGCACTAAAGCAGTGAGATTTTACCTTGTGAAGATGTTTAGATCTTAAGGACGGATATACCAGGGGTGTTGTACTTCAGGGTCTGAGTTGTACATCTGAACCATGGTTTGGAGGCAGAAGCACAGTCTATCGAGGCTTGGAAAGCAAGGACAAGGACTTGTATTTGATCCCTCTGCAACAGGGAGCCAGTCAAGTGATCGCCGCAAGAGAGTCACATGAGAGACGTTAGACCAGGCGAACAGCAGAAGTCTGGATGCTTTGTAGAAGAGAAGTAGCCTATGGTACAGGACCAGCCATAACTGAGTTTCAGTAGCCCAGTCAAGAAGTTAGCAGGACTTGGGTTAATTGAGAAGTTGGCTAGTATCTGTTTAATGATAGAAGTGCATGATTCTGTAGGATTGATGATACATTATATGAGAAGATTAGCTTGTCAACCAGAACCACCCCAAAGTTCTCACAAAATGTTAGTAATAAACCAAGGGTACCTTTTGAGATAATATTTAATTAGACAGGTTAAAAGTGGCAAACACATCTGATTTGCAGTGTGTATTAATCAGAATATCTGTTTGATTTTAACATCTGTATATGTTAAAAGTAAACACCTTGATATACTGATGATCAAAAACAGAGCAGTCTCACTACACCAGTCAGTTTATTTCATGTAAAAGGACTTTGACTGTGTGTAAATAATGAGCAAAGGCAATAAAGGACACATAAAAGCTGATTTGATCATCCTGAGGAGAACGGGTGCAGACCCTATGTGAACAGTAAATAATGAGCTAATCATAGTTTTGCACAAGGATATCACAGGAAGCAGATGCAGTCACTGGATAGCAATTGACTCCACCCCCAACCCCCCCCCCCCCCCACACACACACACATACACAAAACTCCAACACAAGTCACAACTTCTGGCGAAAGTCAGAAAGTCCTCTTTTTACAGAATCAAACAATTAAGAAAGTTGCATTCCTGAAACCAGCAGTTACATTTTCCTTAATCTCAGATATTCTGGCAAGTAAAAATACAGTGGTGCAAATCATTTGCTTGTTTTACATCACATCACATGTCAGCTATAATGATGGAAGCCCACGCAAGATTCCAGCAGACAAGAGCAGCAAGCATATGTCTTGGTAAACCGACGAGAGCAGCAGCCTGTGAAGCACAACAGCTTTCACTTTCATTATTTTTGTCTTTTTTAACCTTTCAAGTAAATTTCTCCATTAAAATGGCAGTTTGATGCATAGATCTGTCAGCCCTGAGTCATTATAAGATAGGACCCTATTTAATGTTACAAATGCAACTCTTTTTTTCCGGAATACTGATGCAGAAACATATTTAAAAGAGAAGCCCAGTTAAACCCCCAGCCTAAAGATGTAAGGTTTTATTATTTACAAACGTGGTTAACTTTGTATTAACTTCATTGATGCATCTCAACTTAATATGCTAATGAAAATGCACATTACTACAGTATTTGACTATAATGGTAATGCACTGGGCCCCATATTATTTACATTATATATGCTTCCACTGGGCACTATCATCCGTAGGCATGGTATTAGTTTCCATTGCTATGCAGATGATACTCAGTTGTATATATCTTCCAATCCGGATGATATCACCACTACTCTCAAGATTGAGAGCTGCGTCCAGGACATTAAAAACTGGATGGAGTCTAATTTTCTTCAACTAAATTCTGATAAGACTGAGGTGCTGATTCTTGGGCCTAAAGCTGCTAGAAGCAGCTGGGCTGATATTCCCCTTACCCTAGATGGGTTTTCAGTAACACCCAAGTCTACCATAAAAAGCTTAGGTGTCACTATTGATTCGGATCTTTCATTTGACACACATATATGCAATGTCACTAAGGCTGCCTTTTTCCATTTACGTAATATCGCCAAGCTGAGACACTTACTTTCATTAGCTGATGCAGAGAAGCTGGTCCATGCTTTTGTCTCGTCAAGATTGGACTACTGTAATGGTCTTCTAATTGGATGCTCTAAACAGTCCATAAAGAAGCTACAACTTGTACAAAATGCTGCAGCTAGAGTCCTAACTAAGGCTAGAAAATTCGATCATATTAGTCCCACTCTCGCGGCATTACATTGGCTTCCGATTAAACATCGAATTGAATTTAAAATTCTTCTCTTAACCTATAAGGCGTTAAATGGTCTTGCCCCACAATATCTGAGTGAACTCATTGCTTACTACAACCCATCTCGCCCTTTACGCTCCCAAAATGCTGGATTTCTCTTAGTTCCAAAAATTTGTAAGACTACAGCCGGAGGCAGAGCTTTCTCCTTTAAAGCCCCTCAATTATGGAATAGCCTTCCAGCTCCAATCCGAGATTCTGACACAGTTCCAATCTTTAAATCTAGACTTAAGACTCACCTATATAATCAAGCCTTCAGTTAAATATTCCCCTAGTAAGGTGCGGGGCTCAGGGGCCCCCAGACGTTGAGATTTCTGGTAATCTGAGATGTTGATGCTGTCATCCAGCTGTGTCATGGCATCACTCTAGTTGTGACTGACTTGACTGGAAAGCAATGTCTCAGTGAGCCCTCATGACTGTGGTCACCTCTGGACCCCTCCCTTTAGTTAAGCTGCTATAGATTAGCCTGCCGGAGCTACATGCTAATCACTGGCACATGAGCTATGTACATTTAAATCAATGGTGGTTAAACTGACATCCTCACACTCAGTCTGTATTGTCCATCTTTTTTGCATGCTTCTACCCAAGACGACTGCATGCAAGCACCTACAAGCACCTGGGAGATGGTCTGGCTCGCCGGTGGATGTGCTGATGCCGGGGTTGGATGTGCCATTGTCGTAAGGGGACGTGCTGATGCTGGCTCCTGCCTGGGGTGCACCATCTGCACCGAAGGGACTGTGACTACTTGGCCGGGGAACAAGAACTTTAAGCTATAACTGTAGAACCACCTCTTGTTCACAAATACGGACTGGTGCTAACGGGCCGCCCAATGGAGGATGGGTTCCCTTTTGAGTCTTGGTCCTCCCAAGGTTTCTTCCTATTCCCCGCCATCTTAGGGAGTTTTTCCTTGCCACTGTCGCCTTTGGCTTGCTCATTAGGGATCTGGACCCATACAATTTGTAAAGCTGCTTTGAGACAACATGTGTTGTAAAAAGCGCTATATAAATAAAACTGACTTGACTTGACTTGACACTTACATTAGGATTGCTGCAACTCAAACGGATTCTTTCCTAAACTACAATAACAAAAAGCAGAACAAGACAGCATTAGTCAAACTGCTAAGCAAAGACTCCTGAGTCAGTCAGTAAGGGGGGATTTTTTTGGAACGTGTTGTTACGGCAATCCTATTTTTGTTGCCATGGATACCTACCTGTTCCCTTCCCCTTTGAATGGTTTCACTTTGTGCATGAGTATTTCAAAGTGTGGAACATAAACACTTGAATAGATAGCAACAGTGCTTCCTCAAGAAGTTCTGCAAAGCTTGAGTATGCTGTCCTGACTGTTCCTGTACCCCTCCTTCTAACTGCAGTACAGAGTTACTCTGCTTTCGTCAGTTTCATTCTGTTTGAGTGTAGCACTAAATGACAAAAGGATAAAGAGCCTTCAACGGTAGTTTGATGAATAGGAGAGATTACCAGTGGGAGAACATTCTTTGAGATGGCAGTTCTTCACACCCCACTTGACTTGAGCTGTCATGATACGATCAGAGATTTCTCACTGACCTAAGTTTCTGGTAATCCATCACTCACAACAAGGAATGCCATAAGTGCAGGAGAAAAAAAAAAAACATACACACAAACTGACGTGGCATTTCTATCGCAGCAGGGCAGCTATACACTCTAAAGTACCCTGGTTCACTGAGGTGTAGTGTACCTAGCCTGTGACATCACAGTATGAACAATGATACACACACACCAGATAAGACTCTTAAAGATCTTCATGCAATTATGTACCAGAAAAAAAAAAGTTTCATGTTTTTGTTTACAAGGCAGGTAAACAAATCCAAGATACAGTACAGCACCAAACATTTGTGATTTGAAAAAGGCCTGTGCAGGAAGCATATTTTTCTAAAAGGATACACTGTGTACAGTAGTAGTATAGAATATACTGTATAATCTCAAGGACTATGTTCTATGTAGTATACAGTATGACAGATCATTTGCTGGAATCAGTTGATTACTAAAGCACAGATGATATTGGATATGACTAGGATTAGGGTTGTTAAATTACAATCCTTAGATTAAGAATCTTTGTGTTCATTAAATGTGGAAAGGACAAGATGTTCAAAAAGCTTAAGAGGAATCAGAACCACTACTCTGTCACTGTCTGATGTTCACTCTCCATCATCATGTTGCTGTTTTGCGTAGATTAGGTCTCATGTCCTTTAAAGTCTGTAAAAAAATATGCCAAAATATAAAGCCAGCCATAAGGTTAATGATTGCAGTAGCATTTGTGTGTCATAGTGGGGGTGAGGAATTCTATATCATGCTATGCAATGTATGCAAAAGATTTAAGATAAATGTACTTACTTGGAATAACGTACTTTCGTTCCATTCCAAGTACTAATACACAGTACTAATCATAAATGCATACATTACATGTACATATTGCAGGTATATTCATATGAATTAACGGTGAGGATTAGAAGTTCATATAGGGGTTTAGATCCATACAACTTTCCTTCTGGAAGATCATTGTGGGTTCTAACCTCTGAGCAGTAAAACCGACGTGGGATTATGATAATGACAATGATGATGTCACTCAAGAGGGTGTGGGATATTTTTGAAACACTGCATAACCACTGCTGCAAAGAAAGATTTTTGATTCACAACACAGAAAAAAGGAAGTAAAAAATTAACTAAATTTAATTTGTAGGTCTAAGAAAATCACCCTGGTGGAAGCATTGTTAATGTCCAGGGATGATGTATTTTACATAATTTGTGTGTGGTGGATATCTTTGCTTGTGGCAGGGGCCAAGGAAAATATTTTGGTTCATGCTCCAAAGAGGAATGTATGATCTGCAGTCCAAACCCTATGGACTAGGCAGTGATGTAATCACATTTTCAGGTCATTTGCATATAGGGGAAGATTACTGTTCTAGAAATACAGACATTACAAAAATATTCATCTGAGACTATAATAAAAAAAAATACAAAAAAACAAACACTTGGTAAATATAGAGCTTTACGTTGCTTGTTGAATATGTAAAGCATATTCATAGAAACCTTAAAACTGACAATGCTATACTTTTCCTTGATTAACTGAAGCTGCAGGCATCCCGCTCCACTGATTTATTTAATGAAACACTCAAGTGGCTCAAGGGTTCCCAAGGTACCAAATGAAAAAGGCGTGGACTGGTGCTTCGAAATTCAGATGTATCAACACAATTAACAAGACAGTGCCCTTTCCATATTCAGATTCAGTTCTCAGTATGCTCCCCTGCAGAATTCTTTGGAATTGAAAGATTATTATGCATCAAGGATATTTATGAACAGTGAGCCCATAGCAGCCCATTGCTTCTTATTCATGGCAATGCCTCTGTCCTCTGCTAGCAGATGTCACAGGGGAATCATTATCAGTAGTGACTCTGCATTTGGCTTTGGAAGCTTTTAAGGATCAGCTGTTTTAAAACTGGTGTTGGAACAAGGGAAAGGCTACATGTGAATGTGCATTCATCTTGGAAATGTCATGCAGGCAAAATGCTCTTAAGACATGTTATCGATGCATCTCAATTATGAAGAGTCCTTATTTGTCACATTTAGAGTGTCACTGGCATTAATCAAAATTTACATATTTAGTCATGATGAACTGAAACATGCCATTATTTGTTGAGCCATAATAAGTTGTTCATAGACATATACAGAAGCAGTACAGAATGTTCTCCCCCACAGAGTACTAAGAGATTCATTAAGTAGATAGACTTCATTCAACTCTGTGCTTCACTGAATTCAACTCGGTCTTCAACATCTTGACAACACATAAAAAGGGCCTTTTGGAAAGTCCAATCTTCCTGGCCTTCCCTTAGTAGCTAAGCCAATTAACAGAGTAAAGATTTGAGAAGCCTACTAAAAATGTTTGCTATAGGGTTCAGTTAAATATGCCACATGCTGACTAGATTTCCCATCAGAACTGTAGCCCCGGGCTAAGCAACTACTCTAAGGTTATTAGTGTACAGTGTAGATATCAAATGTAGATGCCTATATTACTGTAAGATGGTATAGCTGATAAGCATATAGCATTTGTGCATGCTCAGATCATTAATTATCTTATCTAACTGGTCACGCTTGTCTGAAACATAGGCTGTGTCCAAAATGGCATACTTAAACAGAATGTACTAGATTTAGTACACACTACTACACCGGTAAAGAAGTTAGTTATTTATTTATTAGGCTGTTTCAGTACGTGACTGTACAGTATGCACACAACTTTGCACACCCTATGTCTGACATCGTACCACCATCGTGTGACTTTACAGATACAGTTGAAGGACCATGCCTTTTGGACTTCATGATTAAAACGTTCAAGTTGATGTGCTAAGACAAACTTTAACGCCTGCGAGCCCGCTTTCACATAGCACAAAGGATTTTTTGTTTGTTTGTTTTACCTAAATAAATAAACAGAACACAAAGACCAAAATGTCTTTCCATAGTTTGCTGGGGAGACAGTAATTCTTAATCATTATATTGAGGACATTCAGCAAGAGGTGCAGCGCTACCATAAACAGTTGAAGTTCCTCAGTGCGGCTTAGAACGGATAGTCAGCTGCTCAGTATCATCATCAATCATCAGCATAATCAATGATTACCCGAGTTGGCCGACGCTTGCCACCAACGCCAGGACGCGTGGAAGATACTTGGGTGGGATGTTTTTCAATAAAGACTCAGATATGAGGGCCGAGACTGTAAGTACAGAGCTTGCATCAATGAAGAATGTTCATCAGGTCTGCAACATTTGTTGTTTTGTTTATTTGCCAGTTTAGAGTGGGGGTTAGGGTGGATGTGCATTTGCTTATTTGAATGATTAGTTCTGATAAGAGTGCACAATTGTGCTTAGCTATCTAAATAATATATAATTTGGCTCACTTGGTTAATGTTTAATGCTGTTTACAATATATATATATATATGTGTGTTTTGCACATCTAGTGTCTCTACTCACTTAGAAGTGCATACCATGTGTACATCATCAGAATCGTAAATGGGGATATAAAAGTGGGTGAGTTAATCTAAAGTAAGAACCAACAGTTTCGCTGGGGAGACCCGTACCCATGAACCTAGGATACTAAGCCATTCAATTTCCCCGGTATGGAATTGACAGGCCACAGAGCTGTATTTGAAGTGATGAAAGACATTTCAAGTTAATTATTTTTATAGACTGAATGAAACAACAGATAACAGCAATAGCTAGGCCTCACATAGCTCCTTCAGGTTAAGCAGTTTTTCCATAGGGCATATCTCTTCTGCTATGGCGGGTCCATAGATCCAGCCCATTTTTATTCTCAGCTTGTCATATGTTGACACTTGGGCAAAACCATTTGTTGTCTTTATATCAAGGTGTCCCTATGACGGTACCATAGAATTCAAGCTATGAGTTAATGCATCAAAATTCAATGCTATTGGCAAAACTAAACCTGATCCGTTTGGAACTTTATGTTTAAATTTAAGTGTATTTAGTTACTTGCGGGAAATTAACATACAAATCTTTGTTTCTGTGTTGGAATGGTAATGAATGTCCAGCAGGAAGGTCCAAATGGTGATCAGGGATAGGCAAATTGGTAATGGGCCAAGAATGTGCAGGAAAAAATGATAAAGTTCAAGTAGATTAATGATCGAAATAATGCCATGGTTGACCCTACCTATTCCTACCTGACCCTACCTGCATCTATCTCACTATTGCTCCACATTAGAGCATGGATGCGGCAAAAGAGCCAAGACTCTGGTTTCTGGTTGCTCCATGAACGAAACTTCAACTGTTCCTAAACACTTTGAGGTAGTCACATCACATCACAAATCACCTGGCACGTGGCACTGTGGGTATAAGGACATTAAATTCATTCATTCATTCATTATCCGTACCGCTTATTCCCGCTAGTCGGGGTCACTGGAGCCAATCCCAGCATCTCCGGGCAAAGGCAGGGTACACCATGGGCAGTTCACCAGTCCACCACATGGCCAACACGCACACACACACTCACACCTACGGGCAATCTAGAGTGACCAATCAACCTAGGATGCATGTCTTTGGACTGTGGGAGGAAACCGGAGTACCCGGAGAAAACCCACGCAGGCACAGGGAGAACATGCAAACTCCACACAGAGCAGCCCAGACCGAGAATCGAACCCAGACCGCCTTGCTGTGAGGCGACAGTGCTAACCACCACACCACCATGCCGCCCAGGACATTAAATTGTTTTCAAAAATCATTGTTTCACTTTCAGTCAGTTCGTGCGACAAGACCCCAGGTAAGCGCCAATTACATACACAACGAAACATAAAAGTGCACTACCGATAACAAAAGAAGTCAATGTAACATCAATGATCGATAACTGGTCATACAAACAGAAATGGCTTAAATAAGGCACAAGATAACATAACATGACCTCTGTGTGGTGTGCCAAATGAGGCATAACACACAACACCTGGTGGAGGTGTGGCAACAAATCAAAACAGACAAGCACGTACAATTTGTAAAGCTGTGTTGTAAAAAGCGCTATATAAATAAAATTGACTTGACTTGACTTGACTTGTAACATGAAAGTCATATGGATGCTGCTTCTGGTTGGGGTCGATCATAACAGAAACACATTTTTCTTGTTAGGATTATCTAAAGTCATAGTGTAACTAATAAAATCCATATTGTTTGGAATGGCTGCTTACAATAATTACATTTTATCACACCTTTATCTGTTTAAAGAGTGATTTAAAAGTATTTCATAATTTTGTGTGATATTTCCATAATTTAAGATTATCCATTCATATGACTGAGTTGGTAATAATAGTCTTTATCACTTCAATAAGGGTTAAAACTGCACATCTTACTAATCAGGCTTGGCCATCACAGCCCCTCAGGCAACACTACAGTTCACCTGCCTGCTTTGGTAATATTGGACACTATTAGACACTAATTCTTTGGACAAAATTGGACAAATCAAAACACAAAGCTGACCACATGTCCTGCACTTCACCTTCTAGTACAACTGTGCTCTGCCTTTTCAGCCTACTGAAAAATCTTGGCGTTCCATGGCAGCCAAGTTTCGGGATGCCATTTTCTTTTTTGCTTATAACAATATCTACCATCCATAATTTATGCAGAGGTTAAGTATGCATAATTAGCACACTTTTTGGGAACTGCACCATGTAAAAAAATTTGCCCTCACAAAGGTACAGTACATGCTCATTTGTGTTCTGTATCATTGGGCATATCAGTACGATTTGTATCCATGTAAATGTAAGCGTGTTAAAACTACATTGATAATCCTTTGCATTTGTATATCATATAACTTGGAACACACTTAATGATTTCTTTCCTTTATGCCAGAAGTCACCAGTTGGAGTCTGTGACCAACTGATTGAACATCTGGCATAAGGTGTGTTTGTGCTTGATTGGAGTGAAACTGGCAACCATACTGGCCCTTTGTGTATAACATAAGCAAACCCTACTTAATACTGTAATTTTCTTTCAATTATGTCCTTCTTCCTCCTGACTGTTTTCATATGCATTCTAATTTGCTAAAAGTGATATTTTTATTGTCTAATGAGGTCTTTATGTAACATGGGTCCACAGAACAAATTGACAACATGCACAGATTCAGCGTCTTTGCTCTCCTTGAATTGGTTCTGATTTTAAACAAGAGTGAATAAAAGCAATTGTCTATTGAATCGATTACATGCTTGATCAAGGTGTTAAAATGTCAAGATGCCACTTACAGAATCAGATTGCATAGCATTCATGATAACAATGCCAATTTGTATATTCTAAGTTAATTTGGCAAATTGTTAAATTCAATCTTAATTTCTGTTAGAACGTCCTTAGTTCATGGCACTGTGACATAAAATTAGGAAATATTTTTGTATCACTCACATGACATATGTGAGTAAGGCTTGATATGATTTATCATAGGTTAAGTAATCAATACTGTTGCATAATATATATATATATATAACAAAGATATATAACCGTCACAAACTACACTCTAGAATTTATACGACTGTGAGAATGGGTACTATCCTATATAGCTCCAATTTGCTACAAGAACAGACTGACATTTCTTGTTTGGCAACATAGAAAAAACCTGAATTTGAAGATCGGTAGTATTTTAGTGCAATTATTTTAATAATCCATGTGTGCCTGTGTTTATGTGCGAGCAAGGGAATATGTTTTTATCTGTCCATGTCCACATGTGCGTACTGTATGTTTGTGTGTATATTGCAGTGGGTGTGCTTGTCTGCGTCGATCACATCACCTGTCTCGTTTTCATAATTCTGTACGTGTCTTGTTTGTGTATTTGTATTTGTGTTTGTGTATTTGTGTACGAGCCGCGAGGATCCTGGAGCGTAAATGGCAAAATTCAAAGTTAGAAGTGTTTAGACTATCATGGAAAAGCAGCCTTAGTGAATATAAGCATGCCCTCCATACGGCAAAATCCTCATACTTATCAGCTTTAATAGAAAAACATAAAAACAATTCTGCACTCCTATTTAAAACTGTTTCCAGCCTAACAAGGAGCCATGATCAAATCAATCCACTAATCCCACTAGAGTGTAGCAGTAATAATTTTATGAAATTCTTTAATGATAAGATTGATAAAATTAGGGAAAAAATTGGTTGTGCTATCTCAGAGCCTGTCAACATGCCTATGCACCTTGACAGCTGTCTGGTCAGCTCTGATGCCCTGTTAGAGGCCTTCTCCCCAATTGGTCGTGAGGAGCTTATTTCATTGGTGGAATGTGCCAAGCCCTCCACATGCATACTAGATGTGTCACGCGTTCACTCTAAGGGAGTGTGACGCAAGCGCAGGAGCATGTAGGATCAACCTAGACTAAACTGAGACTTTAACAGACGTGAGGGGAACATGAACAGAATACGTTTAATTTATAAGACATACGAACTTACTGACAAATACATGGAGCACAACTAACAACGAGAACTAATACGACTTGAACAATAACTCATAAACTAAACGGACAGGGAAACCAGGTGAGTAACGTAACATGAAACCATAACACAAAGCACACGCGAACACGGAACCAGAGCTAAATAACATGACAATCGAACAACGTGACAAGCGACAATAACCTACAAATACAAGAGACAACCAGGAAGTATAAATACTGAGACAGAAACAAGGAACAGCTGACGACGATCACACAAATCCGGAAACACAGAAGGGAAACCATGACAACGGAAAACAGGGGCGTGAACACGGGGCGGGGGCGGAGCCCACCGTTACAGTATTCCCCCCCCAAAGCGTGCCTCACCGGGGCACGCACGAGAACCCAAAAAAACAAAAAACACACAAACATGAGGGGCACTAACCATAGAAAAAACCAGAACTAAAACACTGCTGCATTCCCAGGGGCGTAGTTAGGGACAGGAACATTGGAGGGCTTGGCTACTGAGGCTAGAAGGGACAGGACTGTGGGAACATGTACAGGGACAAAATGGGTAATCAATTGAGGAACGAACACAGGGACTGGGACTGAAAACACGCCACAAGACACTGACACACGGACAGGTATGCAAACACGTACAGACATAACAACCGTGACTGGGAACCAATACAAAACCAGGGACAGAACAAGGGACAAAAGGCAGCCTGGGAATCACACACGAAAAGTCATTAGTAGGGCCACATGACTGTCCAAATCCTGGCCCACAGTGGGGTAGTGTAGTCTCTTCAGGGACAGGAACTGTAGGTGGCGACCCCCTCCGGGTCGTGGGGACTGTGGAAGACCCCCTCTGGGTCTCCGGGCAGGGGAAGTTCTAGTGACGACCCCCCTCCGGGTCGCGGAAACAGGAAACGTAGACGACCCCTCCTGGGTCTCAGCGGACGTGGAAGACCCCTCCTGGGTCTCAGCGGACGTGGACGACCCCCTCTGGGTCTCAGTGGACGTGGACGACCCCCTCTGGGTCTCAGCAGACGTGGACGACCCCCTCTGGGTCTCAGCAGACGTGGAAGACCCCCTCCGGGTCTCAGCAGGCGTGGAAGACCCCCTCCGGGTCTCAGCAGGCGTGGAAGACCCCCTCCGGGTCTCAGCAGGCGTGGAAGACCCCCTCCGGGTCTCAGCAGTCGTGGAAGACCCCCTCTGGGTCTCAGCAGACGTGGAAGACCCCCCTCTGGGTCTCAGCAGTCGTGGAAGACCCCTCTGGGTCTCAGCAGGCGTGGACGACCCCCTCTGGGTCTCAGCAGTCGTGGAAGACCCCTCTGGGTCTCAGCAGACGTGGAAGACCCCCTCTGGGTCTCAGGTGAACTCACAGGCCTCTCCTGGGCCGTCGTTGCGCTCACAGGCCGCTCCTGGACCTCATGCACATGTGCAGACCGCTCCTGGACCTCATGCACTTGTGCAGGCCGCTCCTGGACCTCATGCACTTGTGCAGGCCGCTCCTGGACCTCATGCACTTGTGCAGGCCGCTCCTGGACCTCATGCACTTGTGCAGGCCGCTCCTGGACCTCATGCACTTGTGCAGGCCGCTCCTGGACCTCATGCACTTGTGCAGGCCGCTCCTGGACCTCATGCACTTGTGCAGGCCGCTCCTGGACCTCATGCCCTTGTGCAGGCCGCTCCTGGACCTCATGCCCTTGTGCAGGCCGCTCCTGGACCTCATGCACTTGTGCAGGCCGCTCCTGGACCTCATGCACTTGTGCAGGCCGCTCCTGGACCTCATGCACTTGTGCAGGTCGCTCCTGGACCTCAGGTACGCTAGCTGGCACTGCAGCAGCTGTAGGACTTGGTGAGCAGGCTCCCCGGCTGCCGGCTGCACCGTAACCTCCTCACTACTCCCCCCAAAAATTTCCAGGAAGGTTTTGGGGTCACTCCTGCGAACCTGGCTTGCATCAGGCGGAGAAAGCCGTCCACGGTCCAGGCTATCTCCGTCCTTTTAGTCAAAATAATGTCTGCCCATTCTAGAGCTTTACCAGCCAGCAAGGACCGCATAAATAAGACCAGCGGGGTCCGGGAGTGGCGGGACGGTCAGGAAGCGGAGGTACGTTCTACATTGTAAAGCGTAACCGTCCGCATTACAATCCTTTCCCTCATATGTGTCCGGGCAACGTGTGAGGGAAGGTAGCCCCTGGGGTTACCTGTCTCATCCTTCTCCAGGAAGGGTACGAAGATGTCCACTAATTCACTGACCCTCACATTGTCCGTGGGTGAGAGACAGCGAAAGGTGTCGGGTTTATCCTGCTGCGTCATTTTTAAGGTAGGTTATTCTGTCTGTTTGTTATTCTGTTCACTCTAAGGGAGTGTGACGCAAGCGCAGGAGCATGTAGGATCAACCTAGACTAAACTGAGACTTTAACAGACGTGAGGGGAACATGAACAGAATACGTTTAATTTATAAGACATACGAACTTACTGACAAATACATGGAGCACAACTAACAACGAGAACTAATACGACTTGAACAATAACTCATAAACTAAACGGACAGGGAAACCAGGTGAGTAACGTAACATGAAACCATAACACAAAGCACACGCGAACACGGAACCAGAGCTAAATAACATGACAATCGAACAACGTGACAAGCGACAATAACCTACAAATACAAAGAGACAACCAGGAAGTATAAATACTGAGACAGAAACAAGGAACAGCTGACGACGATCACACAAATCCGGAAACACAGAAGGGAAACCATGACAACGGAAAACAGGGGCGTGAACACGAAGTGACAAAACCCGAAACAGGGGCGGGGGCGGAGCCCACCGTTACAAGATGCAGTACCAACCCATTTACTTAAAGAATTACTGCATAGCAATATAGAACCTTTGCTCACTATAATAAACTGCTCTGTGAGCCTGGGCTATATTCCCAGTTCATTTAAACTTGCAGTTATCAAGCCGCTAATTAAAAAACCTGGTCTTAACCCCCAGGAAATGTCCAACTATAGGCCTATCTCTAATTTGTCATTCATATCCAAAATTCTAGAGAAAGTAGTTTCTTCACAACTCTCTTCCTTCCTACAGACAGAACATGTCTTAGAATTATTTCAGTCTGGATTTAGACCCCACCACAGCACTGAAACTGCACTGACTAAAGTAGTAAATGATCTCTTGATATCCTCTGATAAAGGACACATTTCTTTTCTCATACTGCTAGACCTCAGTGCGGCTTTTGACACCATTGATCATAATATTCTACTTAATAGGCTGGAGACACTCATTGGTATAAGAGGTCAAGCACTCTCCTGGTTCAGGTCCTACCTGACAGATCATTACCAATTTGTACTAGTAAACAACGAATGCTCAGAGCGTTCTAAGGTAAAATATGGTGTCCCACAAGGATCTGTACTGGGCCCCATATTATTTACATTATATATGCTTCCACTGGGCACTATCATCCGTAGGCATGGTACTAGTTTCCATTGCTACGCAGATGATACTCAGTTGTATATATCTTCCAATCCGGACGATATCACCACTACTCTCAAGATTGAGAGCTGCGTCCAGGACATTAAAAACTGGATGGCGTCTAATTTTCTTCAACTAAATTCTGATAAGACTGAGGTGCTGATTCTTGGGCCTAAAGCTGCTAGAAGCAGCTGGGCTGATATTCCCCTTACCCTAGATGGGTTTTCAGTAACACCCAAGTCTACATAAAAAAGCTTAGGTGTCACTATTGATTCGGATCTTTCATTTGACACACATATATGCAATGTCACTAAGGCTGCCTTTTTCCATTTACGTAATATCGCCAAGCTGAGACACTTACTTTCATTAGCTGATGCAGAGAAGCTGGTCCATGCTTTTGTCTCGTCAAGATTGGACTACTGTAATGGTCTTCTAATTGGATGCTCTAAACAGTCCATAAAGAAGCTACAACTTGTACAAAATGCTGCAGCTAGAGTCCTAACTAAGGCTAGAAAATTCCATCATATTAGTCCCCTCTCTCGCGGCATTACATTGGCTTCCGATTAAACATCGAATTGAATTTAAAATTCTTCTCTTAACCTATAAGGCGTTAAATGGTCTTGCCCCACAATATCTGAGTGAACTCATTGCTTACTACAACCCATCTTGCCCTTTACGCTCCCAAAATGCTGGATTTCTCTTAGTTCCAAAAATTTGTAAGACTACAGCCGGAGGCAGAGCTTTCTCCTTTAAAGCCCCTCAATTATGGAATAGCCTTCCAGCTCCAATCCGAGATTCTGACACAGTTCCAATCTTTAAATCTAGACTTAAGACTCACCTATATAATCAAGCCTTCAGTTAAATATTCCCCTAGTAAGGTGCGGGGCTCAGGGGCCCCCAGACGTTGAGATTTCTGGTAATCTGAGATGTTGATGCTGTCATCCAGCTGTGTCATGGCATCACTCTAGTTGTGACTGACTTGACTGGAAAGCAATGTCTCAGTGAGCCCTCATGACTGTGGTCACCTCTGGACCCCTCCCTTTAGTTAAGCTGCTATAGATTAGCCTGCCGGAGCTACATGCTAATCACTGGCACATGAGCTATGTACATTTAAATCAATGGTGGTTAAACTGACATCCTCACACTCAGTCTGTATTGTCCATCTTTTTGCATGCTTCTACCCAAGACGACTGCATGCAAGCACCTACAAGCACCTGGGAGATGGTCTGGCTCGCCGGTGGATGTACTGATGCCGGGGTTGGATGTACCATTGCCGTAAGGGGACGTGCTGATGCTGGCTCCTACCTGAGGTGCACCATCTGCACCGAAGGGACTGTGACTACTTGGCCGGGGAACAAGAACTTTAAGCTATAACTGTAGAACCACCTCTTGTTCACAAATACGGACTGGTGCTAACGGGCCGCCCAATGGAGGATGGGTTCCCTTTTGAGTCTTGGTCCTCCCAAGGTTTCTTCCTATTCCCCGCCATCTTAGGGAGTTTTTCCTTGCCACTGTCACCTTTGGCTTGCTCATTAGGGATCTGGACCCATACAATTTGTAAAGCTGCTTTGAGACAACATGTGTTGTAAAAAGCGCTATATAAATAAAATTGACTTGACTTGACTTGACTATTTAAGTGTGTGTGGTAGTCCACGTCTTTGTCAGTTCTTATTCTGACAATGTCCCGTAAGTGTCTTCCTGCTTCATGTGTAGTGGAGATAGCCAAGGCCACTTCACCTTCATGACACAGCCACTTCACCTTCATGACACAGAGATGACCTCCCAAAGTGTGAGAGACTGACCTCATCTAATCCCTTAAAATGTTTGTTAAAGGTAACAAGGAATAAAAGATGGTTTACTACACATCCCCTCTGCCCCCAGGGGGTCATACCCACAATGGTCTTCTTCTCTAAGTTAGAAGCCTAACCTTATCTGAGCTCCTGAGTGCAGGAGAGAGGCAATAAAAAGTGCAAATGATGTTCTGGCCTTAATCAAACCCCCTCCTGAAGACACCAGAACCCACAAACCCAAGAAGGACCCACTATCCAGCCAGCCTTATCTGATTCACCAAGGTTTCAGCCAATGTGCCATCTCTTGGAAATTCCTGGTTAAACTCATGTCTAAAGGTGAAAATATTTCAGAGATCCTTATAACTTTGCATCCACTACAGACACTGGATCAACATCTAGCCTAGAGGAAGCAACTCGGCGAGAGCATTCCAAAGACACCAAACACGACAGCCTTCCAACCAAGGGAAGGATCATTATCCTCAAAACCCTAGTGTCCATTTCATCATCTCTTTAAGAACCCTGAAATGAAGATCATGAATATAACATTCAAGTGATCTGTGACTGATAATGCAGGACTTAGGATCACTCATCTGTAAATGATTTAATCATTAACACCTTTGTTGTATAATCACCCCACTTTCATGCATATACCTATGTATTCTTATGTGTTCTAATATTTTAGATATACATGTCCATGTATTATTGGGCTGCATTACTATAAACATATACATATCTACGTATTCCTGTGTGTTCCACTAGTTTAGACATGCATGTCCCTGTATTCTTGGACTGTAGTATCATAAGTGCATGCACATCTATATATTCCTGTATATTCCACTATTGTTAAACATAGATACCCCTGTATCCTGATGTGGTATTATTTTAGATTCACGTATAATTAAGTATCAACGCCTAATGAGTTATGTTAGTTGTCTGCCTATCCAGGTATTAATGTGTGCGCTGTTACTTCAGATGTAAGAATCTCCATGTGTTCTTGTGTGACCTCAGAGTCATGCCTGTCTATGCATTATGTATCATTTATCGTCTAAAAGCGTGAATGAAGAATGGCTCAATGTTTAGAATGACAAGGAACCAAACTAAAACTTAATTAGGCCAAGTAATACGAATCAGTTAATTTAGGAGTAGGGGATTCTCTTTGTCTTGAAAATTGTGTTTCTGCACTTTACCTAGTCTGCTTTTCATCCCCCCCTCCCTGGGGGGAGAGTGCAGTTGTCTGCCTCTCTCTCTCTCTCTCTCTCTCTCTCTCTCTCTCTCTCTCTCTCTCTCTCCTCCTCGAAGAAAACCCCCACTTTCCAGACAGAGCTAATGAATATTCAGTATTCCAGATCCAGTGGTCAATCGTATAGTTGACCAATAATACTACGATCACGCCCCTAAAAGTTAGTTAAAAGGTGTTTCTCAAGAAAGAACAGTTGGATGATGCCAAAAGACCACAACTAAGTTCGAACTTAATCCTAACCTCCAAGATCTTCGTTTCATTTCTCGAGAAAAGTATTTAACCTAGTTTGTTTTATGTCATCACCTTAATTTCACCTTAATAACATCAATTTAATTTTCTTTTACTCAGTTAAAGTTAATTCTGTTCGGCCGACAGTTTATAGACATTATAAACTTTATAGACAGACATTTTAGTTTAGCTTGAAGTTAGTTCTCGGCAAAGTAACCAACGCAAACGAAAATCAGACTGCGCACCTGTAAACCACCGCTGTGACGTCCTACTAAGTCTTCACATTTCCAAGAAAGTTGGAACAGCCAGAAAGTGGCCTACTTTGTGAAAAAGTGACCCGGGTTGTGTAAGCGCTAAACTGCAAGAGCCAATATCTGTGCTTCCTGCAAGCGCGTCGATTCAAATTCGCCTTCAAACTCTGCAGTTGACCGCCCATGGACGTGTCCTCCTACCTTCAGGTAAGACATTAATACATGCTGTTTGGGGTGCCAAGTTCTAATCGTTTGCCTCTATGTATTTCTATCCCTCCATAACATCTGGTTTAATGTGATTAGCACTTTTCATTAGCCTCTGTTGGGAATTTCGTGCTTTTCCTAATTCCTCTCTGAGACTCTCTTTTCCTCCCTGGTTCTACCTGAGTTAGAAAAGAATTCCGTTAGCTATATAATCCATTCATAATTAAATAATAGTTAGTAGTTGTTTATTATTCCCCTTTTGCTTTATATTAGTAGATTTACGTGTAGATTTAGCTACGTTCCTGAGCCAAACCAGATGTTATTCCCTGTAAGGCTTCAATTATGAAATAAATTTGACCATTTATTCATTACTCTGATTAAATAAATACATATTAAGTAAATACGTATTTTGTTCGATGATATTAGGTCACTGCACGGATTCAGAACTCAACACTTTGTTAATGAGACTGATATATCATTATTTCATCTATTACAGTTATCAAATACATATATTTGATAAAATTAACATCAAATTTCAGGGTGGTGCCACGTTTCATAACGCATAATTATGAGTATATCTGCTACACATGTGTTTGCTAGCACTGAGCGCTATTCGTTAAATAAACTAAATCTGCTCTTGACTTGGAATGAACTTTATAAACAAATAAAAGATTGGTTTAATACACTTGACTGTAAACATGAATGGATTGGGTTCCATTCATTCCATTATCTTCACATTTGGTACCTGTAGAATTTAATTTGAAATACATGGGACTGCCCCACTCTTTGACACCTGGCCTGACAAAAGGATCTGCACAAGCTTCAATAAATAATGAGTAAGGAAAGAGAATGGATTGCTACACCATACCGAAAATCAGGGACTATGAAAAATTTGGTTATGCATCACTGGAAATTATGTGTTCAACCCTTTGATGCAAGTGAAGTACCACCCAGTTTAGGTTTCATCTAGGTCCCATTAATGGAGTTGGAAAATTATCTCCAGAAATGGCGAGCTAGTCTAAAAACACACCAATTTAAAGGTACAGTATGTTATATAATGCCACTTAGTGTTGCATTATTAGAATTTACCATATGCTAACAATAATTATTTATAACTATACATTTTATACTTTTATACCTACAATGACAGTAATGACATATTATAAATATATAAATCAATCAATATATAATATACAGTATAAAAAGGTATATCTCAAACTGTGAAAATTAATTACTAACTGGAGGTTTCTGGAAACAGAATGGCAACAGAAAAGTTCAAGTAAACACAACTGGGAAAAGCTACCAGGCTGCATGCGATGGCATTAGTCTTCACATCCTGCGCTAGATGAAATGAGATGGGATATGAGAAAAGGAAAGTGGCCTCTGGGCAAAATGTGTGTCTTACACAAGAGGAGCCTCTGGGTCGCTGCAGGCAACATCCATGGCAAATGACAGTTCCTGCCTGCTTCTTCTGTGTCTCGTTAAGCTCCTGAAATCTACCATTAGGCCACTCACCAACACAGAACCTCGTTCAAGCCTTATCCCCTTCAAGAAGCAAACACAAGTAGGAAGCTCCACAGATGAGTTCTTTAGTTCCACTGATCATTATCATTACGCCAGCTGTTTTGACTAAGTTCTCTTCAGAACACATCTGACCTTGTACATGGGCTAGCCAAATCTGTATCTGTTGTTCAAGACTGCAATGTTCTACCAAAGCCAAAGACAGGGAAATACAAATAAGATGCCTTGCAGGGATTGGGATGTTTCAAGAAGCTCAAATCAAAATGCTGAATGTTACCCTTTGAAAAAATAATTGAGTATAGGATTTGACAAAACAAGCCATCTGTTTACTTTTTAGGGACAAATAAATTGAAGCACCCTTGAAAGCTTCACCATGAAGTGCATTTTTGCATTTTTGACTGGCTTCTGAACAAAGATTTACCAGATGAATCAAGCATCATATGTACCTTCAGTTTTTTATGTCCATTATCATTTTAAGTAGTCTAAACATATCTTAGAGCAAAACATACACAACATGCACATTCACAAGTGCACACACACTCTCTCTCTCTTTTTTTCTCTTAGACACATGTGCAGTCAAAATAAAAACACCCACACTGGGCCAAGACAATGTTGTTAGTAGTATTAGCATGTATTGCTTTAATAATCATCCATGCATACATAAATACATACATCCTTCATTTAAAGCTTTAATAATCATTCCAATGTAAAGCAAAGATTCTGCATCAAAATGGAGTGCAGGATAATCAGCATTCCTTATAGAATAACCCAGTACTTGTATGTGTCATCCATGAGGGTTCTGATGTCTTATTCTCAATTTGGAATCTATGGTGGAAAATGGTTCTCTTTCTTGTTATGTTCCTGGATGGCAAATATCAAAGAATAGCTCTTAGATGCTCTGCAATTCTGTTCAGGTTGCATACCAGAGGGAGAATGTACTGGCCTTCATGATATACCATTAGTACTCTTGCATCATGGGAATAGATTTAAGATACCTTCCAGGGTCCCTAAGCCATGTTCTTGTATTCCCTACACACTAATCACCTGATGTGGGTCAAGGGAACTGCACTTGACTTAATCCCTTTATTTGGAATGCCCTATGATGTCAACATGCAGAAGACATTATGCATATGGAATTTGTTTTCTCTTAAGAGCTGGAAAATTAGACACTAATGTGTCTAGCAAACTACTGAGCTGTATTAATTTAATGTCAATACTCTGTTTTGCATGTAAAACAAATACAGTATTTGTCAATACTTGCCACTGGATAGTTAATATACAGTATTTGTCTATTGTGAAAGTTAAAGGATTAATTTGTTTGATATCTGATTTGGCAGTTTTCTGAACATCGTCTTTTTTTTCAGGGAAAAAAGAAAATTAATGGCACTTACAAACATAAATGAAATTTGGCATTATCTTGTTATACGACTATCAGTTCTCATTTGTCTGACTTAATTTCACCTCTACACAGCACATTTACAGCTCTGCTCAGGATATACCACTGCACAGTCTCTGACCAAATGTACATGGCAGAAAGTCTAACTATCACTCAGCAGTAATAGGCAGGTCCTGTGGGAGTTTTGAAAAAGTAAGAACTCTACAGATACATAAGGGAGTGCACCTGAGGCCCAGCAGGTGTCAGAAGTGCCAGGATATATTATTGCCTGTAGTAAACATCCAGGATCACTTCTCCTTACACTCACAGACATCCAGATAAATCTAATAAATCTAAAAAAGACATGATTACATATGTTCCTATATATTTTTTTCAGTATGTTATCTATTTCATGATAAAATCATACTTTTTGTTATGTCTTTTTTAAGATTCTGTTCATAATTACAACAAACATGGTACGTTTCAATGTTACAGGCAGCAGTACTGCAGACATCCAAAAGCAATTGGAGGGAAGTCATTACAGTGTTTTCAGAAGTATTTGAATGATTGGTTTACTAGGAATCATTAATTTTGCATTCTGGTCAATCTGCCACAGAAAATGATAAGCCCAGAAGTGATATGATTGTTCAGACAGACAGTTAAAGACGTTAAAAAGACAGTAAAATAGTTTAATTTAACTTACAGCTCATGACTTTTCTTGGGTTTCCTCTAAAATAATCCCCAACCCCTTACCACACACACACACACACACTTTCTTCTCTTTTGTACATGTTCTTTAAAGGTTCCTCAGCACAGTGCATTGCCATGAAAGAAGCATGCATGGTGAGGGACTGTTGGAAAGTGCATCGTTTACATGTTTGCCAAACATAAGGAGGACGAAGCAAGGGCAGCCAAGAAAAAAGGTCACGATCTCATCAGCATTCTACAGAGTTGGCCAGAATATTATGACTGATAAGCAAGCTTGGAGTAGGCAAGGATTACTTTTTATTTAGGCAATCATCATCTGTGTTACATGTCTGTGTAGTTTGAAAATTTCTCCCTAAAATATCATTAACTTTCATATCAGCTAACAGGAATCAGAAGCAAGATCCGATAAATATTACAGCTTATGACAAGGCACACAGAAGAGGAAGGAGAAGAGGGAGGCCTTGGGATCATGAGAATTGAATTACTTTAGACTGCAAATGTGTGGTGAAGTGATTCTGCATCTAAATTAATTGTTATTCTCATAGTGTATTGTCCTGTTAGAAACATAAGACGATCTCTATCATGCAGAATATAACATAAATTCACTGCCATTTTGTCACTGAACACTTCATGCTTTGAGCACATGACTGGATTTTATTAAGCAAATACGGTGTAATATATGATCTTACTAGTAGTGGTCGGCCCTGGGTCACTGCCCAAGGTAGTAAGCATATGAGTGAAATTTATCAAGGGAGGTTTAAATCATGCTAGTCACCTTCCTCCTCTCCTCTGCTGAAACATATACATCTCTTAAGACCACCACAGTGGAAAGGTAGTAAATCAATGTGTAGTTGCTTTTGGGAAACTACTGGGAATGTTGGCCTACAGCTGAGTTGGTAAAACTTGAAAGTCATACACAAGTATAGTTTTTAGGCAAACTTAATATTTTTAAATCAACACCATGTATTCCACATTATCCAAGTCAAATATGACCACTGTAGAATTACCACTATAGAAATGTTTACAAAATGCAAAGGACTCTTGTTTGGTTATTCTTACATAAAAATAGAAAATCTATGCTTTTATTGTGCATACACATTCCTGAATTAGATCCTACTCTACTAGGCTTTCAGTGTCAGATAGTGCTACGTGAAAACCGCTCAACAGATTTTCACTGGGAGGGAGTCAGTTAATCTGTTTACGCCTTGCATTAACATGTGCTTCATATCTAGATTGTATCTGGATTTACTTTGGCTGGATTAACTTTACACTTGTGTAAACGTAATACCCAGTGTGACCAGATAGGATTTTACTTAAAGCACATGTAAAAAGCACACCACCACACACATCGTTTCTGTTTTATTTCAAGAAATATATTGTAAACATGGTTCTTCAAAGCCATCGGAGAAGGCTTTGTTTGGCCGTTGCTGTAATTCCTGTGGTCAGCCAGCAGATGCATTTCCACTTGAATAATTGTATATGGATACAGAAGACACATTCTGTGTACACTTGTATTCAGTGTACTCAAGATACATCTCTGATCACCTCCGAATATGGTTTGAGTGAGCTGGTTGCAATGCATCTTGGATGTGTTTACACCTGATTATGTGATGAAGTAAAATCCAAACATGAACCAATCAGCAAAAATGCATGCACTGCGATGGCAAATTACCTCCTACTGGCCACAGGGTTAAGAAAATCATTGTACCCCATTACACACACACACACACTCACATACACACACTTTTGTCATTGTTGTTATTATTATTTACAAATGTAATGTGTTTGTTTTCTCATTTAAGCTTTCCTTTTGTGTCTCCACAGCTATGACCAGTACACAACAAATTACATAAAAAGTTAAAACCTCATCTAACATTAATGCAGCAAATATATGTTGTGACATGCTTAATACAATTTATAAGCTTAATAATATTTTGTCTCAGAATCATTGTTGTGAATAATACACACTTGATAAAATACATAATGGATATATTATGTTTGAAAGATCTGTTTTAAAGTCATTTGTCAGTTTTGTCTCCCACGGATTACACAGATCATGAATAAAAGGAACATAAATAGCATATTTAGGCTAGCTGATAATAAATATTGTTATCATATAGATCCATTTGCAAATAATAGATGCATAGTGTAAATACTGACTAAGGCTTCCCAATGGACATTTAGTTCCAGTTGCTGTTCCCCCCTGACCTACTCACCCTGACCCACCCCCCCCGGGGCACCAGTGTGATTGCTCCCCCTGACCTTCCAGTAGTTACGCTACTGCCACTGAGACCTGCAAATCAGGCCAGGCTATACCCGCGTGCATGCTTTACTCGAGAGTGGGCAGGAGTGCAATTTCCTAGTGAAATACATTACGTTTTCCTCCTCCCCCTGTGATACTCAACAAGAAAGAACCTGGCATGTGTTTTCTGCATTTGAATTACTCCCATCCACTTGTCAGGACTTTGATTCCCCTGACAGATTCCCCTGCTGTATTTTGTGCTTCAGTGCTCATCCCACTCTGTCGTCTCCACACTCCTTGTATGTGTCTAGCATCTCTTCCTGTGTGCTCACCTAGGAAGCATGCTGTTCACCTGCTCTTTACCATACACAGAAGTATCATGACATGCTGTACAAGGCTGCAATGAAAGGACCTTTTTTATTGGACCAGGTGAGTTGAGTTGAAAAATGTAGATATATAGAGTATGGGAAATAGACAGATATAGTAAATAGACTTATGTTTTTGGTGGCAACCTATTGTGTTGTCCATTTACTGGATTAATATTCTATATGGGTTCCTACAAACCTGTATTGAGGTTTTGTTAATTTTTTCTCAGCAATTTTTTTGATTTGTCATGAAATGTGCTATAACATTTGAACAAGATATTGTTTGTTGTTGCCCTAAAAAGCTTTTATTTGTTTCTAAGTTTACCTATATTGAGTGAATATGAAAATAATAATTTTCATACTTAACAGTCTCATTACAGTGCAGCAGTAAAAATTAACTCAATATATATAAAATTATGTTTGACAGTTTGGAAATCCTTAACATAAATAGGTGCCTGACGTCCGCTATCTATAGACAAGATGCTGGTACTTCTGCCAAGTCTATATTGCTGTCTGTTTGTTTTTGTTGTTGTTGTTTTGTGCTTGTTTTTATGTACTACGGTTTAGGTCAGGTAACTGACTTGGCTAGTAAGAAAGAGTCCACATTTTCTTTAACACAATGTTGTGGTCCATTGGTATGATCTAAAATACTTGATTTCAGACATTTTGTTGGACCTGAGCAGCTGACATACTTATGCTTCAGAATTCATCACCAGTCACCAGTTTATCACAAAGGATATGTATGCTCTGAATTATTAGAAATCCCATTGTTCTTTTCCAGCAAAATGTTCCTCTTCTGATCACTATGTTAATATTCATTTTATAATCCTTATAAGTCTATAGACTTCAACAAGCTTTTCAATATTTTTTTTTAGATAATTGCAGAATGACCTTTCTTAACAGTTCTTCTTGTAAACTCTCCAAGGTCATATTGGTGTGTTTCTCTCTTTAATATAACTAAGAATTTTGTTTTGATGTGTTTTAGAATCTGTTTTTCTTTATCATTTTTAGACCATGCAATTGTCACGATACAGCCCAGGACCCCTCCCTTTGGGTGTGTGTTTGTCTAGGCTTCCCCGTTTATGTATTTCTGTGTGTGTGGTTAGATGTGAGTAGGTTCATCGGTCTCACCTGTAGCTCGTCTCGTTTTCACTCGGGTCTCGTGTGGTTTGTCTATTTAATGTGCGTTTATGCAGTGTCCTGTGCTCGTCTTTGTTTAGAGTGAGAGTTCATGTTTTGTGTACGCTACCTAGGTAGCTATTCATGTTCAATAAACATCTATAAACTGGAGAGTCCCCGCAGCGTCCTGTCATATTCCTCGCACATTACATTTACATTTACATTTACATTTACGGCATTTCGCAGACGCTCTTATCCAGAGCGACTTACAAAAGTACTATGTGTTCAGTCAGAATATGCATCTCTATCTAGTATAAACAGGTTTAAGTCCAAACTACTTGAGGTCAAGCACTGCCATAAACCGTTGCTAGTGCTGATGCCTAGAAAGAAGACAACAAAATATAAGATTAGACAATACCTATCAAGACTGAAATACCTACAAGACTACATGCAGTATAGTGCAATACTTAGCAAGTGTTCCTAAAGATAAAGTGCAATTACGCTTTATACCAATGCTTCAGTTGATTTGTGCTTATAAGTGCTTTACAAAGAGATGGGTCTTCAGGCTGCGTTTGAAAACCGCGAGAGAGTTCGCTGTTCGGACAGCCAGTGGAAGTTCGTTCCACCATCTGGGTGCCAGGACAGAGAAACATCTTGTCGCGTGTCTTCCTTGAATCTTGAGGGATGGCGGGTCAAGTCGAGCCGTACTTGAAGCGCGAAGGGCTCGAGGTGCGGATCGACTTTTGACTATTTCCATAAGGTATGGAGGAGCTGGTCCATTTTTGGCTTTGTAGGCAAGCATCAGAATTTTAAACTGAATGCGAGCAGCCACAGGAAGCCAGTGAAGGGAGCGCAGCAGTGGAGTGACATGAGTGAACTTGGGTAGATTGAAGACAAGCCTTGCTGCTGCATTCTGGATCAGTTGCAAGGGCCTGATGGCCTGCAGAGGAAGACCAGCCAGGAGTGAGTTGCAGTAGTCGAGCCTTGAAATGACAAGAGACTGGACAAGCACCTGGGAGGCCTCCTGAGAAAGGAAGGGTCGGATACGTCGGATGTTGTAGAGAAAATATCTGCATGACCGAGTCAGGTTCGTAATATGGGCAGAGAATGACAACTGGTCATCCAGAGTCACCCCAAGGTTTCTTGCATCTTTAGACGGTACAATCAAAGAGTTCTCGAATGAGATGGCAAGATCCTGCTGAGGACCTGTAGCTCCAGGGATGAACAGCAGCTCAGTCTTGCTGGGATTGAGCTTTAGATGATGAGCTATCATCCATGAAGAGATGTCAGTCAGACATGCAGAGATACGACTGCAAACCTGAGTATCAGATGGTGGGAAGGAAAGCATTAGTTGAGTGTCATCAGCATAGCAGTGGTACGAGAAACCATGAGAGGTAATTACATCACCAAGAGAACGGGTGTAGAGTGAAAAGAGGAGAGGACCTAGCACTGAGCCTTGAGGGACACCAGTAAGGAGCCTGCAAGGAGCAGATGTAGATCCTCTCCATGTTACCTGGTAAGAACGCCTCTCTAGATAGGACTCAAACCACTTCCATGCAGAGCCCGCGATTCCTAGGTCGGCGAGGACAGATAGGAGGATCTTGTGGTTCACCGTGTCGAAAGCTGCAGAGAGGTCCAGAAGGATCAGGACCGATGACAGTTTGGATGATCTTGCAGTCTGGAGCTTCTCAGTCACCGCTATGAGGGCCGTT
Organism: Brachyhypopomus occidentalis; assembly: GCA_020368025.1. NCBI lineage: Eukaryota > Metazoa > Chordata > Actinopteri > Gymnotiformes > Hypopomidae > Brachyhypopomus > Brachyhypopomus occidentalis. The sequence goes on from JAGXOD010001372.1 coordinate 6,093,183, forward strand.
TCTGTTGAGTGTGCTGGTTTGAAGCCCGACTGGTTGGGGTCCTGGAGCAGGTTCTGAGTGAGAAAGAGAGACAGTTGGTTGTATACAGCTCGCTCTAGAATTTTTGATAGGAAAGAAAGGAGTGATACCGGTCGGTAGTTGCAGACATCCGAGCTGTCCAGGGTGGGCTTCTTCAGAATTGGGACCACTCTGGCAGTCTTGAATGCAGCTGGGACCTGGCCTGATGACAAGGAGCTGTTCGTGATGAACGTGATGAAGGGCAGTAGATCTATGGAGACTGTCTGGAAGAGTATGGATGGAATGGGATCCAGTGGGCAGGTTGTCGGGTTGCTGGATTTAAGTAGCTGTAGGACCTCGTCTGTGGATAGAGGAGAAAAAATAAGTTAAGGAATTAATGGCAGGAGGATGAGTATTGGTCAAGGAAGTAGAGAAAGAGGAAAACGACTGACGGATTTTGTTAACCTTCTCCTCAAAGAAGGTGACAAAATCCTCCAGGGTAAGGGAAGAGGGTGGTGGGGAGAGGGGGGTTTGAGAAGAGAGGAAAAGATACTAAAGAGCCTGCGTGGATCCGATGCTGATGCTTCCAGTTTCTCCTTGTAGAAGGATGACTTGGCAGCAGTAACCTCTGTTGAGAACTTGTAAAGCAGAGCCTGATAGGAGTGTAGGTCAGAGTCAAGCTGGGACTTCCTCCACTTCCTCTCTGCCTTTCTTAGCTCTCTCCGGTTGCTGCGTAGGACTTCAGTCAGCCACGGGGCAGGTGGAGAGGATCTAGCTGGCCTGGAGGAAAGAGGACACAAAAGGTTAACTGCAGATGAGAGTGAAGAAAGCAATGCATCTGTGGCTGTATCCAAGGAAAGAGATAGAAAAGTATCAGGATGTGGAAGGGTAGTAAGGATAGTTGAGGCCAGAGACGAGTGAGAGATGGAGTGCAGGTTACGTCGAGAGAACGACAAGCCTGAAGGAGATGCATTGACAGGGAGAGCAGTAAGGGAGAGTGTGAAAGATAGAAAGTGATGATCTGAGCAGTGTAAGGGTGTTACTGTCATATCCAGCGCTGGGGCTGGTCTGCTGAAGATCAGGTCTAGGGTGTTGCCTGCTCTGTGTGTTGGAGGGGTCTGGTTGAGAGCAAGGTTGAAGGATGAGAGCAAGGTTGAAGGATGAGAGCAGCTGTTCGAGACATGATGACTGCATCTTGTTCGATGGAAGATTGAAGTCACCAAGGAGAATTAATGGGGTTCTATCAATGGGGAAGAGACTCAAAAGAATATCCAACTCGTCAATGAAGTTACCTAGAGGAGAAGGAGGGCGATAAATGACAATTATATGCAGTTTAGAGGGGAAAGATACAGTAACAGCGTGATTTTCAAAAGAAGAAATAGAGAGATGTGAGAATGAAAGTGGACTGGAGTTCCACTTCCTAGACAAGAGCAAACCTGTGCCACCACCCCTGCCAGTCTGTCTCGGAGAGTGGGAGAAATTAAAGGCAGAGGATAGGGCTGCTGGAGTCGCAGAGTTCTCCGGAGTAATCCAGGTCTCAGTCAAAGCCAGGAAGTGCAGTGAATGATGAGATGCTAAGGCAGAGATGAAATTAGCTTTCCGAACCGCAGATTGGCAATTCCAGAGTCCACCCATCACCCTGGTCTGAGAATGTGATGACCTTGGGGGATGGATGAGATTCCTTGCATTGCGCTTCTTGCGGTAAGGATGGGAACATCTGACTCTGTGGGTTGAAAGAGGGGGTATTGAAAAACACATGTTTAAAGTGCAGCAGTGTAGTAACTTGACGGTAAAGTAGTAGAGTGAGAGAAGGAAATACTTAGCAAAGTATGAAGGAGATTGCCTCTGTGTTGATGTTGAATGGGACAGAGTAGAAGTAATCTGTCTAGTCGCTGTATACCGCTACAGACGGCGCCGTCTGTAGCGGACACCCCTCAATATATCTGCTTGGTGGCTAGTAAGGCCACTCCCAGCGTTTCACACCTTGGGCTAACCTGAAACCACACCTGAAACTAGTAATAGCAATTAGCTCTAGAACCAGCAAAACAACCTGGTAACAAGCAGTCTAAGCACAAAAGTAAATTGGAAAACTCAAGCCTACCTTACCAGCAGAGAAGACAAATCTAATCAGGACACACTAGCACACTAATTCTAGTAGGGAACACCCCCCCAATATATCTGCTTGGTGGCTAGTAAGGCCACTCCCAGCGTTTCACACCTTGGGCTAACCTGAAACCACACCTGACAGAAAGACAAGCCGAAGGACAGGATGCCGGGTTACACACGGGACAGGAAGAAGGCCAAGTCAGGAAAAAAAGGGTAATCGCCAACACGCACCCTCTCCCAGGCAGTCCCGCGTAACAGTGGGTAGGATCCCCACGAGTGAGAGAGAGAGCAGTCTTCCCAGCCAGTGAGGGACTCCTCCCCCCCACCTGATTGATCGTCCAGTGGCACGGAGAGCCCAATACTGGTGGGCACCTGGACCGTGCACCGAACCCCTCCCGAATATGAATTCAGGGATGAAGAGTCGGAAGAAGCCAGCCCCCCTCCGTCTGTCTGCTCGGAGGCTACTGAGTACTACGGGGAGGAGCCAAGCTCCCCTCCGTCGACGCATTCAGAGGGAGAGGAAAGGTATTGTGAGGGGAATGATGTCAGCCCACCGCCCTCGGAATAAATCCGCCGAGATGGTGAAGGGCCAAGGGGAGCAGGCTGAAAGTTGTTCCTCCTCACCATCGGGCGAAAGCATGGAGTGCCCGGTGGAAATTCCCGATAATGCCAGCATGGGGAGACACTACTCCTCAGAGGAAGAGGAAGAGATGGAGGCCCAGGAAGAGGGAGCTACGCGCACCTGGACTGCCAAGTGCCCCTCCATGGCGAAAAAGGGAACTGGGCAGACCCCTAGGGATCCCGGCGGGGGATCAAATGGAAAGCCACCGGGCGCAGCGCTGCAACGCCAGTACTGCAGACCCCGCCAATTACAGGGCTCCAGGTGTGGAGGCCCGGAAATGTGCTCTCGTTTGTGCCTATACCTGTGTTTTTGTCAGTCCCTGTGTTCCTCCCCAATGCCTTTTTCCCTCTTGTACCGTTCGTGTTAAATGTTGTGTGTATTTGTACATGTCCCTGTTTTGTCTAACATGTTCTCCTCTGTTTTCCCAGGGAGGGTGTTCTGAGCGGTGTCGTGGTGGAGCCCCTCACGGAGGAGTCGACTCCCGGAAGCCGAGGTTCCCGGCGGCCCCGTGACTGCCCCTAGGTGTGGGTCCAAGGCTTTACAGCTGCGCTGGGCACTCCGGGGCAGAGTTGCCCTTGGTGGGAGGCTCTGTCACGATACATCCCCGGACCCCTCACCATACATTCCTCGCACATTACAGCAATACTGTCATCTTGTTCTCTGCTTGATTTGTGCAGTTTCATTTATTTTTCCCACCTTTACAAAGGACACTGGATGTGCATAAAGCAGGACACCAGGGCAAGAGCAGCATACAGCTATCTTTATTAATTGTTTGTTAATTGTCAGCGCAATACTGAAGTGCTTAAACATACATGAAATACACACGCATGTCAAATAAAACCAACAACTGACAAGTAACAATGATGACACACTTAAATTCCAAGATGAACAGGTGACACAAATAACAGACATACACACACAACCAACAAACAATAAACACCTGAAGGGAGGAGTCAAAGGCTGTACCATGTCAGACATATTAAACAAAGACATCTGATGCGAAGAACACAGACCCTGACATAATCTCATGCAACTAATGTCTGGATTGTATGCTCACTTTAGCCACATACATTTGCACTTCAGTCAAATGTGTCTGGTTAGCCAGACTGAAATCAGTGTTCTTCAATGCATAAATAAAAATAACACCACTGGAAAACTTTTGTATCCCATTCTTAATTTTCTTAAATGTAGACAAAGGCTAAACTTTGGCCTAGGATCTAGGGTGCAGAGTAATCGATTAATTTATATTTCTACAATGTTTCAAACCAGTAAACAGGTCTGATTATATTCTCACTGCTGGTATCACAAATAGATTCTCAACCTGTTCTTTACTGAAGTGTTTAATTTTCCCCACACTTCTCCAAGTATACTCCTATCTTCATTCTGTTTAACTAGCTCAGTTTGCAATTCACACGACCATTTGTCCATTTTTTATTTCTTTTGGCTTTGCACTTTGGATTTCTGTGTCTGTGCCCAGGCATTCCTAATGTTTTCTGGAACACTATTCCTCAGTTAAGGACCTGTATAAGAAAAATGTCTTCCACCAACCGAGTTGCCAGCAACAGTAGGCTTGCATCACATAAGCAAAGAGGTTGGGTGAGTTAGAATACTTCAAGATATCAGCTGAGGCCATGACCTTTATAACACATCTCTATCAATTTTTGTATAAGAAAGAATATGCTCTTGCTTACTTTTCAGTGGACATGGCTTGCCCCATTGTAAACTAGCTGCATCTAACTTAAAAAAGACAGAAAGTTGCAGTTGTAACTATACAAGTGTCCAGAAGTTATGAAAGCATGAACTAGTTTCTCCACATTATGTAGGTTTAGCATATGACTAAAACTTGATATGCAGTTCTAGAAACATGTTACATGTAACTCAAAAGAAAAATTGTTACAACTGAAGAGCAGACAGGCAAGATGCAGATGCTGACTTTTCAGGACTTTAATAAATTAACAGACACTACAGAGAACTTAGTGATAACTTGGGCAAAACAAACAAACTACTAAACCAACAGAAAAAACTTAACATAGAATAACTGGGGAAAACTAACAACATGCAGGCAGGGGTACTTACTTAGACCAGAAACAACCAACAAGGGAACAGGGCAAACATGGGGCTTTTAAACACGGGAAACAGGGGAGTTCAAACGAGACAGGGCTGGAGACGAATAACGAGAGGGGCGTGACAGAGGGACAGATTAGACAAGGAACAACAGAAGACACGGACAGGACTGACTGGGGAACGGATCCAGACAAGGTAGACAGAAGACAAGGACAGGACTGGCAGCAGGAAGGATCCTTATCTGACAAAAACTAACAAATCTTATGATAAAATCAGCAAACCTATTTTCACAATGTGACGGGTGAGGTAAGTGAAAAAATAAGGAAATAAGGGAGATTTAACAGAATAAAGCCTGTGATTTAGTCCAAATCAAGGAAAAAATAACCAGCAGTTAACTGGTACAATGAAAAGACATACAGACAGAAAAATGACCCTCGGGTGGCGAACTCCCTAAAGGGTAAAGCCCCCCTGAGGGACAAACACAACGTCACAAGACAAGCATGAATAATTGCCGCTTCTGACAGAGGTGGCCGGCATACCGTGACACACAGAAGACAACATAAGTACATATAAGCAAGTGTATAAAAGAAATTCCTAAGTGATTCAACCAGTACATATAATTAATCAATCTCACTATTAAACTGTTAACACACCTGCAGCTCTCACAAATTTCTCCATTTCATTCTGGCTGTACCTCACTCTTCTATCACCCTCATTCTGTATTTGATCTATGCTAGATGAGAATTAACAAGTAGTCTAATTTAGATAATGTCATAAACATACCTAATGGCATAACATACATACATAATGGGATAAATATATTTCACTACTTTGACCAAAAACATTCTTGCTATATGAGTCGTATAATTCATTTAAGTATATGGGATTTATCTTATAGATATCATTTTCACAATATGATACTCACTGATGTATTATAGTTCATTGTGCTGATAAAGAATTGTTTGTGAATTACTAGATTTACCTGTTCAGAAGAAATACAGTCAATTCAGGGTGACACCTGTCTGACACACAAACACTAAAAAATTGTTGGTAACACTTTCTATGGGTAACACTTTACATTAAGTGTTGACTAACTAACGTGAAGTAATGCATTAGTTAACAGCAACACATGAAGTAACACATTAACAGTAATGAACTAATGTTAAGTAAACATGTAGGAGTTGCATTAGTTAATGCTGTGTTAATATGAAGTGGAGACTAAGTGGTGTTGACTAACTAACGTGAAGTAATGCATTAGTTAACATGGACAACACATGAAGTAACACATTTGCATGACTGCAGTGTGGAGAATGGTATGTGAAAGTCCTTCTTGCAAGACACAAAGACGAATGTCTAACATACATCAGAATGTAACATATTGGTGCGACCCTAAAGGAATATATTACACTGTACTGATTTACATACATAAAAAATGGGTAACTTGGAAATTTCCAGAATCTATCAGCATAGGAACTGAAGTGTGTCCATACTGTTTTTAGCTCTTTAGTCCCTTTTGCTCCAAACTAAAACACTAAAGTTCTAAAAAGGTGCGAGCAACAAAGAGCCAAAACAGGAGCCACAACTGTTACATGTTTACTTAACTTTAGTTAATTATTGTTAATGTGTTTCTTCATGTGTTGCTCATATTAACTAATGCATTACTTCACTTTAGTTAGTCAACACTTAATGTAAAGTGTTACGCTTTCTATGATACCTGAATTTACAATCCATTTTAAATGTGATTATAACTGTTTGTAACTTTGTAATAATGCTTTGTAAGCATACTTATAACCTCCAATAATGCCTCAATATTGAACTTGTAATGAATTATTTTGTAACTTATGAAGATGTAATAATTATTCATTGTCACTATTCATTCAAGTGTCACTATTCATTATAGTGCCGGTAACACTTTCTATGAAGCCTCCATTTATAAGCCATGATAAAAGTGATGATAACATCATTATGAAGTGACAAACAGTTATAGTCACATTTATAATGGCTTATAAATGAAGGCTTCATAGAAAGTGTTACCAAATTATTTTTCACATTTGTCTCCTGCATCATGAAGCTCTGAATATGTTCATCCGCCTTGTTACCTTAGCATTGATCAGTGCATTGATGAGATTCTTTGTGTTTGTTTCAGTTGGGCTACAGTAGATTAATAGGTATTTTGCTTCCCTGGGCTGCATCAATGAACACAGCTTATAACAGAGATGGTTTCCTCCCCTTAGTCACATTAATGGCTGTGGTACACGCCTTTCTTCTTTTCCCAAAATACTTAATTTTCTGACAGTCGTTGCTTTGCTAGAGAACACATTGGAAATCAGGTGATTCTAAGATCACTACAGACAATAAAACAGGCCATAAAGGGATGGATGTCATGTGTTTAATGAGAGCAGCTAATTAATGATTCTCTCTTAATGCTATTTCAGTGTAATTCAGTATTTTAAAATCTGCCATTGATATTTTATTCAATATACTGTACAAGAACTTCACTGGCTAGAGCTGGTTCACCAACTGCTCCGTATCAACCTAATATTGCAGCCCCATTGCATCAGAGGAACTGTGATGAATATGGCAGCTTGTTAAGCCTCAAAGTCATATCCATTATGTCATCTTCAAATGCATGTATCTTAAGATGCATTTACCAAACAAATGATTTTGCTTCTAGTAGCTACATGATCAAAGCACATACATTACACTGCAGGAAGCATAACCTAAATCTTGTTTTCTTGGCCAAAATAGCAACTGAGATACTTATTTGTTAAAGTTCCATTGAACTTCTTCCTTCCATAATTATGATCAGTGTTTTTTGAGTTGCATCTGCACTGCTCACTGTCACATTGTTAGCATATATAGTACTTGTCTCACTGAACAGCCAAATCAGCATCTGCAACATATAATACACATCATATCTTCACAGACAACAGTAGTGGTACATTCATGGAAGTGCTTAGTGTTTTTCTTGCTGATCCATTAACAAAGAACATTATAGGATGTTCATTTTTCCTAAACACTATTTTCCTTTTTCACAGTCAGAACAGACTATCGATATCAAAATATGATTATATGTTACTTCACATTGATATATTACTAAATATTAACTTTGTGTGCAACCTGATTTAAGATTTAACAAAACAAACAAAAAAAAAAACACCAGTGAACGAGTGAAGGGTCTGAAGGGTCCAAACACCAACAGTTAGGAAGTCGTATGTCAATTAGATTAAACAGTTCTTATTAAACAGCTCTTATAGGCTTCACTGACACAAGAATAATAGCATTGTATATGATGTAAGAACTTATGTCAGAAAAATACTTCTTTAGAACTCTTGAATTATGACTGAACAAAAAGGTTTTAGCTTTTCAGAATGTGTTTTCTGAGCCTCTGTGTTACTGCCCCAGGGCATGACAGACTCTGAATCTGAGCCACTGAGCTGGGCCTAACAAAGCAAAACCATGTTAGAACAGCAGAAATGGATCCATTGTGTTATCAATCTCACATACCTTAGCTATGCAACACGTATACATTGACACTTTTCTGGGAAACCCTCAACACCTGCTCTATTGTATAAATTGTCTTTAAACAATATGTTAAAAGTGATTTGATGATAGTCAGATTGAGACATGTTTGACAAACAGAAGAGTGCCAGGGGACGTGTTCTAAGAATGAGACAGTTGCTGTGGCAGCTTGACTCCTGCCGATAGCAATGCGTTTTTCTGTTCACCCTTATTGGAATTTTGTATGCCAATTTCAATGAGTTTAGACTATTATAATCAGAGGGACCACAGCTGCTCCACAGCAGTGCAAATGCAGAAGCAAAGAAGTGCCTTGAGCCTCTGTTTACAAACCAAGTCCGATTTCCTCCTTTCATACTCAGACAAGCTGAGGCTCACCTTCTGCCTCTGAGGATTTCATTCTGTCTTGCATCCTAACTCCTCTCCAGACACAATTGGCTCCAAACTTACCAGACTCAGGGGCTTTTATGCAAATCTTTGCACCAAATTCATGGGTACAAGCCCATTTCTAATTCTCAGAAATCCACACTTCAAACAGAAGGCTTTTAATTCACAGATGACAAAAATTGAGAACATTCCCATTATTACCCTTACAAGCTGGAGGGGACAACTTAAGGAGCTTGGCTGTAAGACTGAAAAGTAAACCTTTTTCAAGCAAAGCTTCATCACACTGCAGAGTGTTTGCATTATGTTAAGCAAACAGTGTTGGTCGTGGAGCAGATTGGCCAACTTTGCTGATTTTCATTATGATAGAGAATTGACAGTAGAGAAAGCAAAATATTTTTGGAAAAAAATTCCATTATTAATGTAAAAATCAGCTTTCATTCCCCTCAAAAGCCCCTAAAGTGATTTTCACCCAAAATGGATTTGAATAAATTTCAATCCAGAATCATACTCAAAAAGTTTGCTTTTCTTCAGAATTCCAGCATTAGCATTTCCCATTGATGTAGACTCTCCCCTATGACACAACAGACAGGGTCAAGTCTTGCTCACATGTCTCTCCACTGCAGCCTGCTACTGTATTGTTTCAAATAGGTAGAATCATTGCACACATTTTTTCTTTCAGCTAACTGCCCAGTACTTAATGTGACCAAGCATAGACCCAATTAGTAACATGAAAAAGAAGATCCATCACCCCAAGTTAGCAACAGGAGAGAGGGATTTATACCCTGGTCCTAGGTGTTTTCCATGGCACTGCACTGCAGAAGAACTGCTTTAAGCTAAATATGCCTGGAAAGAACATTTTGCATTTTCATCATAGACATTTGTGACACACATAACTAAATCTTTCCCAGTATCAGTGGGTGCATCTCATAATTTTTTTCATCCTTGTTTCCTTTCCTTGCCTCCTGTCCTTGTGTCTTAGGTCCTCCCTTTGAGGAAACAAGATAAGGATACGGAAAAAGATGCATCTCCTGCCAACAGCTTTTAAACTGAATTAGATGAGCCTGGACGTGGACATCTTAGTTCTATAGACATATGTTACAAACTGCGATGAGAAAAATCTTCCCCATAGGTCACACCTTCTTCCTGAGCTCTGAAGGCCTCCTCAATCAATCAATCAAAATGTATTTATATAGCACTTTTTACAACAGTTGTTGTCACAAAGCAGCTTTACAAGTGTCCGATTCCAAGCCCCCAGTGAGCAAGCCAAGGGCGACAGTGGCAAGGCAAAACTCCCTAAGAGCATGAGGAAGAAACCTTGAGAGGAACCAAGACTCGGGGGGGAGCTCATCCTCCTCTGGCCAACGCCAGTCACCATGACAACAACAATTCAAGAGATACATAAACGAAGTAATGGTAAAATAAATAATTCTAATCTTTGTGTGTATTTATATACATGTGTTCTCTATGTAATTCTTATCCTCCTCTCTCCACGGTCCTTGATTCCTCCGAGTGCATTTAGAACTTGACCCAATTCTCACACAGTACTATAGTCCTCCGTGAAGCATACACATTCATGACTTTGTCAAAGGCTCAGTAAAACAGGTGTAAGCTCTTAAGACATTTGAGAGTTGAGAACAGAACTGGGACAAACTTCGCCTGACATCCCTTCACCTGTATACATACTGCTGAAACATGATTTCCTGCCACCATACTGGATTTAATTGACTAAAAACTACATTTTATAATACAGATAATACAACATCACAAGGAAACAATATGTAACATAGAAATTTAGGTATTTCTAAATGTCCTGTTGTCACAGGCAGCTCCAGAGACTTGTTCACTCACATACATGCGTCTTTACAAACCCTTCCCCACACGCCCACCTCATCACAAACCCTTCCTACCTCATTTTCACCTGTTAATTAGTTGGTTTCCTTCACCTGTTTCCCCCTTAACTTTAGGACTATTTAAGCACATGGGCTGCAGCCTCCAGTGTTGTGCGTTATTCGTCAGTCTCCCATTCACTGCAGACTCTAAGCCTGCCTGCTCTGGATAAGCTTACTCACCTTTACTTAGTTGAGCTGGCTTCTTTGTTTTTTAACATATTATTTAGCTCAAGGCTATGGTTAAAAATGTTTCTTAAACTTTTATATGCATCTCGCTTCTTGTCGCTCACTATATCACACCTGTTCATTTATCAAGTTATATATTGATAAAAATTTATTTTGTGTTTACATTTAAAATTATGTTAAATATGTCACTGTCAGGTCATCTCAGTTCCTGTTTAGTTGAATGTCATTTCAGTGCAATGAAATACTGATCATGCTTCAGTTCTATTATATTAACAGAAACAGGGTGTCTATTATCATAAATTGTCATATAGTAAATCTAACAAAGCCTTGCTCTCTGGCTTATATACAATATGTTTTAAAGTGTTTTTCCCCTAACTTCAGAATGCTCATATACATGGCCCAAGAAAAAGAGATTACAAGTATACTTAAAAGAGTTCCTTTTGCTCCATTATTTGAGCCATCTTTGGTTTGTTTATCTGTGGAAAGTCATGAAGTCACAGTGGAACAAAGGTAATTGCCTTCACAAACGTGGTCTGAGTCAGGCTTACAAGGGGGGCATCAAGTGCTCATAGGAGACGATCATGTGCACCCATGTTGGGGAAAATTAAAGAAACAGGACACACTACAGCCTTGTACATCTAAGCAGGCATACTCAAACGAGGGGTGCAAAGGTACAAATGTGAGTAATGAGGTAGGTCCTAATGCCAAGATCACATTACATGATTTTAGCACCGATTTTCCACTTGCTGACGGGTCACAGAGAAAGGCCACAGATCAGAGGCAAATTGGCATTGGCATGGGGCTCAGAAATCAGCTTTTGATCACTGTGTGAATTGTTCAAAATACACATCCTAGAGGCTTGCCGATTGCTTGCAGACTCCCAAAAATATCCAGCAGGTAAAATATGTGGATCCGTTCCAAGTCCAAATCTTGTAGTGTGAAAAGTGGTGGGATCCAGTTATGACTGGCAGTACTTGCAGCCTCAAACTACAGCCAATGAGAGCACAAAGATACAGGGTGAGGGGAAATCTGGGGGAGGAGTTGTATAACAATAAACAACTTGGATCATGATGCTATTGTTGGCAAATCATACCTTCTGTGACGGGCAGAGAGTGTGAACGAAAAGGAAGCGATCATGCCAAGTCTCAGAGAAAAAGAAGGGTTTAATGAATAACGTGCGCAAACCAAAAACCCGTGCACATGACCCAGATTAAGGATATAATAACCAGCAGTCAACTGGTACATAGACAAGGCATTTATAGACAGACAAACGACCATCAGGTGAGGGAGCTAATAAGCCCCACCCACCTGAGGGACGCACACAACGCAACAGGACAACTGCCGCTGTACCGGAGGCGACCGGTAGGGGGAGCCTCCCTCACCGTGACAGACCCCCCCACCAAGCCGCACTACGGCCCGATGTGCGGTCCACAGCGGCAGTACAAAAGACGCGAGACGAAGGGGCAGGAAGGCGGGGACAAAACATGGTAACACCTCCTGCGGTCCCGGAGCTGAAACACAAAAAACATACAACATAAATTAGCTCCCGCCTCCCTGGGCGGGACCCTGGGCTGGGCCGTCAACAAGACAAAACCATGCCCCAGTCGGTCACAGAGCCCTCACGCCCCAAGGGCCCCACAAAGTGTGCGTGTGTGCAGGTTACCTCCCCAGGGAGCGGTTGATCGCCTCCTGGACCTACCTCTCGGCTTGAGGCAAACCCTTGCACACAGCAACGCGTGACCCTGAGCAACCCCGAGCACGAGGGGGGATCTCTGTCTTCGGCAGGAGCTCTTCAGTCCGGAGCCCTCTAGTCCCCCACACATCTGGGAAGCCCCTTTTTCCCCTTCAGGGGAGGCCACTTACGACCAAGGCTCCGGTCACCCCACAACATCAGGGGGCTCCTGCCTACTTGGGAGATCCCACAAGGTCCAGGGACGCCGCAGCCAACTGCCAGGAGGAACCTGCACACAACATCTACGCACACACACACACACACAACACAAACGCACCCGTGCCCTGACCATCTCAACCCCTTTTCATGGAGAGGGGGGAGGGATCTCCATCCTAGGAGGTGGTGACCCCTGCAGCAGAGTACCGCATGCCTCCACTGCGTTCCCCACCAAACTCAAGGACACCACCGGCTCAGGAGACGTCCTCCACCAGGTCAGGGCCTCCTTCTGGAGCAGCGCCATCCATACCACAGACCGTGGCACGGGACCCTCCATAGCCCCTCCCCCAAACGCCCCCTTTGGGGAAGGAGCGTACGGGGAATTACATAAAACAATTCACAAACACGCTAGGACAAACACAAAGTGGGCGACACATACACACAGACCACACACACGCGCACTTACCCTCTCACCGGCGGGCTTCACGCCCCCTCACATTCCCGGTAGGGCCTCCCTCAGGAGCTGCGCCCTCCGTGCCACCGACGGGACCCTCCATAGCTCCCCCCCAAAAACACACTTAGGGGAGGTGAGGAGCATACGGGGAATTACATTTATACATGCTAAAACAAACACACAAGACAAACAAACGACATGCGCACACTGCACTTGCTTGGACCAGTCCACCGTCACATATATATAAACACAAACACATAACGACGATGGACTGGCTTAACGCGAGGCACGCGCAGCCACACTGGAGGAGAGCACTGTTATGGTCACTAGCTCCGTTCACCGCCGTGCTACATAAAATACATAAACAAAACATTTAAGCGGGACGAGCAGTGAGTGACCAGGCTCTCCTCACACACATAACAAAGTAACAAATAAAACGCAGACAAACACTTACCACGAGACATGACCACAAACGAAGGAGAAAATAAAGGAGACTGGCGGCTTCCGAAAGGTGGCTGGTTATTCTGTGACGGGCAGAGAGTGCGAAAGAAAAGGAAGCGATCACGCCAAGTCTCAGAGAAAAAGAGGGGTTTAATGAATAACGTGCGCAAACCAAAAACCCGTGCACATGACCCAGATTAAGGATATAATAACCAGCAGTCAACTGGTACATAGACAAGGCATTTATAGACAGACAAACGACCATCAGGTGAGGGAGCTAATAAGCCCCACCCACCTGAGGGACGCACACAACGCAACAGGACAACTGCCGCTGTACCGGAGGCGACCGGTAGGGGGAGCCTCCCTCACCGTGACACCTTCTGAAAGTGAAGATGTAATTTACTTTTTTATTTTATTTTTTGTATGTGTGTAACTATCTATATGTAGTTATTTAAGCCCTGTATTTTATCTTGCTGTCGATCTTTGTTTGCATTCATGTACTGCCTTTTGTTTGTATGTTTATTGTTAGCTTGCTCTATGTACTTTTGTTTGTGGTTCTATGTTCAGTCGGTTTGGTTTCTGTTTTGGTTATCTACCAATCCAAGGTCCCTTACATTTAATTTCTTTTGTAATCAGTTGGTTTATCTATTTGTCACCCCATTGTGTCAATGTGCTCCACCTACACACCTGGGTCTGATCTGGCCTGCCTTGTCTGACCTTTGTGTACTTCGCAAAAATATTGTCTGTCTGTCTGTCTATATATCTACAGAGAGATAGACAGAGAGAAAAACAGATATGTGAATAGTGACTAGAGTGAATAGAGTGACTGGCTATATGCCAGAAGTGAATGAGACACTTACTAATTCATCTCACCATCCTACCAAGATATAGAGCAGTGACACTGGATTGTCACTGGGACTGGATAAGTGTGGTTGGATGATTACAAGAGGGAAGGTGTTGGAATCGTACTACTAGAAGGTAACATAACAGATGTGGAGGGCAGGTACAAGCAGAGATGGGCACTTAAGTCACCTAGAAAAAGACTTCAAGAATCAAGAATTTTTATTCGTCACATATACATTTGTAACTGGTACAAATCAATAGAGAAATGGAAAAAGAAAATAAGTAAAAAGTAAATAATTAAATAATACATACTATAAACAAGAACTAAACTTTGTGTAATGTGCATGTATACAATGAGTATAGTGCAAGTGAAATTTTCAAAAGTGTCTGTGTCATATGTAAAGTGACAGTAAAAGTAACTTGACTTGAGTTGAAACCCATCCCTAATCACTCTAGACTTGACTCTTTAACAATAAGAGTCAGTCTGTCAACCAGGCGCTGTATGCAAAAGTTAGAGAAAAAGAATACTTTCTTTGAGTGTTTATGTTGCCATTATTCTTTACTTTTGTTTCAGTGATTTCAGTGAAACTCAGCCACGAAGTGGTAGGCCACATAACCTGATGGAGTGGGGTCAGTGGATGCTGAAGCGCATAGTGCGAAGAGGTCGCCAACTTTCTGCAGAGTCAATCACTACAGACATCCAAACTTCATGTGGCCTTCAGATTAGCTCAAGGACAGTGCAGAGAGAGCTTCATGGAATGGGTTTCCATGGTCGAGCAGCTGCATCCAAGATATACATTACCAGGTGCAATGCAAAGTGTCGGATGCAGTGGTGTAAAGTGACTCTGGAGTGACAAATTGTGCTTCTCCATCTGGCAATCTGATGGACGAGTCTGGGTTTGGCGGTTGCAAGGAGAACGGTACTTGTCTGACTGCATTGTGCCTAGTGTAAAGTTTGGTGAAGGGGGAATTATGATGTGGATCTGCTTACGCATACCAAGACATTTTGGACAATTCCATGCTCCCAATTTTGTGGGAACAGTTTGGAGCTGGCTCATTCCTCTTCCAACATGAATGTACACCAGTGCACAAAGCAAGGTCCATGAAGATATGGATGGCAAAGTCTGGTGTGGATGAACCTGATTGGCCTGCACCGAGTCCTGACCTCAACCCTGTAGGTGCGGGCCAAATTTATTAAGTAATCAGTCTCATAAAATTACCTACGAAATGGCGGTAGCTTAGATAGCATTAGCTTTACTTCATTTAATATAAACTTGATCTATCTAAGGTCTGGTCAATTAGTTGGATAAACAAACTTTAAATCTGAAGGTCTTTAGTTCGAATAATAGTTCTGGCTTCAGGTTATAACGGAGAGACAACGACTCAGACAACAGCGTTTAACACAGAAAACATTTATTAAAGACACTCCATAATAAACAGTACAACAAACAAGGGACTGGGGACCGTCTAGCGTGTGTGTATGTGTGTGTGTGTGTGTGTGTGTGTGAGTGCGTGCGTGCGTGTTCGGGTACATGTGTGTGGATGTGGATTCAGGTACGTGCGGGTGCACGTGCGTATGGGGGGAGGTCTTTCAGACAAAGAGAACTCAGCGGCGCGAAAACCAAACTAAGCTCTCCTCTATAGCCACAGACACGAGAAACTAAGACAATAGATTGGGGAGTAAGTTTTACAGGCAAAGGGAAATTCGCTAGTACGAAAACCAAACTAAGCCTATGACGACACGGTATCGCTGGTCACTAGGCAACCTCAGCGAGAGTATAGCCAGACCCACTTGTAACTATAGTAACGTAACTATGGTAGGGGAAACCGTACAATTGATTACGCTTACTAGATTTTGCGCGCTAGTACTCAGTTCAACTGGCTTAGTACAACATATATGACATTAACACATTTAACCCAAGCATAAGCACAGGCGTAAATATTCACATTCAACAGACGCACAGTTTTATATTAAGTCTGCCCAGATGCACAGTCTTACTTGGTGTTGTCCGTCCGCGGCCCGCGCAGTAGGCCAGGTAGCCTCTTGAGGAGGACTCCTTCATGCGCTTTAGTGAAGAAAAGTCCCGCTGGATCGCGTTGCTCCGTCCGGGGAAAAGTTCTGGTAGCCGGTCAATCGGCGGTGCCTCGACGTTCCGTAGAGGGGTTTTCATGGCGAGGATTTTAAGTCGACTTTTAAATGGAATTCGCGGAGGTCCGGCCGTCGCGCGAATGTTAAAACAGTTCTTGGATCCGGATGGCTAGCATAAGCGGTTAGATAGGCAAACTCCGCCAAAAGAAATAAACTAGTGAACTAATTTATCCTTACGACGGTCATTTATTGCACGGGGCCCGAGTGCAGAACTAATACCGCTTTGTTCTCGAAGGTGTGCGCGCGCTCTTCGTCTCTAGGTAGCTACTGGGGCAGCCAGGTAGAGAGACCGGACAAAGGGGGATCCCCCCTTTTAAAGGGGTTCGTCTGGTGACGTAGTTCCATGTCTGTTCTGACTTGGGCAGTGTCACTCGGGAGAGCGCCCCCCTTTGGTCTGTGGAGGCATGGTACCTACAACCCTATAGAACACCTTTGGGATGAATTACAGCGTAGACTGAGAGCCAGGCTTTCTCGTCCAACATCAGTTTGTGACCTTCTGGAAAAATGGTCAAAAATCCTCATAAACACACTCCTAAACTTTGTGGACAGCCTTCCCAGAAGTGTTGAAGCTGTTCTAGCTGTAAAGGGTGGACCAACATCATATTGAACCCTATGGATTAGGAATGGGATGTCAATTAAGGTCATATGTGAGTCAAGGAAGGCGAGCGAATACTTTTGGAAATATAGTGTAAGTTTGTTTAGTTTACACTAGCCACTTAGCTGTCTATACACTTGACACTTGACTTTGACTCTAGCCAAAAGACTTGTGACTTAACTTGTATTTTGCAACTTCTGAACATCTATGGGTACAAGTACCCATCCCACAGGGACATGGGAATCATGAATAGGCCACAACGAAACCAGCTAAAGCCAACTACCTACAAAGAGTGAGGCAAATTGTGAGAAATTAGTTGAAGGAGAACAAGATCCAACAAGTCTGCTACAAACACACAACACTCTATCTGTCATCAGATACTTCACTGCCATAATCAACTGGACAAAGGAGGAGACAGAAGCCTAAGTGACTACCAGATAAGGAAACTCCTCACAATGCATGCATCCCAAATCCAAATGTGCCATTTGCGAATGGCAAAGTGATTTATATGAAGAAATCCTACAAATGCCTGGAAAATACTTGATTGAAAGATAGCATGGAGGCACTAATCATGGCAGCAGAGAAAAAAGCTCAATGTAAGATCAATAGAGGCTGTGATCTACCACACCAGGCAGGATCCCAGATGCAGGTTGTGCAAAGATGCCTGTGAGACAAGCCAGCACATAACAATGGGATGCAAGATGATAGCAAGCAAAGCAAACATGGAACACCATAACCAAGAGGCTAGCCTATATACAGAAACATATTTGTTGAGTACAGGCTAGAAGTCCCAAAGTCAAAGTGGGATACACCCTTAAAGATGGTGGAGAATAATCTGAGCTAAGACTGAGAAAATTATAATGGCTAACCAACCACACATAGTAATGATGGACAGCAGACGAGGACTGTAGAGGACCAAGTGATAGCAACATCAGGAACCCTTTTTGTGTGTGTGTGTGTGTTACCAGTGCACAGTAACACACAGACACACACACAATTTCTGCACGCTTCTCTCTCCCAATCACCCAAATAATAATTACTAATCACCTGCATCTGTTCCTTGTTTTAGCTTCTTGTAGTTTCCCTTTATCTACCAGACAGGTGCCTACCTCCTTTGCTGCACACTGCTCTACTACAAGAGAGCAGTTCCTCGTGCCGAGACCACATTTGGTGTGATTATTGTCAGCACTTTTGCTTCAGCTTTCTTTTGTGTTCTTTTTTGCATGTTTAATGCTGTGCTGCCTTCGTTGGTTTACTTATATAGAAAATGGACTCCATCACAACACTCACATCTCACTTCCTTCCTGACATCCCATCACGGTGTTTTCTATGATTTTCCATTTTGACTTGTTGCTAAAGAAACTTGGATCACTCAATTCTTGCTTAGGTCTATTTTTTGAAGAAAATAATCTTATACAAGTTTTCATACCATTCCTTATGTCACTTCTTGTATGTTTTCATGATAAAATGCAGTTCAGGACCTGTCAGATGGTGAAAGGTGTTGCAAGGGTCCACCCCTTTGACTTATGTATGCAAATCATGACTTAAAAATTCCCTGAAGTATTGTGTTCTTGGCATTACAGAATTGATACTTCCTTAAAGATGGTGGTTTGTGATCAATTTGTGGGTCACAGCTTGGAAGACATCGGGCAGAGGCAGCAATTACATTTATGAGATGCACACATAGTCAAATAGACAGAAACATGAGAAAAATTTTCAGATAGCAAAGTAACTCATATTTAAATCATCTATCCTCAGCAAAATAGTAGAAAAGTTAGCAAACTTTTGTGTGGATTGAACAGAAATTCACAAAACAACAGAAAAAATACATACAGCTAAAACAAAACAAATTGCCATATAAATATATAAATATTGCAGAATTTGTTCATACAGCAACCAAGCACTGGCAGGCCACTGGAACATGTACACCACTATTGCTATTTTATATGCTCACGTACTTTTTGCAATTTGTTTTTCTATTTACATACTGTCACGGAACAGCTCCGAACCCCTCCCTTTGGGTGTGTGTTCATGTCTCTTCGGTCCATATGTGTATTTCCATGGGTGTGTGTCGGTGTGGTTGTGTTCATCAGCCTCACCTGTAGCTCGTCTCATCATCACAAGGGGATAGTGTTGTTCGTCTTTTTAATGTATGCTTGCGCTGTGTCCCGTGCTCGTCTTTGTTTGAGTAACCCTAAATGTTAAATGTAGTCAAACGCGCATTAGCGCTTTATGTTAAATGTTCAATAAAATCGTGTTTAAAAACGCCATTCGTCTCAGCATCCTCAAACCTCTCGCCACCGTTACACATACACGTTATCCAGCACAGGTTGTTCTGTCAGAATATAATAATTCATGATACTTTCTAGGACAACATGGAGAAGATTGCTCAAAGATATCAATAGCATTAATAGCTGTGGCAAATCCTAAGTTCTTGGTGTACGATCAAATGTTAGAACACTTGGCCTCTTTTACAATTCCCAATCAGAGCATCGTGAGCATTAGTGTTCATCCACAAATTTTAACCAGCTTCTAGGTGCTTATAAAAGAGAATAAAGCCTTGTGTCTGATGCCTGAGATTGTTCATATTTTTCACAGTAATGTTGCAACATTACATTATTCCTTTGTTGACAGTGACCTGTTTGGTTGCATGTGGCTAAAAATTAGTTTATCTGACAACTCTGATTTCAGCTTGTAGCTTGACTGTGGACGTGTCACGGTGAGAAGGTGGGATCGCCACCAGAGGGCACCCGTGAGAGCACCCGCACCGAGACGAGACACTCCCTTACCTGGCGCTCACGCATACCCTCACAGACCCTGTCACTCCCCCCTTCTTACTCACCTGAGTACTGACACCTGTGCACCCTTATAGATCTATTATTTAAGCCCACAGGTCCTGTCGTTCAGTGCTGCACATTGGTCCCACCTGGAAGGATCCAGCCTGCGCTTCTTCTCGCCTGGAATGTTCTTGCTGCCCTGACGACGTCGCTACTCTACAGTTCTTCCTTCTTTTTGTTTTGTACCTTTAAGGCACCTTGCCTCAATCCTAAGTTGTTTATTTGTGTAATCATGGAAGAGAATAAAATACAAGGCTCGCAACCCTCGCCTCCCGCTGTCTGCCACAACCCGTTACAGAATGTGCAGCCTGGTGCAACGGGAGGCAGCGGGCCTTCCCCTTTGGAGATTCTCAATGCTCAAGGAGTAGTATTGGGGCAGCAACAACGAGAGCTGGGTGAGTTGCGCACATTGATGCAAACGCTAACCACCTGTATGCAATCCCTGTCGCAACAGGCTAGCAACCCCCCCCTCAGCGGGTCGAGGGCGTGAAGCTACCCTTGGCACCCCCCGAACCGTATGATGGAGACCCCGAGAAATGCGAAGGATTCCTGGTGCAGTGCGAGCTGTACTTCCGGTACCAGGAGCACCTCACTGACCAGGCGAAAATATCCTTTATTATATCGAGGCTCAGCGGTAAGGCACTGGCCTGGGGAGCCGCACTGATTGCAGGGGAATCACCCCTGCTGACGAATTTTTAAACGTTCATTTCTGAAATCAAAGAAGTGTTTCATCACCCACGCCAGGGAAGAGCGTGTGGGCAAAGCCTGCTGGCAATGCGGCAGGGAAACAGAACAGCGGCCGCATTCGCCCTCGAATTTCGCACGACGGCGGCTGGTACAGGGTGGAATGATGCCGCCCTGACGGACGCGTTCTTGGCGGCATTAAGACCGCAATTACGCGCTGAGTTAACTTGCAGGCAGGAGTCGAAGTCATTTAACGCGGTGGTTCGACTGGCCATAACTTATGACCGGCTCCTGCAAGAGAGGAATGCTCCTGGAGGACGTGTGAGGATCCCACGTCAGCGATCGCCCCCCGAGACCATGAGGGATTGGAGAAAACCGGAGCCCATGCAGCTAGGAATGACGGAACCGCTGGAGGAGGAGCGCGCTCGCCCGAGCGTCGAACAAGCCCGGGTGAGTAGCTCCATGATGACTCCGTTGCTAAAAATAAAAGTGACGCTTACTTACCGGGGGGCATGTGTCGGGGTTTATGCCCTAGTTGACTCGTGAGCCTCGGGGAACATGATGGGAGCCAATCTCGCTCAGAGGATGCGACTGCCGCTGAGGACCCTGGGGCAACCGCGAAGAGTGTATGCACTGGAACGGCAGGCCTGTGGGTGGCGGAGTTATGCGCCAGCACACCCCTCCCCTCACTCTCACTATCCAAGGGCACTCCTCTTCACAAGTTTTTTGCGTTCTCCCGATCTGACATATGATTTAACACTAGGGCTTCCCTGGTTTAGAAAGTTTCAACCGATCATTAATTGGCACACCGGTCACATTTCACATTGGAGTGCACCTTCACCAACTTTGCATAGCCACGCCCCCTTGCTACTGACTTCCACCACCATCGAGAGTCCTAGCGTGGCAGATCCTAAGAAGATTCCTCCACAGTATCTTGACATGGCCGATGTGTTCAGTCCTGTCAAGGCGACGCAACTGCCCCCGCACCGCCCTTGGGACTGTAAGATGGAACTGAAAGAGGGCAGTGTTCCTCCGAGGGGTCGTGTGTATCCTCTGTCATTAGAAGAGGAGAAAACCATGCAGCAGTATGTCCAGGAGGCATTAGCGCAGGGCTATATCGTCCCCTCTACCTCGCCTGCCTCAGCCAGCATCTTCTTCGTGAAGAAGAGGGGCGGTGGTCTGTGGCCATGCGTGGATTATCGAGGACTCAATTCCCTCTTGGTGGGTTACGCCTATCCACTGCCTCTAGTGCCGTCGGCGCTGGAGCAGTTGCGAGAGGCAGTGATTTTCACCAAACTAGATCTACGCAGCGCCTATAACCTCATCTGTGTCTGCGAAGGGGATGAGTGGAAGACGGCGTTCAGTACCCGTACTGGGCACTAT
The DNA here is from genome assembly GCA_020368025.1 of Brachyhypopomus occidentalis. NCBI lineage: Eukaryota > Metazoa > Chordata > Actinopteri > Gymnotiformes > Hypopomidae > Brachyhypopomus > Brachyhypopomus occidentalis. The sequence goes on from JAGXOD010001372.1 coordinate 6,115,227, forward strand.
GAGTACCGGGTCTTGCCTTATGGCTTGGCTTCGGCTCCGTCGATCTTTCAGGCGTTCATTAACGAAGTTCTACGTGAGTACCTGAATAAATGTGTTGTCGCTTACATCGATGACATCCTCATTTATTCTTCCTCCGCAGAACAACATGTGCATGATGTACGAGCCGTCCTCCACACACTCCTACGCAATCAGCTGTATTGCAAATTGGAGAAGTGTGAGTTCCATCTACAGGAATTGAGTTTCCTGGGCTATACCATCAAGCCCGGCTCTGTGCATATGCAAGCCAGCAAGGTAGAGGCGGTGACCGGATGGAACCGTCCTCACACACGGCGCGAGCTGCAGCGTTTCCTGGGTTTCGCGAACTTCTATAGGAGGTTCATCCGGCGTTTAGTTCTATCGCGAAGCCACTTACGGACTTGCTGCATGGTGGACTCAAAAGTCTGGCCTGGACAGAGGAGGCTGACAACGCCTTTAACGCTCTGAAGCAGGCTTTCGTCACTGCGCCTGTTCTTCATCAGCCGGACCCCAACAAACCCTTCGTGGTAGAGGTGGACGCCTCCAACGTAGGAGTAGGGGCCGTACTCTCACAGAGGTTCAAGAAGGGTAGTCTCCTTAGGCCCATCGCCTTCTTCTCTAGGAAGTTGTCCGCAGCAGAGCGCAACTATGGAGTGGGCGACCGAGAACTTCTGGCGATGCGCCTATCCTTTGAGGAGTGGAGACACTGGCTAGAGGGAGCCAGGCATCCCTTTCTTGTGTTAACGGACCACAAGAATTTGGAGTATTTGAGAACCACTAGACGCATGAATGCACGTCAAGCACGCTGGTCATTATTTTTCTCCCGTTTTCAGTTCCAGGTCACGTACCGGCCCGGGGAGAAAAACACACGCGCCGACGCACTATCACGTTCATTTCCAGGCAGTGCGGACTCGACCAGTGAGGAACCAGTGCTATCTCCCGAGTGCTTCATTGGAGCCATAGAATGGGAGATTGATCGTGCCATCGAAGCCGCGAACCCTCATCCCAACTGTCCTCCGCATCGTAGGTATGTGCCCCTCGCGCAGCGCACCGCTCTGATAAAATGGGCACATACTTCCCTTGGCACAGGACATCCCGGGTCCACCAGAACTTCCCAGCTCCTGGGCGCACGGTATTGGTGGCCGGGGATGCATAATGACGTCCTCCGTCACGTGGGGTCCTGTGCAGAATGTGCGCGCAGCAAGGTGCCGAGGACGCCGCCCGCGGGTAAGCTGCTACCCCTACCCATACCCAAACAGCCATGGACGCACCTAGCGATCGACTTCATCACCGACCTGCCGGTCTCGGAGGGAAACAACACCATCCTGGTGGTGGTAGACCGGTTTTCTAAGACGGTGCGCTTCCTACCCCTGCCCGGACTGCCAACTGCCTGGGAGACTGCGGATCTCCTGTTCAGGCACGTGTTTCGGCAGTTCGGTCTGCCTGAAGATATCGTGTCTGACAGGGGCCCGCAGTTTACATCGCGGGTCTGGCGTGAGTTCCTGTCAAAACTGAACGTGACCGTCAGTCTCACGTCAGGCTACCACCCCCAGGCAAACGGGCAGGTGGAGAGGGTGAATCAAGAACTGGGAAGATTGTTGAGAGCATACTGCAGTGAGCACCAGGAGGCGTGGTGTTCACTGTTGGCATGGGTGGAGTATGCTCAGAACTCACTCACACAGGCCAGCACGGGCAAGACCCCGTTTGAGTGTGTGTTGGGAAGACAACCTCCGTTGTACCCATGGAATGTCGCTGCTTCCGACCAGCCCCAAATAGAGGACTGGTGTAAGAGGAGTGAGCGCGTGTGGGAAGATACGCATCAACGCCTGAGGACGGCGGTGAGGAGGTATCAAATGAAAGCAGACCGGAGACGATCCGAAGCACCCAAATACAAAGTGGGTGATAAAGTCTGGGTCTCCACGAGAGAGGGTAGGCTGGGAAGCCCAGGTAAGCTCCAAGCCCGCTACGTGGGACCATATACTATCACCAACTGTATAAACCGCGTTACATTTAAGGTGGGGTTACCGGAGGACCGCCGGGTATCACGGGCTTTTCACGTCTCCGCTCTCAAACCTTTTAAGGAGGGCCCTCTAGAAGAGGAGAGGGTACAGCCTCCCCCACCGCCGCTGATGCTGAGTGACGGACCGGCATATAAGGTAAACAAACTCCTAGACTCTAGGTACCGACGAAGGGGCCTCCAGTACCTAGTAGATTGGGAGGGTTATGGGCCAGAGGAGAGGACCTGGATTCCGGCTTCACAGGTGTTGGATCCCTCCTTGATCGCCGACTACCACCGCGAATACCCTAACCGGCCTGCGCCAAGACGTCCAGGAAGACCCAGTGGTAGACGTCTGGAGGAATCCTTGAGGGAGGGCTCTGTCACGGTGAGAAGGCGGGATCGCCACCAGAGGGCACCCGTGAGAGCACCTCCGCACGAGACACTCCCTTACCTGGCGCTCACGCATACCCTCACAGACCCTGTCACTCCCCCCCTTCTTACTCACCTGAGTACTGACACCTGTGCACCCTTATAGATCTATTATTTAAGCCCACAGGTCCTGTCGTTCAGTGCTGCACATTGGCCCTACCTGGAAGGATCCAGCCTGCGCTTCTTCTCTCCTGGAATGTTCTTGCTGCTCTGACGACGTCGCTACTCTACAGATCTTCCTTCTTTTGTTTTGTACTTTTAAGGCAGCTTGCCTTCATCCTAAGTTGTTTGTTTGTTTAAGCATGGAAGAGAATAAAATACAAGGCTCGCAACCCTCGCCTCCTGCTGTCTGTCTAAACCCGTTACAGTGCTGGCCTGTGCTCATCTTCGTGAGTCCATTTGATGTTGACCGCATTCATTGTTATTTTTTTTCGCTCAGCCATCATTTGTCAAATAAACTGTGTTGTTTGTGGATATTCGTCTCTGCATCCTGCCTTACCTCACCCATGACAAATCCGCAGAACTTTGCTTTCTGGATGTACTGTTATATGACTCAAGCTCAAGCTCATCTAGAATGCCAGGTTTCCTTAACATTTTACCATGTTTTGTACCATAACATTTGATCTATTCTATCAATTTTACACTGGCTGACAATGAAAAACTTAAAACTTAAAACAAAATACTAAAATACTGTCATTAATCTATTAACCTCAAATTTATGTTGCTGCTAAGTACCTTGTACACACTACAATCATAGGCACCTTAGTAGACTCCATCATAAGACTGAGAGTTATGGAAAGTACTAAAAGAGGCAGAGCATCTTTGTTCTTGCAGGTGGCATTGATCGAGCTGAACTGTTCATACATTGTCCAGCTGTAGTCTGTCTGTAGTCTGGTGGAAGGTACTGTATCATTTAATGGATGTTCAGGTACATAATTCTTTTCAAAAGAGAAATGGTTGCTTCATACTGTTAATGATTCAGCTGATAGAAGAGGGCATGTACCTTGCTTGTCTGTCTTCTTCTACGGGTATTTAGGGTTGGTCCCAAAGTGAGCTGCCTAAGTACACACTGATACGTAGGCAGCTGTTTAAGTAGAGGCAGCTGTTTAAGTAGACAGCATTCTAACCGACATCTATCCTCATGAGGCAGATTATTGAGACGCTATACTTAGAGAGCAATTTTATCACAGCTTGTTCTCGCCCAGTGTATGCCACGAGTGTTAATTTACCTCAGTTTCTGGTGTTGCCTCGGCGTTTCAGCACGTTGGCTTCTCCTCTTCCCGTTTTTATCGCAATTTTAATTCTCACATCAGATAAGCTACTTGTTGTACTAAGTTTGTTAGCTAAATGGATATCCACAACAGTAGTAGGTAAAATAAATGCTATAAACAAAACATATACATTTTAATATTTCTTGAATATTCTAGGAAAGCAGAGACAATAAAAATAACGTATATTTGAAAGGGACTTCGTCAAGGGTTTGTGTTTGCAATATTGAAAAATGTTGTGCTTGCGTTGCATCATGGGCTTGCTTTACCGGCTGAATAACCGTTCGATGATGTTTTAAAATTCACCCAGATTAATGTACCTCAGTAAACAGTATATTAAGGTATCTACGATTTGAGAAAATTATCAAAAAAACCTGTCGGGAGCGAGCATACTGTGGCGTGTTGTGGAAGGAAGAAGTAGTAGGCAGATCCATTCTTACAGAATAATGGGCTTTATTCTTGCCATGACTAGAAAATAGACCTTAACTCAGCCTGTTTCACACATGCAACATGGGGGGTAGCATTATGACAACAACATCACACATACATGGAAGGGAGACTCAGGGAAGGCACTAACAGCACACATGATGAATAACAATAACTAATATCACAAGGACATAAACTTACACGCATAACACTCCTGAGCCGCAGGGGTTCATGGGTTCTGCTGTCACTCCCCGGTACCCCCCCATTGGCCTGACGCTACACAGCCCCCCCAACCCCCCCCCGACCACACACAGCACAAAACAGTAGCGTGTAAGGGGCAATAACATCCCACAACACAGTATTAGGTATGGAATTAACGCATGGCGTGAACACAGCATTAAAAAGAGGACAGCCAAAACAGGAATGCATGGGCAGCTCAACTCACAACCATGCACAACATGCACAAGGTAATCAACAGTTTGACTCACAGCATCAAGAACACGGCAGTAGAACAGTCCATGTAGTAAGGGCACACAGTTTAAGGCACACAGTCCTGCAGGCACTGCGGCAGCCTCCGTGGTGGCCGACCCTAACGCACGTAGTGCCCACTTGAGCTCCAGATCAGTCCCCTGGGCCTCCTTCAACTCCGCGGAAAGAATGGGCTCCGCTCTGGACGCCACGTCCACCGCAGCATCGAGGGAGGTAGGGTTGGTCAGATAGACGTGTCTCCGTAGGTCGGCCGGCTATAGTGCGCACACGAAGTAATCCAACGTCAGAGCCTCTGGCTCATTAGGCTGCCGGCTGAACCGGGTCTTGAGCGCCGCCTTTAGCAGAGAGAGCTCACGTCGGGATTCCCTGGGGGGCTCGACAAGGACTCTGAGCACCAATCCCCGGATCGCCAAGCACAGTTGTGCCGCCATCTGTGTCGGACCACCCCTCGTAGTTGGCTACCATGTCAAGCTGGACCTCGAATGCCGCCCAGTCCACCTCGCCGTCATAGCTCGGCAAGCTAAGCAGTGGGTAGTTCCATCGGACTCGCCGGCATCGTCAACGCCGTTGTTCGTTGTCTGGGACGCGGCGTCTCTGTGTCGCCCGGCCCGTCGAGGCACAGCTTGCATTTCATCGGCGCACCGTTAGATCGCCCAATTTCTCCCGTCTCCACTCGTAGCCATTCGAGCTCTCCAGCAACGCGGTCCAGTTCCGCTTGGAGAGCCACTTCTGACACCAAATGTGGCGTGGTGTGGAAGGAAGAAGTAGTAGGCAGATCCATTCTTACAGAATAATGGGCTTTATTCTTGCCACGACTGGAAAATTGGCGCATGCAGGCGCAATCAACATAGACCTTAACTCAGCCTGTTTCTCACATGCAACACGGGGCGTAGCATTATGACAACAACATCACACATTCACAGAAGGGAGTCTCAGGTAAGGCACAAGTACATGAATTGAACCGGGGTGACTAACACTAACAGCACACATGATGAATAACAATAACTAATATCACAAGGACATAAACTTACATAACACGCATAACACTCCTGAGCTGCAGGGGCTCATGGGTACTACTGTCACTCCCCATTGGCCTGATGCTACAATACTATGACGTAAAACGCTGTCTGTGTAGTCCAATAGATTCATTATTACTCTTATTACTCTTAACAGATATATCCTTTGATGCCTTTCTAATCGAGGCCTGTACATGACATGAATGAGAGAGTAAAGTCGACAATCTATCTTAATCAATGGGTATTAGGAAATACAGAAACCAAAATCCAGTCAACCAGTTGTTTGGGTTTGGGTGTATCTAATGTGCATAAACTGGATTGGACGCTTCATTCAGATGTTTCTGATGTCAGCATTTGGTACATCCCTATTGTCATGGTCCACCTGAACCCACCTGGCATAACATTGTTATTCTACCTAAACAATATCTAAACAATATTCATTTGTACATATGTTACCTTTCCATTGTCGCCTTTGGCTTGCTCATTAGGGGTCTAGACCCAGTTTGGTAAAATGTCTATTGTTAAAAGCTCTATGAGAGTAAACTTGAATTTAGTTGAATTCATAAACTCACTTTCTACACTGCTTGTTATTAGAATTTATGCTAGCCAAGAGCAGGTGTAAACCTGCTAGCTAATTCATTATAATAGCACATTTAGTCTTTCAGTGAACAGGGTTTAAGACAGAAGGATTATTGAGGATCTAATAAATCATTTAGATATATGACTTGTGATCAGTTTGAGAGTAGTGGTTACTGTATTTGGATTTTGATTAAATGGACTTATACATTGACCACTAGTTAAAACATAAATAACATCGCCACTTGCTTATAGGTGATCAAGAAATTATCAGGTGAATGCTTACATCTACATTTCTTGTTGTATGCATCTCAAAAGCATACAACAAAAATCCGTTTTGAAAGCAAGAAGCCCATGAAATACTTTAGTCACATTTGTATACATGTTTATTTGTTTATTTTTACTTTTTCTATTTTGTATATATTTCAAAAATACGCTGTATTATAAACGTATATGCCTCTATTTGAGCTATTAGTTAATAGAGAAAAGCCATATAAGCAGAACAAAGATAGGCTGTAATGCACCAATCAAAACATTGTCTGCAACATTCAGTTAGTTTTCAAATTTCAAATAGTGTTTTATTGCAGTGTTGTAGTTTAGGTAAGCATGTGGCATTCAAATCTGCTTAGTGAACAAGGAGACTGAGGACACTTGGTAACATAACCTGTTTAGCAATTTAGTGTTGCATAATGTTTCACATGGATGCACACAGATAAGGCTGACCAGTCAGACCAAGGCTTAGATGCACAACTGGTTAGTGTGGGTGCCTTAGTACAATAAATACATATAGTATTGGGTACTGTAGGTCCTGCCAGTCTTTGCCAAATGTAACTGCTTAAAAGCTTGTTTGAAGCTTTAATGAATCAGGTGACATGGCTATTTCCCCATAATTCTGAGACAAATTGCTGTTTGACCAAATGACTGACAGAGTACCTTTTCAAACCACTGAAGTGGGCTTCTACTATTCAGTTTGCAAATGCATATCAGAGCTGTAGACAACCACAAAGTCTTTTTTTATCTTGAATGCGTGAAGCCTGCCAAGCCCTGCCTTTTGTGAACCATTGGGATGTCGTGTCACAGAAAAGCAAAGTCACAGCCTATCACTCCCAGCTGTCTGCTCCACAGCCTAGAGACATGAAATCAATAAAGAGCATTTTGTGGCTGATAGAGGGATACAAATTATTTCGCTAAATCTGCACTTTATTTCTGCCTTTTGAGGATAACAGCTTGACTGACAGGCAGACAGGCTAAATTGTTGATGATGAACTACATGAAGCAATATGTGTTCATCCAAATACAGAACTCTCTCAGTCCAGTTAGTCTTGTGTTAATGGTTCTTTCATGCATTTATTTTTTCACTCACTGTATTAAAGTCCACCTGCTCTGAATATAGATAGATTTGCATTTGACATGAATCCATTCACTGCCTCACTGGCCTGTGGTAAATAAATAAATACCCAGTTTTTTTTTTCTGGAGCATAAAATCTTGATCTAGAGGTGAGTGGTTAGAATACTTGTTATGGTGACAGATGTTTATTGTGTCTGCTCTTATTTTTGACTGATTTAGAATACAGCACCCTTGCATGCAATATCACAATGACCATGTGGAACACATGTGGAAGCCTTTGCCTACTCCAAAATGTCCTTGCTGTCGGTGTTGTGCGCCTAGAGTGAAAACATTTTAACAAGCACACATCTTCTAGTTATGTGAATTATGTATTCTGAGTGTTTTAATATGCTTGCTGAATAGAATAGAATAGAATAGAAGAATAAATAAAAACTTTAAGAACAATCTTGATAGGTGGCATCTATGTGGTACTCTGAATATAATGATTTCAGTTACATATATCTTCATTTTCTTGTTTGTTTAGCATTTGGCAGGCACTCAGTAGAGCTTCAAAGGAGCTTACATATTTATCAGTATAACAGCATGCACACTCTCTTCAAATCAAACCAATGACCTTGGTGTTGCTAACACCTTGTGCTACCTGTTCGACCAGGTGAGTTATAACAGCATCAGCATTTTATACACAAGTTCACAGTCTCAGCAGCAGGAAGAAGTGATAATGCTACTCACAACATTTAAACAATCACATGTGAATAGAATAGATGCTCATTTTGTTCTTTTCTTTTTTGCTTTTTGGTGTCTTTGGTGTATTTTTTTAAGATTTTTTAAAGATTCTTTAGCATATGGTTTGACATTGAGTGTAAGCCTAAGACTCTTGTCATAAAAATATGCAAGCCTAAAGACAATGGAAATTTAGATACATAATTATTATTTGCAAGGAAAATAAAGATCATCACAGGGCCATAATTTTATTAGGAAACCAACATGCCTTAGTCTGAAAATTCTGTGCATCCATTAAACTGGAAATTCAGTGAGCTCTACCACAGCAGGGTATTTAATTCTTAGACAAGCATGCATGCATCAGTTGATGGTTTTGAAGGAGATGTTTCAAGCTTATCACAAGGTGGAGGAGGACTCCCTCAGGTGGAAGTGCAAGCTGCAAATGTTTCAGTGGTTCAACATATCAAGCTACGGATGAAGGTGTTTCAGGCAGTAACTTTGTACAGACTCCAGCACTCTTTAACCACTGGCCCTGTAGTGTACTACTGCTTTGGTGCCAGTGAACCCAGAGGGTGGGAGAGCTGATAACAAAAGATGAAGTAAAAGATGAAAGACAAGATGCACTACTGGATGTCATTTCACCAGTGTTTAAGAAAGATGCTCACAATCCTGTTTTCTAGGTAACTTATATATGACGGACACACCAATGTTCTGAACTTTTTAACTTGGATTTAAAAGTGTGTGGCACAGTATCAGAAATCTTAACACTATGTTTCAATGAATCCCAGTGAGGCAATTCTTAAATCACTGCCAATATTTTTAGAAATGGCCTTTTTACACACTGTATGCCCATAAGACAGGGCAAAAAAATAATTACTTATCATTTGTTCAGTGAAATTTGTTGGCATTTTAGTCCATGAATGACAATCAAATAAAATAGTGAGATAATTTTTACAGCTGACTGGCTTTATTTTAATGTATGCAGCACTTTCTGTCTGTATGTCTTAATAATCGCTTTTTTGGGGTCTGTCTTTTCACATCTTTTTTAAACCAAAAATATATTACTGCCTTCTGGAAATGGAAATGGGAAAAAAGTACATGGTGAGCATTCTTGGTAACGTAAATGTTACAGTTGATATATTTCCCATGTATTAAACATTGCTGAAACAATGTTTAATACCTGTGGAATATGTAAATTGTCAAAACATTCAAAAGTTTAATATGTATTTCAGACCAGTGACTGTACTGCATTATGTTCCAGAAATCAGTACAATGTTTCCTGATGTTCTCATCTATAAAGCAGGTCTCACATACATTATTTCTTTTGGATAACATTTTTTTTTATTATAATATATGGCGTGATAAACAAGAACATCATGAAACATCAGGAAATCAAGGTAGTTTAGTGCAAGAAGGGCTATTAACTGATTACATACTCACCTTGACTAAATATATTTTGTGTTTTAACTTTTACACGGCACAGATGCCTATTCATTAAACACAGATTATCAACATGTACAAACATATATGAATAACTGTGTCATCCTCTTCCTGTATAGGTTCCCTTGGTGCGGTCTGCAGTTTGCCTCTGTTTGTGTGTGTCTGTTGTTGTTGCCACCCCCTCTTGTTATAGTTCCCTATGTTAGCCTGTTGCACCTGTGTCTTATTTTCCCATTGTTAGTGTGTGCATTTACACCCTCGTGTTTTGCCCTCTGTTGTCAGTTTTTGAATTGTCTTTACATTTCTTGTTCCGTGTTCTCACCACTCTTGGAGGAGGCTCCTGGCTTGATCGGTCCCCGCTGGTTGACCAGTCGCCATGGGCTTGACTGGTTGGCTCACACTGGATTTGTCACCCCCGGTTTGACTGACTGCCAGTGTCTTGATCAGTCGCCACAGCACCAGGACAGGAGAGACTGTTATCTGTGCTGGGACCTGTTGCCACCAAGAGCTGCCACACCAGTCCCTCGGGTAGCGACCTCGGACCTGCTGCCGCTGATGGCCACTGCACTGGTGCTTATGCATTTATGTGTGCAAGGCCTGGATTTGCCAGAACCAATGACCACCGCACTGGTTCCGGGGGCTACGCTCCTGGATCTACCGCTGCTGATGTCAAGTCAAGTCAAGTCAATTTTATTTATATAGTGCTTTTTACAACACATGTTGTCTCAAAGCAGCTTTACAAATTGTATGGGTCCAGATCCCTAATGAGCAAGCCAAAGGCGACATTGGCAAGGAAAAACTCCCTAAGATGGCGGGGAAATAGGAAGAAACCTTGAGAGGACCAAGACGCAAAAGGGAACCCATCCTCCATTGGGCGGCCCGTTAGCACCAGTCCGTATTTTTGAACAAGAGGTGGTTCTACAGTTATAGCTTAAAGTTCTTGCTCCCCGGCCAAGTAGTCACAGTCTCTTCGGTGCAGATGGTGAGCCTCAGGTAGGAGCCAGCATCAGCACGTCCCCTTACGGCAATGGTACGTCCAACCCCGGCATCAGTACATTCACCGGCGAGCCAGACCATCTCCCAGGTGCTTGCATGCAGTCGTCTTGGGTAGAAGCATGCAAAAAGATGGGCAATACAGACTGAGTGTGAGGATGTCAATTTAACCACCATTGATTTAAATGTACATAGCTCATGTGCCAGTGATTAGCATGTAGCTCCGGCAGGCTAATCTATAGCAGCATAACTAAAGGGAGGGGTCCAGTGGTGACCACAGTCATGAGGGCTCACTGAGACATTGCTTTCCAGTCAAGTCAGTCAAAACTAGAGTGATGCCATGACACAGCTGGATGACAGCATCAACATCTCAGATTACCAGAAATCTCAACGTCTGGGGGCCCCTGAGCCCCGCACCTTACTAGGGGAATATTTAACTGAAGGCTTGATTATATAGGTGAGTCTTAAGTCTAGATTTAAAGATTGGAACTGTGTCAGAATCTCGGATTGGAGCTGGAAGGCTATTCCATAATTGAGGGGCTTTAAAGGAGAAAGCTCTGCCTCCGGCTGTAGTCTTACAAATTTTTGGAACTAAGAGAAATCCAGCATTTTGGGAGCGTAAAGGGCGAGATGGGTTGTAGTAAGCAATGAGTTCACTCAGATATTGTGGGGCAAGACCATTTAACGCCTTATAGGTTAAGAGAAGAATTTTAAATTCAATTCGATGTTTAATCGGAAGCCAATGTAATGCCGCGAGAGTGGGACTAATATGATGGAATTTTCTAGCCTTAGTTAGGACTCTAGCTGCAGCATTTTGTACAAGTTGTAGCTTCTTTATGGACTGTTTAGAGCATCCAATTAGAAGACCATTACAGTAGTCCAATCTTGACGAGACAAAGCATGGACCAGCTTCTCTGCATTAGCTAATGAAAGTAAGTGTCTCAGCTTGGCGATATTAAATGGAAAAACTACGGCAGCCTTAGTGACATTGCATATATATGTGTGTCAAATGAAAGATCCGAATCAATAGTGACACCTAAGCTTTTTGCGGTATTGGTAGTGTTACTGAAAACCCATCTAGGGTAAGGGGAATATCAGCCCAGCTGCTTCTAGCAGCTTTAGGCCCAAGAATCAGCACCTCAGTCTTATCAGAATTTAGTTGAAGAAAATTAGACGCCATCCAGTTTTTAATGTCCTGGACGCAGCTCTCAATCTTGAGAGTAGTGGTGATATCATTAGCAGTAATTTGCTCTGGTCCCATCCCAATGCGGCGCGGCGATGAGCAATACAGCAGGCTCACGGCGTTAAACCGTTGGATGTCTGAGTGGTGTAACGAAAATCATGTGGGCTATATTGACAACTATAGAATATTCGAGGGCAAGCCTGGTCTTTTAGGCAGGGATGGTGTCCACCCCACTCGGGATGGCGCCGCCCTGCTTTCCTGCAGCATAGCCCATAGCCTGTTAATTAGTCGGCAGAGTAGTATTAGGAGCTGCTGACAATCCAGAGTCCCGACCAGGCCACAGACAAACCGGCTTACCCGACTGCACGCTGCAAAAAGGCGTCACCAAGTTCCTATAGGATTGAGACTGTGTCTGTGCCCCGCGTTAAATTCAATCATAGGAAAATTAAAATAGTCCGTCCAAAATTCTTAACTACTATTCAAACCTCGCATCCGATTATTAGTAGCAATATAACCAATCTGAAAATCGGATTACTCAATATTCGATCGCTCAATTCTAAAGCAGCTATTGTGAACGAGATTATAAACGACCAGAAAATTGATATTTTATGTCTCACAGAAACCTGGATTCGATCTGGCGAATATTTAACTTTAAATGAGGCCACACCTGTGGGATACAGTTATATTCATAGACCAAGATTGTTTGGCAGAGGAGGAGGAATATGCATAATCTACAGAAATTCTTTAGAAGTCCACCAGAAACACTATGATCTCTCCAATTCATTTGAGATGCTATCTATTAATATAACTAATCCGGCTACAAACAATGACACTCTCTCACTCACTAATGTGTACAGACCGCCAGGGCCCTACTCAGACTTTATAAACGATTTCAGTAATTTTGGAGCAAATTTAGCAGTACGTAGTGACAAAATAATAATGGTAGGAGACTTTAACATACACTTTGAGAAGGCAGAGGATCCACTGAAAAGGGCATTCAGTTCGATATTGAACTCTGTCGGTATTATTCAAAATGTCACGGGACCTACTCATTATCACAATCATACTTTAGATTTGATTTTGACGTTGGGTACCGACGTAGCTAATATAAATACATTTCCGCAAACCACAGCAATCTCCGATCACTATCTAATCTCATTCGAGCTAAATTTTAACCTAAATACCCGCCAGTCTCCTCGGAATTGTTTAACACGCTCGATAAATTCGTCAACCGCCACACAGTTTACTGAAACCCTCCCAGATTTAACGACTTTAGCCAACTCGCCAACAGATCCAGAGGGGTTAGACAGTTTAACCGACTGCTTAGAGAATACTTGTAGATCAGCTCTAGATATAGTAGCTCCATTCAAACATAAAAAGGTCAGACTTAAAAAGCTCGCCCCGTGGTACACCGACCAAACTCGTAATTTAAAACAAATAGCACGTAAATTAGAGCGGAACTGGCGCTCTACTAAGCTGGAAGTATTCCACTGTGCCTGGAAGGATAGCCTTATTGAATACAAAGCGGCACTTACTAAAGCACGGTCAACATACCTAGCCTCACTGATCGAAAAAATAAAAATAATCCTAGATTTCTTTTCAGTACTATTTCTAAACTTACAAAAAAAATCAAACCAGCTGAACATCAGATTCCAGGGAACCTAACTAGTAATGTATTTATGGATTTCTTTGATAATAAAATAGAGAATATTAGACTAAATATAAATCCTTTTATAGGTAATTCATCTGGTTTGTCATCTGGATTGGCTGATATTGAACAAAATCTAGCATTAGAAGAAAAGCTTGAAGCTTTTCATCCACTCCCACAACTAGAATTGGAGAAAATAATTTCATCGTTAAATTCTACTACTTGCACATTAGACTCGATTCCCTCTAAATTACTCAAAGAGGTTTTACCAGTTGTAATCGAACCTCTTTTAAATATAGTAAACTCATCCATCACAATGGGTCACATGCCCAGATCCTGTAAACTAGCAGTCATTAAACCCCTGATCAAGAAACCAAATCTTGATCCTAATGTACTATCTAGCTACAGACCCATCTCGAACCTATCATTTATATCCAAGATCATAGAGAAGCTGTGGCCAAACAGTTATGCTTATATCTGCACAGGAACCACATATTTGAAAAATTCCAATCTGGATTTAGGCCCCACCACAGCACTGAAACAGCACTAGTTAAAGTAACAAATGATCTCCTTCTTGCCTCTGATCAAAGTTATGTATCTCTATTAGTGCTTCTCGATCTTAGTGCAGCCTTCGACACAATAGATCACAAGATCCTGCTAGAAAGGTAAGAAAACTGGGTTGGAATCTCGGGTACAGCCCTTTCATGGTTTAATTCTTACTTAACCAATCGCTATCAGTTTGTAGAGCTCAATAATATTCCCTCCAAACACTCAGAAGTGAAATATGGAGTCCCGCAAGGCTCCATCCTAGGACCACTATTATTTACATTATATATGTTACCATTAGGAATAGTTATAAATAAACATGGTGTCAACTTTCACTGCTATGCAGATGACACCCAACTTTATATATCAGCCAAACCTGATGACAAATCCAGATTAGGAAAAATTGAGGCCTGCGTAAGTGATATTAAATGTTGGATGTCGCTAAACTTCCTCCACCTTAATGGTGACAAAACAGAGGTTCTCCTTCTGGGCCCAAAGGCCACAAGACAGAAAATACCAGATCTAATGTTGAATCTTGCAGATTACCCCATTACTCCTGGCTCGGTAGCCAAAAATCTCGGCGTCTTATTCGACTCTGACCTATCATTTGATAAATACATAGATAATACTACCAGGATAGCTTTTCTACATCTCCGTAACATTGCCAAGTTAAGAAATGCATTATCCCAGCATGATGCAGAAAAACTAGTACACGCCTTTGTTAGCTCCAGATTAGATTATTGTAACTCGTTACTGTCAGGATGTTCAAATAGGAATATAAATAAACTTCAAGTAGTTCAAAATGCCGCAGCCAGAGTTCTAACTAGAACTAGGAAATTTGAACATATCAGCCCAGTCTTATCGGCCCTGCACTGGCTCCCAGTAAAATTCCGTATTGATTTTAAAATTATTCTATTGACTTATAAAGCACTGCATGGACTTGCTCCTGACTACCTCCAAGAGCTTATCTCTTATTATGAACCCCGCGACCACTACGATCCCAAGGTGCTGGCCTCTTATTAGTTCCATCAATTAATAAGGTAACAGCAGGGGGAAGAGCATTTTCTTACAAGGCCCCACAACTATGGAATAGTCTTCCAGAATGTGTCCGGGACTCTGGCACAGTCTCAATCTTTAAGTCTAGGTTGAAAACTTACTTGTTTGATCTAGCATTTGGTAATTAATTTGCCCCTTTAGATAAGGTAACAGATCCAGGGGTTCATGGGTAAAGGGGTTTTTATGGCAAACTGGGGCGCTGGTGCTGTCATCCTATCACTGCACGCGGTCACTCAAGTTTGTCGACGGTGTAGTGGATGGATGCCAGTGTCTCAGGATGCTCCCAAGTCTGTGTTACCTTCTGGTTCTGCCCTTTAGCTAGGCTGTAATAATTTAATTGCCGGAGTCGCTGCCACACTCCAGAAATGCTTACATTTACTTTGTCTAACATATTCCATATAGAACTAATTGTCCCTCTTCTTCCCAATGGCTGCCCGAGAAATACCGGGACAAGGAGAGACGAGCCTTTCCCGTTACCCACCCCATACAAGCATCTAGGAGATGGTCTGGCTTGCCAGTGGATGTGCCGATGCCGTGGTTGGATGTGCCATTATCGCAAGAGGACATGCTGATGCCAACTCCCACCTGAGGCTCATCTACTCTGAAGGGACTAGGACTACTCGACCTGGAATTAGAATCATAACTACAGGACTATATCTGGACTATATCTGGACTATACCTGAACTGTGAATGTGGACATTGCTAGCGGGCCGCCCAATGGAGGATGGGTTCCCTTTTGAGTCTTGGTCCTCCCAAGATTTCTTCCTAAATTCCTGCCATCTTAGGGAGTTTTTCCTTGCCACTGTCGCCTTTGGCTTGCTCATTAGGGATCTGGACCCACGCAATTTGTAAAGCTGCTTTGTGACAACATGTGTTGTAAAAAGCACTGTATAAATAAAAATTGAATTGAATTGAATTGAATCATCCGGATTGGAAGATATATACAACTGAGTATCATCTGCATAGCAATGGGAGCTAATACCATGCCTATGCCTATGCCTCAATCCAGTGTGACCTAGGTGACGTCTCTTTGCAGCTAGCAGACAGTCGGTTTAGCCTTTGTGTCTGCTGCCTGGTCTGTCCACCGTATCTGTCCCTCTGGCTGAGCCCCCAGATTCACTGCATCACTTTCACCATGGCGTTGCTGACTGTTCTGTGTGGACTGTTGTTGTACCAAGGGAAATGGGCTGTAGCCCATGGGCTCTGCCAAACCGTGAGCCTGGGTGTGTCTGTGCCTGTGTGAGGCATGTCAGGAGCACTGAATTTGGGGGGGGTGTTACTTTATTGGTGTAGCACACATCCCCTTCCTGTATAGGTTCCCTTGGTACGGTCTGCTGTTTGTGTGTGTCTGTTGTTGTTGCCACTCCCT
The DNA here is from genome assembly GCA_020368025.1 of Brachyhypopomus occidentalis. Classification (NCBI taxonomy): domain Eukaryota; kingdom Metazoa; phylum Chordata; class Actinopteri; order Gymnotiformes; family Hypopomidae; genus Brachyhypopomus; species Brachyhypopomus occidentalis. The sequence continues at coordinate 6,131,748 of JAGXOD010001372.1, forward strand.
CTTGTTAGTGTTCCCTATGTTGCACCTGTCTCTTATTTTCCTCTTGTTAGTGTGTGCATTTACACCCTCGTGTTTTGCCCTCCGTTGTCAGTTTTTGAATTGTCACATGTCATGTGTGAATTGTTGCTTTGTATTTGTCTATGTTGTGTTGTCTTTGTATGTTTATTAAATGTTCTGTGTTCTCAGCACTCTCTCGGCCTCTCCTCCCTTGCTCACCGTGACAGTGAGGGACTGCCTAAGAATTGCTTAAAGAGAAAAATAATTAACATTGAAGAATGCATAAGTTTCTCCTTATTATATATCACATAGCTTTATAGGTCTCGACTCTATTAAAGGACTGTGCCTAATTTTTATTTCATTAAATAGCATATTTAACAGAGAAATGGGGAAAGGATGAAAATGAAGTGTTGGAAAGTATGATGATGCTTCAGTGTTATGATGAAGCACAGGAGTAATTTGGGGTTTCATCTTATTTTGAGGTTAATTACATAGAACCTTCGTTTTAATTGTCAGAGGAGTAGCGTTGCTCATGCTAAATGACACTGAAACCATGAAGAGAAATGATCATATCCATGTAAAGCTAAATCTATTCTCCATGTAAAGCTAAATCTATTCTCCTGTGTCACTCACTGCACAGCTTACCAATAAGCTGCACTGCAGCCATGATCCTACCTTATAACACAATCATTATACAGCTTCCATCTGCGAAAATCTCAGCTCACAGGCTCATCTTGGTGATGAAAAAAGTGTCCTGCAGAAATCGTCTTCAGGCAGGCCCAGGCTTTGGCATCGAGCATCGACAGTTTACAAGGCCGGCCTTCAATTTTCCTCATCAAACAATGATTGTGTACACAGCTTGTTCAAGGCTGTGAAAATGCAACAAAACGTGATTTGAACATCAAACACTGTACCATCTGCGCAAGATTACCATTGCTAAATAATGACTAGTACTTCTTTGTCCTATTAATGCATGTTTTGTATAACCTGTCTGTGCAGGTTAGGTTATCTTATATATTCCCACAAAATCTCAGAAATTACTCATTAAGATTTGAAATGACTCATTAAGATTTGAAATGACCATTAAGATTTTAAGCGCATACTTGGCTGCCTCGCCTAAGCATGGGCTCATGTGAAGTCTTCACTTACCCTATGCAGTTCATTTCACCTGCTTTTGTTAGAGCCAGGGCCTGTCTAATCCCTGACCTTACAAAGGTTGGCCATTAAGATCATTATCTTCACCACATAAAAATGTATTTGAAATCAATTTTGTGACCTTGCTATGTAAAGATAGGTGATGTCAACTCCATCTAGATTAGACAGCAGCACAGATAGCCAGACCCAAGTCCCATTCAACATATGTTAAATGTCTACCTTGTCCTTTCTGTCCTTTCTGAGGACAACTTAAGCAATGTTGTTTATTCAAGGTTCAGTGTTTTATTACAAATAAAAAAATTAATTACTCAAAATATGTGTGGTCTGCTAGTGCATTAAAATTTATTTTTAAACATAATCAAAAGGAAAACTGATGACTGATGAGACTGGCTATATTTGCTAGAGCATCAGTATGTCTGGTCAGAGTTTGGAAGCCATTGGTTAATAGTATTCCATTATTCAATCTATACAGGAAGCAGACAGACAAAAAGCAGGCAAAAAACATTTGTAAAATTAGTGAATAATCTGAAATGAAACAAGCATGTTTTTTGAAAGATGGAATGCTGAATAATGTGATACATTCAAGTCCAAATGTAATTTTAATCAAAGCAACATAATTCACCAAGAAAAAAATTGTGTGTGTGCGTGTATACTTCAGATCTACAAGAGAAAGATGTGATGAATTAGTTATGCATGCACACAACAAATTGATCATCCACTGTTCTATCGCAGGAAGCAGATGTTGCATGTGGTGATGTACATGGACAAGCAGCACGGGTGTGCCACATTAATTTTATTCTGCATTCAAATGCAACGCAAAGGAAAGGTGCCTCTCATGGCATAGCAAAGTATGCAAATATCACTACTAAAATGTATTTTTTCATACTTCCTATAATGCAGACACAGTTTTGGAATGCATTTTTATAAAGTCCTGTATAACTGTATAACACTATGCTATTGTAAAAATGTATGTATGAAATTATTGGTATTACACATTGCTGTCATTTTAAGTTCTCATCATGAGTATGAAAAGACATCCAACAGACCAGTACAACATAATGAATGTCACAAAACAACTAAGTGAAAGCATTAGTAGAACCATGAACATTTACATTTAAAACAGTTCAGAGTATCTTCTAATCCTGATGTAAGGAGCTACCTGACAGAGGTTGACAATGAAGACCTAGGTATTCTGTGCACTCCATAATTAGTGTCTCATCAATACTTGTCAATCAATGCAAAATGTATTTGTTCATTTCAATTTTACCAATTATATTTTGTAACATATAAACACTGCCCTCAGAGTAATTAATATGTAATATCTTAAGAAGAAAATAGGCAAAGCCTGGATGCATTGGGGTAGGGTTCAGGTCAAATGTATAGTCTCTGTCGTAGTCGTTTTTGAGGTCCTAACCTCTCACAAAGTCATTCAGAAGGTTCTGTGCATGTTAGCAGTAAACTCTGACTTCCCCATGAACAAATAAATGCCCTTCGCCAAAACCATTAATGTGGAGACCTAGGTCTGGCTATTTATTGCAGGCCAATAGTCAGAAAATCCTTTCATCTCATCTTACAGAGAAGCCACACAGCCTGGACAATTGACTCATCTGTAAGGCAGAGAACCAACATGGGCTGACAATACTGGAAGACTGTTGGGCATCAAGTGCTGAATTTATTTATTTATTTATTCTTGCTTTAGACTACCTGTTTATTACAGATCATACACCCACACCATGAGTCTGATGGCAGCAGACATTGACATTTGAAAATACAGATGGGAGCACACAGAGTTCTTTCTCTCTTTCTCCCTCTCTCTATCTCCCTCTCTCTCTCTCTCATGCACAAACATTCTCTCTGGTTTTGTCTCTGTCTCTCCACGACTAAGAGTCAGCTATATTAGACATATACACACAAATACTCATACGATAAAGCCATAACCAGTGTAGGTGACTTGAAACCTTGCATATTTCATCAGTATCCAAGGCATTTCTTCATAATTTATGGCCCCAGATGTATTACGACTGACTTTTTGTTTACATTTTTAGAATGTTCTCTCAGTGCTCCATGACAAGCTAGTGATCATCATGCCTGAAGGGTGGTCTCTTGGTCCAGGTTGAACTAAGTCTATGAATGTTGTATGTTTTAAAAGTAAAGGTCAGGATTTGTAAATCTTTCACCCCTTTAGACACTTCTATATCTTTGTTCATCTTGTTCAATAAGTGATATCACAAAGACCCAGCAACGCATGTGTCAGTGTTTCAGTCTTCCTTAGGTTCCACTGTGCATTGTTTCCACAGAGACTTATTGTGGCAAGAGATAAAAGGAGAGACAGATTGATTGAGGTTTATTTTATCATAATGAAAAAAATTCACAGTAGTGCTTTCAACCTTCTTAAATGGATTAGCTTTTACATATAGGCTATATTAATTAGCACAAGTTAAATACCATAAATGTCACTTTAGTGAGAATCTTTAATTGACCCATCTTAATCACCGCACCACTTTGAAAGTAACACCATTTACCACCTGAATACTGCAGATCCTTGGCGTGGCATGACAGGGATTTTAAGTGGCTATTGAACACAGTAAAGGAAGAATGAAACAAGGCATTCTTTAAAGGTAGATGGGCTAATACACAGGCATGGCTATGTATTATAGCAGAGAGAGATCAATCCTCTCTGAAAGAACTTGAATGTTAATACACTGAGGCACACCTTGCAATTTACCTCCCCAGCCCTTTAGCCGTGATGCCTGCCCGGCTGTGCCGGATTGATAAAGTATATTAGTGCTTTCTTTCCTCCAATGATTTCTCTTCTTGCTGTTAGTAATGACTCATGGATCCAGCAGGGAGATCAGTAGCATGCAGATTAAGGCATACAGAACAACCTACATGATCATATCTGAGGAGAAAGAAAGACAGAATCACACAAAGCTTGCTTCTTGGGTCTTCTATGGGTTGATGCTGACATTTCAACATAGCAATCACTGCTTAACAAAAGCTGATTTTAACTACATTAAAGAAATAAGCAAGAAGTACAGCATTAGATTACTGCAAGAAGGGCTATTAGCTCACTACATACTCACCTTGACTAAACATTTTTGTGTTTAATCGCTTTGCCAATGGTAAGTCTCAGTCTAATTCTTTCTTTTTTAAGAGCATCCACCATTCACCACTGAACCTAATCTAAAGAACACTGCAGTAAAGCTGAGAGTAGTCCATCTGAATTAGCTTAATGATGAGAAATGTAAAACTGCTGCATAGAAAACAAAGAACCAAATAAGAAAATAAAATACTTGAGCAGCAAAATGATTTTTTTAAGAATTTTGCCCCATATACTACAGTGCATGAACTGCTGGATGAACCAGGCTGAGCTCACCAACAGAACATTCATTTAGTTCATTAGGGAATAATGTCATAGAAAATGTCTTGCTTCCTTGAAAAGACTTGAGGGTTTTAATGAATGAAGACTATAGAGATTCATTTCCTTGTTCTGTCAAAATTTATACAAAGTCTTTTACACAATGCTGGAAAATCCAGACATTTTGCAAAGGTATTGAGTGTCGCACAGTACCAGACTGCCTTGGCTGAGATAGTGGAGGACAGCTCTTGAAGTCCCTTGGCATGAGGTCCCATTGAAAGACAATCTGTATAGTTGAAGGACCAAGGACAGTAGCAATAAAAAAGCAGCAATCATACAAATGTCTACATTTTGTAGAAGTTTCCACTTTGCTAAGGGCCGTTTTACTGAAGCTAGACTGTACATTCCAGCCCCATTTTACTGTGAGCTAAAACAATATCCAAACTAAAAGAAGCAGCTTTCCAGAAGATGGATTCTTTAGCACAATCAGAAATGCATAACTGGTTTCTCTGTAAGTTCATTCTGAGTGTGGCAAAATAACCCTATGCATTATTCATCAGATATTTTGTGACTTTTATATTGCTGTAAGGCTTTCAGATTTGCATTTCTTTAACATGCCTTGGGGAAGTCCTTCAATCTCATGAAGTATGAATCTTAAAAATATGACGTGATCAAACTCTTTAGGGTATGGGAGTGGGAAAGCCTCATGACCTTATGAAAGAAAATAACTCCCAAAGTACCTCAAAATCCTCAAAAATGTCAGTTTCCCCATAAAGACTACAGGCAGTGTTTTCATAGTGTAATTCTGTAGAAAACATTTTATATCTGTGGATATTATTATCAGCCCATCCACTGCCCAAACAATCAAATGTGTGACACACAACTTCTTCGGAATTTGCTGAATAGAATATAAACTATCGGTTGCTTCTCAACTAATTAGTGAGAAGGAATGACATCAGCTCAGTGTTCAACCAAATTATTAAACTTTAGTAATGGTTGCAGGTCATTCCATTGGCCACTCACACTGAATGAGCAACAAGCCTCTAACCAATTCGCACAATCACATTATTGGCTAAATTAACATTAGTCTTTGCACAGACAAAATAAATTTGATGTATAGATATTTTTTTCCATATTTATTTATACTGTGAGTAGACTATGCAAACCACAGTAAGGTATTATTATTGAAAGCTTCTGAGACTATAGCTACTGTGTATAAAATTTACTTAAGGTGACTTGTTATTGCTTATGATTTATAGTATAGAAGCAATATCAAAATTAATAGTGTGGTCAGTGTATGCATGTTGAATGATGAGGAAAGTGCATATATTAAATGTGAAACGTCGACTGATTGTCAGTCTAGTTGTTGGTTTTGCTTCGCAATAAGTTAAAATCTCAAGCATGGGCATAGATACACTACATGTAAGCATTTTAGATAAAGTATACATTGAGTAGACACATAACTAATAGGTCTGCATGGCAGCCTGTTAAGTAAGCATAAATATTGCACGCACACACACACATTTACAGGTGTGCAACCAGTAGTGTCAGATCTGAGAGAGAGAGAGAGAGAGAGAGAGAGAGAGAGAGAGAGAGAGAGAGAGAGAGAGAGAGAGAGAGAGAGAGAGAGAGAGAGAATGCATATTAATAAAGACCTGTATTCCGATGTAAGTTCAAAAATAAATTACTTTTACCAATTTCTAATAAAAATACACATGTGGACGATTTAAAATCGTTTACATTTTTTACGTAATGAGAGATTGTTGATAGAATCGAGTATTTATTTGTAAAGCGAACACTGCCCCCTCTTCAGTACAGGCGTATGTCGGTGCAAACGTATTGCTGAAGTACCGGTCCACGCTCAAAGTAAGCGGACTGTCTCCAACAGCAGTGCGGCTTTAAGATGATGGAGGCAGTGAATATTATTGGAAGCTCCTCCCTCCATGGTGATGTCAATCGGAGGTGGAGAGGTAGGCAGTACTAGGAGGCTGAGTTCATACAATACAACTGAGACTTCCTGAGCGCTGCGCACAACTACTGCACAACGACTATATCAGACCGTGTAAGTGATGCTGCACCAAGGCACACTTTCATCTTTCTCCTTTGGGAAACGCAATCACTAAGCTGTCCATTTATACATTTTCCTAAAATTGGTGTATATCTCTGTTTCATTCTGCCAAACAGTGAAGGTGACACAGAGTTCTTAGCTCTGTGGCACGTACTGTTGTGTGAGACAGTCCAAATTCCCTGAAATAGTTGTTCTATGTCCCAGGAGAGTTCCCTGTTTCGAATGATGAGTCCCCCCTTTTATTTTTTCAACCAGACGTCTTTTATGTTGAGTAACCGACTTGGATCACCGATGTGTCAGTGTATGTGGAATTGAACCAGTTACCCAAGACATCTGAGGAGGAATAACATCGCTGCTTCGAAAAGTAAATCACAAATGTTTTCCACCGTTCGTTTGTGGACCATAGACTTTCTTATGGACGGGGATCGTTTTCTTTAGTTGGATACCGGCTCATCAGTACAAGGCTATTTCATTCTCGTCAGTGAAGAGGATTTTCTTTTACTCTTCACTTCTGTCTGGTTCATGGTACTTCATTTTCTAAAGCAGTGATGTTGCTACGTGACGGGAATTGAGTATTCTAACCTATATTCACCAGAAAAGGTAAGGCGCCTTTGCGTTCATGAATTAGTAGTTATTTTGAATGAAATGTAGTCAGAGTGCAAATGATTTTACTGCGCACTTTAACTAATGCCAAATTCCATGTCGGAACACGAAGCCTACGTGAGTCGCATTGAAGACTTTCAGGGTACGCGTGTGCTTCCTATATAGTGTTGGTAAAATAAGTGGTAAATGTAAGGTGCCGTTACGGAAGAACTGATCATTCTAGTGCATAAGGTAATCCACGGCGTGATATTGCTTTTTAATTACATATTTCGAATGTGTTGTTTCAACCAAGTGCGATAAATTTTTGTTAAATGTTTTGTAAACTTAGAACATTGGATTTAATACTATTTTACAAATATTCCATGTTTACATCAATCCAAGCCTAAGGTTATCTCGAAAATGACCAATGCACGGTATGACTATTTGGAAGCAAGTTTGTTTCGTTGGTTATGCTTACATTAACATGAAACATGAAGCATCAGTTGTTCAACTGATGCTACTGCTAATATGTCTCCAGTAAAAACGGACAGATTTGGCAAAAAAGTTAAAGAGTGCCAGTATTACGCACACACCCACACGTGAACTGCAAAGAAATTGTTCAAAATCTGTGCATAATGCCTTATCATTTCTTTATAGTGCCAATATGATTTTGCTACATGGTCTATATGATGCACTATAGAAATAAATAAGATACTGTAACATAGTCCATCACCGACCTGTGATTTAATACAGTGTATTGGTCAATAGCGAAATGAATAATCCTCATAGCTTTTTAAATACCTAAGTGATAAGGCCTTGAGTATGATACCTTGATATTTAGCTCTAAAACTGCAGTGCTTTTCACCTAGAGAATTCGGTCGTTAAAAACACACGGAGGTACTTAAGATGCCTCATTCTCCAAATCGGCCGGCTGAGGGGATTTTCAATGGTAGCCTAATTGTGTCTTTAGCTAGTAATTTTAAATTACATTATTTAGACTTATAACAGACTGATTAGGATACTTGCGTATGTAACTTTATAGCATGCGTCTTCTTTGCTAACTAAAGATCTTACTCCAGTGTCTCACCTTAAGTTTGGAGAGTCACATTTAAGTTTGGAAAGTTTGCAAACACACATATAGATATTTGGGGGGCAATTTTGGGTAAACAGTACACATAAGTATACATAATATGTATACTGTGTAGGCACACACAGTTTCTGATCTACATTTCTACTATTTACTCTGTGGTAACTGATTAGTATTTGAGGAGTGGATCAAACGTGAGTGGGCCTTTTCAACTGAATCATATTTATGACACCTGTGGTTCAGTAGCTCTTCATTTGCTGCAATAAATAAAATGTTTAAACTACTAACAGAAACAAATATATGAAGTTGTACGTCTTTACAAGAAGCAACGTTTATAAAAAGGTGTAGGTCTTTCAGCCTTTTGAGCAGATGAACTAAGAACAAACTGCTATTAAACTTTCCGCTATTAAACAATCTGTTACCTTCTTTAATGTTGACTATGTAATCCAATCCTTTTTGTCATAGTTATTATTAATAGATACATAAATGCATGAAACAATACAGTACTAGAATAAAAAAGCTCACACTTTGCTTCATCCATAAACAATCACAAAATAAGCTCACAGTAAATAATGAAACACACACACACACACACACACACACATATATATATATATATTATATATATATATATATATATATATATATATATATATATATATATATATATATATATATATATATATATATATATATATATATATATGCACACACTACTCAGGAATTTCACCAAGGTGGCTATTTATTCTGCTTTTGGATGCCATTTAAATTAATTCGTGTCTGGATTGCCTAAACAAGAACCTGTGAGGAATATAAATGTTGTTTCTGAGAAACTGAAAAGGTGACCCAATTTATATCTTGGAAAAGTCCGAATTTGTTATTGTTATCATCCTAGACGATGCCCCCAATGTATAAATAAATAACTTTTACATTTGTCAGTGTGCTGTCAGTTTTGTAAGTAGTGTCATAAGAGTAAAGAAGAAGGGTACCATAATATAGTTCTGTTAGATTTTAGTGACACTTACTTCATTAACCTATAATTATTGCTGAAATGTCTAAATGCTGTGCGTTATCAAGAACAAAGATTTAAAGCTCTAAGTAAAGCTTTAACATGCCATTTTCATTGCAGAGTTGATAATGTTATTGATGCTCGAATGGGCTGAAACTGCAGTAAAATGTACTTGAAAACTGAGGACCTATAGCTACATTGTGAAGTTTCAATTTTTTGTACATTACAATGTTATAAACATTTTTAGCATTATACTTATTTTAATCTTTGGAATTCTAAGACCTAACTATGCTAATTCTGATCTCATTCTCACCACTCTAGTGCCATCTATCGGCAGGTGCTTTTTCTTTAGCAGTGAGTTCAGGCGGAGTATTGAAATAAATTCGTAGATAGCAAGGGGTAATGCAACATTTTGCATTTCATGTTTCCATTATATAATTGGTGCACCCTTCTCTTTTCATGGATGTTATTCAAATGATTCTATATGTGGACCAACCTTTATAGAACAACAATAGGGTGCTACTGTTGCTTCTAAGGTACCGAGATACTTCACACAAGAATAGTCACACCTATGACAGGCTCAAAACTGTGAAAGGAGAGAGAACAGTTTAAATGAAAAAATTCCCCTTTCTGAGCTCCCTTAGGAATTTTATTCTTTGTCATTAAAGAGATATTCATTTTCCTTGAAAGAGAACCCTTGTTGCGACTGAAATACCTAAAAGTTAATTTATAATATATTTATAGAATAATACTTAAAGATAATACAGATAATAATATAAACAGAAGGGGACACATCATGTGTTACAAAAGCAACGGGACCTTGAGAATAACTTAGCAAATAATATGTTTTGCCTTCTGTGCACAAGTGAAATTATTGTGATGGACACATGTACATTAACCATACCCACAGGAAATTGACTCAGGTTGGCCTTTACAATTAAATCAGTTTTTTTGTTAAGCTTATTTGTAGACCAAAGTGGTACAGTGAAAAATTCTGACTGTGATTAATGGATCATCATAGAAGACAAACATCCACACACTTCTCTGAGTGTGAGTTTTTTTGTCAGTTTATTGCATTGAAACATGTATGCGAATGGCTGACATAGATCTTTGAATACGTAATCATTGCTGACAGCCATAAATTGACTGCAATGCATTCACTACATCATCTTATCCTTTTCAACCGACAACCTATTTAGTGTGGTAATACTTTACTATTGATCATGCAAGAGTTTATGACTAGTGTAGCAAACATCAAATCAATCTTGTGTTTTCACATGACCATACTTTTTAATATCCAAACTAACTTAATCTTTAAACTTTGCATGTCTCAGTCATTCCAGAGTTATCTACTAGAAATTCAAAGCTTGTACTGGTATGTGTGTGTTAAAGAATAATGGTGTATTAAAAGAATAATGAATAAAAGAGACACACACAGCTTCAGTGGATTATAAGGTTGACATCTTGACTAGAGTGAAAGGAGAGCATGTCCAGGAGCTCGCTGAACATCTGGCAGGGGGCCTCATGCTGCTGATGGCAGGAGGTTGAGGGCAAACTCCAACAAGACACATAAATGTCAAAGAAAAACAGCGGCGTGAGGGTCTGAATCCGCTGAGGAGTGCGGCATTTGACTGATGAAAATTAACGAGTTACACTAAGTGACATGCTTTAGGCAGATTACCTTCCATAAGTACCCTTAATAATTCAGTGAAACGCCTTCATGGTTTAATTACAGTTCTGATTTAGCTCCATTGTTATAATCTATGAATATCATGCACCCAAGAATTGCCACCCTTGCTCCACAGACAGTAGACACTTTTGATCCATGAAGACAATTATTCAAAGAAAAAAAACTCCCATTGCAATGTAAGATGAAATGCCCTGGGAATGGGGAGATGTGCTCCTTCTTGACAGTTCAGCTCATAATAAAAACAGGCAGCTCAGTCCATCACATTGTCATGTAAAGTGATCCAGAGCTGGTGTGTTCCACAGCTCGGGCTCCAGAGGGAAAGGTGGCTTTTGCCTACTCTGTGGAATCTATGGTCCACTGCTCAAAATAGATCACTGGAACCCAGTGGAAGTGGGAAAATGTCCTCACTGACACTTGCACATGTGATTTCTCTCAACACATTCTCCCAATACACTGGAAAGAGTTTTTTCTGAAGATTGAGAAAGTTGAACCTCAAAGCCTTGCAAATCTATCTAGAGCATAGTTTTGAGAGAGTAAGTCCCAAGAGTAAATCTTAGCATAAAATGGCTATACATGTTTTGCAACAAGATAAACTGTCCTAAATATGGGGAGGAATGACATGTTGGCTCCCTTGTGGACTTATCTAATCCCAGCTCCATGTCCCTGGATAGCAGAGCTCCTTACAAAATGCCAGACAGCACTCACTTTGAGCTGGTGCTTATTCTGTATACACTATTCTGTTCTATTTTAAGTCATATAAGTTAAGCAGGGCTCATATTTACAAGAATTTACATCTCATTATTACTAGACATTTTGTGTATTTTAAGAAAGTAAACAATCTGTAATTAATTGAATTTCCTTGAATGTTTTAGAACAGCTTGAAGGTGACAGCTTTGGACAGTATATTGTACAATCCATCCCATGTCATCTTAATGTAAGACTGAGCTATTTCAAAGAATCTAGATCATCTTTTCATCTTTTATTCCCCACTCTGCATTGCACTTCTTAGCCAGTGAGTTCTCTTCATTATGCATTGTTGGGCGCTGTCTTGGACTCCTTCGAGCTTATCATAGGACAGTAGGTGAATAGTAATTGCTCATTCTTGCAGGATAAAAAACGATATGAACTCCACAGCAAAGCAAAGCATGATCTCCTTGTTTTTCCAAAGGACAACATATAGCCACCAGTTTTAAAACCAGTGTGAGGAATAAACCGCTCATTGATCACTGTCATGTAAATAGCATGAGGGGTGCTCCACTGTCCAGCACAGCTTTAATGAGTCTCTCCAGAGGTCGACCACAGACTGCTGTCTGTGAGAAATGGAATATGCTTTGACAGCACAGTCCTGAGCTCTCTGAGACCTCTGTTTGCAGTTCTTCCACATCAAAACACACGTTGTGAACCCTGTATGTTTAAAGAAGTCATCCTTGGGTTGATGGAATCCTGATGGTAAATGTCATGGTCAGATTATCAACTTATGATGAATTTTTGATGGGAAAAATTTCAAGCCCAGATTACTGTGTCTCTGGCACTGGACCATGAATGCTTGGAACAGTGTGTGCATTAGATATACTTAAATGTGGTTTGCAATAACTACTCACAACGGTGTTATAAAGCATACATATTTATCACTTTGGGGAAATGTTTCTGTCTGTCCCTGTTCCACTGTCTTGTATCAAAATGATTAAAATATATTACAAGTTATATTTAATGTATAATTTCAGAAAAGACTGCACATGAATCTGTCAACTCTTGGGGCAAAGCTTTTTGGAGTCAAGCAAATCAAAGATGCATAGATTGTACTTTTTAAACTTTCATATTGTTACCATTGCTTTGATTAAAAGAAAGAAAAACACCACAGTGGCTTTTGTGGGCCTGGGGAAATTGCAGAACTCAGCTCAGCATATGAAACTGTAAAATAACAATACCCATATTTTTTAAGTTCCAGACATCTTCCCCTCTTCCCACCAGTTTTCAATGACCTAGTCATGGCCTCAGCCCTCTGGCAACTTTTATTTATATTACGGCCTGACAGGATTGGTGTATTCATTGAGCTGGCAACATACACCAAAGTGCTGATTCATTTAGAAACATGACTTTGTTTTATGCTGCTGAATAATTATGATAAATTATGTATCAGCCTTTTTTCTTAAAATGCAAAAAATAATTGTGAATGATTGCACATCCACAGAATGTTCAGAATTTTGTAGACAATTAATACATTACAATGAATATGTTGTGGCTAGTTTTTGAAGGTACATCTGTTTAGCCTGTAAGAATATTGAAAATAAAACAGCAACCGATTGTATATTTGTTTATTTAGTGTGGTTAACCGTAATTAGATTGACTGTCAAAGTTAAGTGAACATATTACAGCCCCTTATCCATACAGCCTGCATTTGATGGGGAGTGCCAAAGGTTAATTGTGTTGAACACCACTAAATGCTGTCCCATAGATTTAAGAAGCAGGCTTACTCCTCACTTGTTAAGATGTGAAAGGTCAGTTGGAAAATCCCAGGAGGAAAAGAATGCTAATTATTGTTGAATGTGTAATTGTGTGTTACATGGTAGTGGATACAGCAATTATCTTTCCCCTTCCTCTCTTCTTCCCTTCTTGCCACAGAAATTGCAGACCTTACAAGAAGAGATCTCCATCCACTCTGAGTATGGACTTGGCGAGTGACTCTCATTTTCTGGTGCTTTTCCTCACCTTCCTGGCATCACCGTGCTGGGCACAGGAGAAAGACTACACAGTAAAAGAGGAGCAGCCAGAGAACGTGCGGATTGGAAACCTGTGCAAAGACCTAGATCTGAACCTGGACTCCAACATTAAGCTTTCCTCAGCCCTGCAGTTCAAGCCAGTCTACAAGACAGGTGACGTGCCTTTGGTGAGGGTAGAAGCAAGCACAGGGGAGATATTCACCACAGCTAACCGCATTGACCGTGAGAAGCTCTGTTCTGGAGTTTTTAGTGAAAAGCGATGCTTCTATGAGATTGAGGTGGCTGTGCTGCCGGATGAGATCTTTCGACTGGTCAAGATCCGCTTCCTCATTGAAGACATCAATGACAACGCTCCACTGTTTCAGTCTACTGTGATCAACATTTCTATCCCTGAAAATACAGGCATCAACAACCGCTATCCAGTACCCTCTGCCTTTGACCCTGACGTGGGGATAAATGGGATCCAACACTATGAGCTCGTCAAGGTATAATGATCTCTTGTGATTAACTAACTGGCACTGCCTTAAAATGCATGGTTAATGTCTGGGGAGGAAATAACACTTTTATTTGATGCATTTTGCAATGTTTTGTTTATGGTAAGTTGTTAACTGGAACAATAGGAGCAATATGCAGACCACACATTTTCCCACAACTAATTGGTGTTTTTATGAAAATCTAGTTCAATATTCACAGTATCTTATTATAGTCTGACTAAACTAGAAATTAGGATAATGGAATGAAATCTTAAGTACAGTAGTACAGGACCTAATAAGTCACAGATGGATTTCATTTTGTATGTTTTGATTCTACATATGGAATATAATACAAATTGGACATCTTGTTTAAGGTTCTCAGGTTATGGTAAAATTATTTTCATAAAGCGAATCATGTGTTTCAGCACAGCCAGTAAAAAGGCAATTTTCTATAATAAAATACAATGGAAAAGCAAATATCCCAAGGCAATGTGCACAGAGGTTTGCCTTGTGGTTTGATTAGAACTAAACACATTTGAAACAAATAAGTCAAGACTGTCATTAATGCATGCAAGGGTAATTTGTACCTTCTCTTGTGAGAATTAGTAAAATCCTTGCTTTCCATGTCTGATTAGGTTACCAATTTGCATTTTTAATGGGCCTTTGCTGCCAAGGCCTCTCTAGTGCAACACTAACAAATGCTTGTGCTTGGAAAATGACCAAACTAGTGTTACAACAAGGCTGCATATTACAATTATTATGTACACTTTTGTCTTTTAGTTTGATAAACCAAGTGATGTCTGTTAATTAATTCATTGGACATCTGAATTGAAATAACAAAATAAGGGGGCTCTAAGTGAGGATGTGTTTTTCTCTGAAGTAATGTTGGGCAGCAAGTGGATATTGGTATGATGCAGTACAAACGTATAGTCTGTGCCATACCATGGATACCATGATAAACCAAAAAAGTGCGAGTAAGAAATATCCCCACTGAAAAGACAAAGTAAACCCAGACAGGAATGACTGAAATTGGCAAAAAAAAAAATCTCAAAAAATCTTTCAGTCATTATTAGAAACACAAAGACTTACATCAAACTATTTGCAATGTTGGCAAACATTATTTTTCCTTAATTTAACACATTTTATGGACAAAATGCATATATTAATACCCACATGAGTAAAGTTAGCTACATTTGCTATGCAAATTGCTAAACATTATTTGGTTGTATGTTATATGCAGTTAAGTTGCAAAATTGAGTAGAGGATGAGTGGGAAGGGAAAAATGACCGAGGCTGAACCAGAAAACTATAGTGTACAAGTTACGTCAACACATTGTAGTATTAAAACACCAAGAATATTGCGTACACCAAGTACTTGAGTTTCTTTAAAACATTTGATTAATTTAAATACGTTTATTTATGAAAGAATGTTTACCTTGTTCATCTGGCCACAAGTATGTACAATATTTAGAAATGTTTCATCACCCACCCGACTGACTTGTTTAGTTTCAAATAGTTGTAAAGATCCCAGAAATTAAATACGATTCTTCTACCTGGATTATTGGATTATCCATCAAGTCACCTTTATTTATGCACAGTTCTACCTCAAACATACATTTGCATGATCCCCTACACAAGCAAGATCCCCTACTCTAGCGTCGATGGAAATATCTCTTGAAATATCTTTGTGAGTCTAACTCTTGGACTGTGTTTTCCTGGTCCTCTCAATGATTGAAAGCAGAAGTCTCCAAACAGTCTCTCCAACAGTTTACCTGGAGAGACATGCTGATCATCAGTGTGGTGAAGCTTGATTTGCATTATGGGCTTTAGCATAGCAGCATACAGCAAGAGACACTAATGCCTCTGCGCATTAATGGCATGTCCCATAAAGTGGAAACCCTGTCGAATGGCATGGGGAGGTTTAGGGTATTGCTACCCCAGTTTTAATTGTGGTACCATATTAATTGTTTCATCAGCGTTTGTATTGCTATGACACCTGGAACGATGCATCTGCAGCTCCTGCAGGAACCATCAAGGTCAGCTGGGGAAAGTAATACCATGCATGGCTGGAGGAGGGCTTTCCATTAGAAGAGATTTTATCACTTAAAGAGAACCTTTTTACAAGTTCTGTCTATAGGTATGTGGATCATATCACGCTCAGGGGATGAAGATATTGACTTTTCTGTTGTGGGTTCCACCTCACACATTGTTATTTTCACTCCCTTATTTAAGCACTCTAACTCCACCGATACCTATAATGCTTTTACCACTTCTAGAACTGAAGTGTTTTAATTTAGCAGTCTGTTAATAGCTTCTTATCATTATCCCTGGGATTGGTGAGTTGATCATCAAACAAGGACTGACAACTGACTAAGTGACAAGAATTTATACATTTAAATGTGCTGACTGTAGAGGTGGCATGCACTACCAATGTTTCTGTAGTGATCCAATATAGATATATTGTATTTGTGCCCAAAATGTAGATTGCTGGGTAAATGTATTATATATAATTTTTCCACAGATATAAAACATGCAAGGATATAATGCAAGGATTTGACGGATAAACATAAACAAAATTATAGAAAACTTCCAATGCCATACAGCATCTCTCTTAGTGAGGTATTTATTGCATTGGTCATCATTTGCTTAGTTCTGAACACACACACACACAAACACACACTCAATCACTCACTCACTGATCCTTGAAGTATAAAATATAGTCTGCATGTTTATTTGTATCATAAAAAAGCAAATGTAATTCCACATTAACTTAAGGCTGAATTCATCTTCTTATGATGATAAGTTTCATCATTGAATCACTGTTCTTCCAGCATCACACCTCATATACACCTGGCAACACAGCAGAGAGGTTGCCTGTACTACTAGCCTCTCTTCACGCGACTTCTGCTTAAAACCAATAGAAATATAGTCGGATAATTACAAGATGACTTCTTTTTAGCTACAAAAACAATATATGGTCAGAGTTATCTAACATTAGTTTTTTTTGCAGCTTCTTATTGAAATTTTCTTTACCACTCAGCAGGATGCTAACAGTATGCTTATAAGTTTTTCCATATGGTTTGAATATAATAAAACCACAGTAATAAACTTCATTAATTTAGAGGAGAGTGGATTACCTTTTTAGATAGTCTTTGTCTTTGTCCTCTCCAGTTCTGTTCTGTAAGTTTTATGGTGCTCTTTCTCCTTTCCCCAACCCTGAATTTTCATAACTTCACAGCCAAATTGGAAACAATGTTTATTGTTTTTTTTCTTTAAAGAACAGATTAATGCATAAATCACTGTTAGTCGCAGATCGGTGGCAGTGAACAGTACTAAAATGCTATTTTGTTTTATTTAAATGCTCTTACTAGAAGAAGATAACCTGTTTGAGTTTCCAATGCTGTGGGAAGTCAACATGAGAAAAAATGCAAAACATCTGATGTGCCAGGTGTGTGGATGTGGATGGCAAATTTCTATGAGTGTTCTGGACAACACTGGTCAGTGGAGGAACAGAAGAAGCTTCGAGCCATATTGTTCACTTTCATCTGATTCCAGATTTCATTTGTGGCTGATTTTTGGCTGGGGGCTTGGTTTAGAATTAGACCAAGGAGACAGCTCTTGTTTTCTGGTCTCAGCCAAATGGTTTAAATCTGATCACACCCATTGGCAAAAGAGACAGAATGAGAACACGTTCACTGCTTGAGAAAGAGAATATTTAAATCTTCATAGCCTCTTTCATTAGTATATACTGGAATTCCACAGTATATACAATGCATTCATATATGCATGGACTTATGCATGTGTACAGATTTTCATTCACTGGCGACATCATACAGAGTCATCTCCTTGATTCACAATGCTTCACCTAGTCTGCATTCTCAGGGTGGAAAAACTTGCAAGCTGAAGCCAGTTAAAACTGAAAAAGCAGTGAAGTCCCTTCCTGAGATAACGCTGTCATTCTGTTATTTGTCTCTAATGCTACTGGGATACATTACAAACTTCCTTGCATATATCCTTGTTGCATATAGGACAACTGGTACCAGTTTCAGTGTCTTCGATGTTATAAACTGTCAGTCAGTTCTTCATAAGAAACAGATTCACTTCATATGTTTCTTGTAATAAGAGACAGGCCAGTGAGTATAAATATGTAGCGAGTCTCAACCAGTGTACATATTAATTTCAGATGATTGTCACTTCCTTTGGGCTAGTGATTCACACTCTTTTGACTCTTTCTTAGCCTGCCTGAAGGTAATCAGAATCCCCAAGTCTCATTTCATATGGGCCAGACTTGTACATAAGTGATGATTGATAACTCATACAGCCTTTGGCCACAGAAAAATATAGCTCATTATATCCTTTGTGTATTGTTTGCATTTACCCATGTTAAACAAAACCAAACATAGACATCTAGTCAAAAAGAGCTTATCTTCACATAGCTCATAACCCCTGGCAATAGTGAATACTTTACAAAGTCATAGCTACAAAATGTTCATTCATTCATTATACGTACCACTTATTCCCACTAGTTGGGGTCACAGGGGGCTGGAGCCAATCCCAGCATCTCCAGGCGAAGGCAGGGTACACCATGGGCAACACACACACACACACACACCTACGGGCAATCTAGAGTGACCAATCAACCTAAGATGCATGTCTTTGGACTGTGGGAGGAAACCGGAGTACCCGGAGAAAACCCACGCAGGCACAGGGAGAACATGCAAACTCCACACAGAGCAGCCCAGACCGAGAATCGAACCCAGACCGCCTTGCTGTGAGGTGACAGTGCTAACCACTACACCACCATGCCACCCCCTACAAAATGTTGTGCATGAATTACTCAGAGGAACAATGGCTTACTTTTCATGCAAATAAGCAAGGCAATACAATGAAAAGATTTTCAAACATTGGGGGAAATTGTTATAAATAACATGTATATTATGCAGTCAGTGTGAAGGTAATTGGCAGACATTTGATGTTAATTATTTTAGGATTCCAAAATTAGAACTTTTAACTAATTTATTTATCTTTATAGTATTGAGCTGGTAACAGATGGTAACACTACAGTCAGTGCCAAGAATCATAGAAGGAAATATGGTACATGATTCTTAAGTACATAAAAGCTCATTTTGTAAATACTATGTATGTTGCCCTATGGCCTAAGCAAGTTGCCAATAAATTGCAGTCTGTTTTTGTCATATGAAATTAGTCAACTGGACCCTTTACATAGAACGTGCATACATCTTAATCGTCTTTGAAATATGTGCCTAGACAGAGTAATCTCTCCCTGTATTATGCACACCATGAACCTTATCTCATAGGGAAGATGTTTTTTCATGTTTTAGCATAAAAATGTTTCTAACTGAAAGAGCTTCAAAGAATGTCTTTTTTTCTCAGAGGTGCTTGCCTCTCATTGGAACTCCCTGTTTTTCTTTCTTGCTATACCTCAGAAGGATGGAATATGTTACCAGCTTTAAGCTGCTCTATGTAGACTGATCTGTAATCGTAAATATTAGTGCTAGTTTTGAAGGGAAGGCAATTACTTTGAGCAGGCAAAGCCTGGTTCTCGTGGGGATTACATATGCATTTTTCCTTGGGCATTACTGTTGCTTAGATTTAACCCTCATTGGAAGAAAAGCCTTTATTAATGCGTGAATTTATTAATGTGTGACTTTTTTGCTATGGCAGTCTCCTAGCACATTTAAAATGGGTCTTATTTTTAACTTCCATTTTAGATTACTTGAAATTGGGTACTTTCTCCCTCCTATACCAAAACATATGTTTTGTAGAAAGGTAAACTAGACTCTCATTTCAGGTGCATAGCAGAGTACACCAGAGGGGGAGAGGCTGCACCTTCATTTTCATTAAGCCACTGAGGCTGGTCAGTGTGCTTGTGGAACCTGGATTGATCTTCTCCATTTGCTTTGTACTCAATAGTGTCGCTGTGTTTGAATATCAAAGTGGGCACTTTTACAAAAATGGAAAACCCATAAAATAAACTGTAAAATAATCTTGAGAAAGAGATTAGGAAATGTAAAAAATACACAAAAAAGGACAGGCCATTTTATAATGCCAAACATAACAGGCTTTCTTGTACAGTTGGTCTGTATTTAGACAACAAATATTAATGTCACCTAAATTCTCTTTTTGGCCCCTTTGATTTTTTAAAATATTGACTTATTTAACTTAACACCAGAGCAGGGTTAAATATGCAGAGGAGTGCATACTTTGTGGTAATATGCAGCCTGTGTGCAATAGCTAAATGTGTGCATGCGTTTTTAGTTTACAAGTGGATCATATCCCCTGGTTGTTTCCTTAAGTCAATATTTATATTTTAGTAGGATTAAAGAACTTTAACCCTAAGGTTTGGAGCTGTATCTTGAATAAATATCTATTTAAAGTAAAAAAAAAAAACTTTATTTGCAAGAGAACTTCAAACAGCACAAATTAAATTAAAATTTATTTTCTCTTGTCAATAAACCAAAAAAAATCACAGGATATTTCTTTTGTCTTTTTCAGAGTGTGAGTGAGTTTGGTCTGGACATTATTGAGACTCCAGAAGGAGACAAGTGGCCCCAACTCATAGTACAGCAGAACCTGGATCGAGAAACTAAGGACACCTTTGTGATGAAGATAAAAGTGGAAGATGGCGGCACGCCTCCAAAATCTAGCACAGCCATCTTGCAGGTGACTGTCTCAGATGTCAATGACAATCGTCCATTGTTCAAGGACAGTGAAGTTGAGGTGAATGTGCCTGAGAATGCCCCTATGGGGACATCAGTCACGCAACTCCATGCTACTGATGCTGATCTAGGATCCAATGCCCAGATTCACTTTTCCTTAAGCAACCAAATCTCACCAGCCAGCAAACGCCACTTTGCAATTGACAGCTCTTCTGGACTGATTACAATCAAGCAACCATTGGACAGAGAATCTAACCCAGTTCACAAACTCATTGTCTTGGCCAGTGATGGTAGTGCTACCCCTTCAAGAGCTACGGTGATAATAAATGTAACAGATGTTAATGACAACGTTCCTTTTATAGATACCAGGTATATAATGAACCCTGTTAATGGCACTGTATTGTTGTCTGAAAATGCCCCTCTAAACACAAAAATAGCTCTAATTACTGTGACTGACAGAGATTCTGACCTTAATGGTAAAGTGACTTGTTATACGGATCATGACGTACCCTTTCGGTTGAAGCCAGTTTTCAACAACCAGTTCTTGTTGGAAACTGCAGCCCCCTTAGATTATGAGACTACTCGAGAGTATGCAATTAGGATTGTTGCTTCAGATTCAGGGAAACCTCCTTTGAACACTTCAGCAATGGTCCTCATTAAAATCAAGGATGAAAACGACAATGGCCCAGTTTTCCCTCAACCAGAGATTCAGCTGTCTATCCCAGAGAACAATGATCCTGGAACACAGCTCATAAAAATCAGTGCCGCAGATGCAGACAGTGGTTCTAATGCCCTTATTCTTTATACTCTTGGCCCAGATGCACCTGATGGGTTTAACATTGACCTGCGGTCTGGAATCCTCTCTGTTAACAAGAGACTGGATAGAGAAAAGCAGGAAAAGTATTCCTTCACAGTTATTGCCAAAGATAATGGCTCTAATCCTCTACAGAGTAATGTCACAGTGAAGCTAATTGTCCAAGACCAAAATGACAACAGCCCAGCTTTCACCCATCCTGAGTACAATTTCTATGTGCCTGAGAATTTGCCTTTGTATGGCACAGTTGGCTTGATCACAGTTACAGATGCAGATGCTGATGATAATGCAGTGGTTACCCTTTCAATTATAAATGGAAAAGACAATTTTATTATTGACCCCAAAACAGGGGTGATCAAACCAAATATTACGTTTGACAGGGAACAACAAAGTTCCTACACCTTTGTAGTCAAGGCTGTGGATGGAGGACTAATTCAAACAACTTCATATGCCAAGGTAACCATAAATGTTGTTGATGTCAATGACAATCGACCTGTGTTTGTTATCCCCTCTTCCAATTACTCCTATGACCTAGTCCCTTTTACAATCAGCCCTGGCTCTGTTGTGACCAGAGTGGTTGCCATTGACAATGATACTGGCATGAATGCAGAACTGCAGTACAGCATCATAGGAGGGTCACCAAGAGGACTATTTGCTATTGACAAAAATACAGGAAATATTACCCTGCAAGAGAAGATTGCTAATGCTGATCAAGGCCTTCATAGGTTGGTGGTGAAAGTAAAAGATTTGGGACAGCCAGAATCCTTGCATGCAATAGCCCTTGTTCACTTGTTTGTGAATGATACTGTATCCAATGCAACATTCATTCAGGAGCAGGTTCGCAAAAGCATGGAGACCCCTTTGGACAGAAACGTTGGGAACAGTGATGTAATCCCTCAAACCAATGGCTATGTAATTGTTGTGATAGCCATAATTGCTGGAACTATGACAGTCATTTTAGTTATTTTTGTGACTGCTTTGGTACGTTGTAGACAGACACCCAGGCATAAAGTTGTTCAGAAGGGCAAACAGAGTGGTGAATGGGTATCACCAAACCAGGAGGGCCGTCAAATCAAAAAGAAAAAGAAGAAAAAGAAGAGATCCCCAAAGAGCTTGCTGCTAAACTTTGTGACCATTGAAGAATCTAAGTCTGAAGACCCTACCCATGAGCACATCAATGGAACTTTAGATCTCCCTGTTGAACTTGAGGAGCAGACAATGGGGAAGTATAACTGGGCCACTACACCAACCACTTTTAAACCTGACAGCCCTGACTTAGCCAAACATTACAAGTCGGCTTCTCCCCAGCCTACCTTTCAGATTAAACCAGAGACCCCAGTGGCTCCTAAGAAGCACCATGTGATTCAGGAGCTCCCCTTGGACAACACATTCGTAGTTGGCTGTGACTCACTCTCCAAATGCTCCTCCAGTAGTTCCGATCCCTACAGCGTCTCAGAGTGCAGCTGTCAAGGGAACTTCAAGACACCTGGGCAAATCCACACCCGACAGGTAATTCACAACTTCCTTTCTAACCCCCTTCACTGCTCATGCTCATGCTCCTTGTCCTTAAGTTCTTCTTTTGAAAAAATTGAAAATATTCTGAATGCAGGGTGGCTGGGGCATGGGCAGGGATTCAACCACACAAAAGCTCAAACATGCATGAACACCCATCAGTTATGACAATTGGGAAAGCTTTAAAAAATCTTTCCCTGGGCATCTGTTGCAATGATGTAGTCATAAATCAGAAGAAACATTTCACTTCTAGACAAATATACTGATACAAAAAAAACATAGGAAATAATTAGTAATTCATTAGATGCTGACCACCTTTAAGAGGTTTTTTATATTTATTTAAAGGGCAATTCCATTCTCAATAGTAATTATTGCATTATTCAAAAAATCCAAAAAGGAACAAATGAGAGACTTCCAGCTTTCAAAACTGAGATTGCCAATTAAGATGCTTGACAGCAAACCAGACAAGACAGAGTTGCAAAAACATAGGCACAGCTGAACAGATGCACTAGGCTATTGTTTTCCAAATTAGAGCCAAAATTTGTAAAGCTGTGGATGGGATCTGATTATTCTTTCACCACATTTCAAAAAGCACTATTTTTCTCAATGGAATATTAACCAGCATTAATGAGAGAGAGGTTTTTAAAATAGTTTATAAATGAAAGCATACCAGGGAAATAAATGGGAATCTTAGGTGGAATAAGAGGTGACTTTGTAGCAACAGGTCAAGCTTGTAGAGACCTAGTCTGAGCTGTACAATTGTGGGTCACAGAGATCAAGGTGAAGACAGTGCTTTGGGACCTACAGACTTAAATAGAAGAAGTAGATTCACTAATAGCTTTTAACACCGTCCATTTTCACCTGTCAGCCACTTGCTTTTTTAATGACCAGACTCAGAATCTCTGCTGTATTCACTAATTTCAAAGCCATGTTCTTGGCCAGTCTGTGTAATATTGTGAGTTCTTTATGGCGTTAATTCCAGAATCCAAGACTTGATGAAAGACAATTGAGATCAAACATCTAACTCTGTTTTATTTGTCCTCCTGAATACTCCTATCAATATTTGTCCTTGACAACATGTTTGAGGGTGTTTGTTTTTCATAATAGTACAATACGATGCTATATTTTGTCTTTACTACTGCAATTCTCAGTTTTTAGTTTTTTTCTTCTTAAATGTCTGACGTTAATGCATATACTTCCTCGCTGTATATGCATTGCAAATTAGAGTATATCCTCTCAGATTTAGTGCACAATGATTTAAGGTGACACCCACACATAGCTGATAGTCCTTTTTTACCATCAGCCCCTTCTTTCAAAATGCAGCTGAAAGCAGTGCTCTGCCATGGTGCATTATACATAAGCCTACTTACATGGTCAGAAGATTAAAGAATACAACCTTTCCTTCATAGTTCAGTTTAGGCTCATTATTTATTTTGCCATGTTGTCTGACATTCAAGTTAATGTTCAGTAGATTTTGAAACATGCAGAAACATGTGTTTAAGGTTTTAAAATATTGCATCAGAATTTACCAAAACATATTTGTGATAAATAGACAAGAAAAAGTACCTGGACCACATTTCCTGATGTAGCTCTCTCTAATATGCACACAAAAAGCTCTGAATTTATTTCATACTCCACACTGAGTTTAATGGTGTGTTTATTTGAGAGAATGCTTTATTTTCTCTCTTGTGTAGATCTTAAGGATATCCAGTATGCCATTTTTTCCTTTCATTCTTTTTCCCAGCATGGACCATTCAGGGTTTTCCTTAAGAAAATGCTTAGGCCCAGGAGGCCACAGCAGAGCACAAATAATTAGCATTCTTCTTTCAACAAATGTATGAGAATTTAGTTACTGGAGCTGCTTCCTGGTTCAATGCGTACTCGTGTACTGGATACTTAATTAATTTTTTTCTGCTGTCTAATGTCATTGTTTCAAATGAAATTAAAATTAAGAAATTATTTTGCTGGTAGTCACCAAATACTGCTAGCTTAATTTTTTCCATTCTTTATCCATGTTTGTCCAGTGATTATAGGTGTCAGATAATGGTACCTATGCTAATACACCTGAAAGACAAGCCTATGTAATCTAAACATTTTATTCTACACAATAAGCCCATCCTTTAAATGAAATAAAGTCACGCAGCAGGAAAGTAGGACAGTACTTTAAAGATGTTTAAATGAGCTAGAAGAAACAGAATGATTGATCAGTCACAACCAGAAAGCACTTCCTATAGTCTGAACTCTGATATATATATATATATATATATATATATATATATATATATATATATATATATATATATATATATATATATATATATATATATATATATATATCGTGTGTATTATGAACTTATTCATAATGGCTACTTCTTCTTCACTGTGTTCACATTACATGCCACATTGTTCAGTACCATTTTTTTGATCATATTTGCCTATCTTGACAGTTCACATTCTATATGTAATGTGATCACATTTGTTCTCTGAAATGGCATGCCTGCACACATTGATTTGTTTTTGCATGAGTCACCTGCATCACTACCAACAAAAAGTGCCATATTTATGAGATGACTCGTGGTCTTTAAGCCAGCAAAATGGACACATTAGTAGCTCGTGTATGAATCACATTTTTCTCTGACGGATGGCAAACTGTTTGTCACCTGTACATGATTAGGTTGAGAAGGCAAAAAAAGCCAGACAGCTCGCTTGTGCTATTTTCAGGGCTACTGTAGTCATTGCTGCTGCTCTCAATTGTTATTATGCCACGCTGTCAGTGTTAGCTTATGACAACAGTGCTAAGCTCATGCCTATAGGTAAAAAAAAAGCCACACGATTTCCAATCCGAACCTACTCATTCATGTCACATGCCATGAATCATATACTGTACATACCCAGTCTAGGACCACTTTTGAATGTGACTGAAATCTAATTTGAAAAGATCAGATTTGTGTGTCCAAAAAATCTGATCACATTAAGGCAAAAAAAATGGATTTGAGTCACTTCAGCTGTATAATGTCAATGTAGTCGAAAGCACACAGAAATAGAATATAGTTGTGATACTAATCAAAACTCAACATTAGTACAGCTGTAGAGATTTACTGCTGTGTCCGTACCTACATGCCCCTTATGGTCACATTTTGAAGTGTTCTCTAATGTAAGACTATTAGCAAAATGACAGGAAATCTGATCAGTGAAATTTATGATTTCCATTACAGGGGTTGACCTATAGCAGCCTGGCCCTCTCTATCAGAGAGGGAGAGAGAAAGAGAGCAGTTTCCAGAGAAACAGGACTTTTTGGACAGAGATCCTTCATCAGCTGTGCAAACACTGGATTTGTAGAAGGGGGAACCAGTATATATATAAAAAGTAGATGTTAAAATCATAGCATTCATTCCAAGGAGTTCTAAGGTTCCAAACGTTCAGCTATTTTCTTGTGTTTCCTTTGTGAGGAAAGGGTGATGACAATTGATCCATTTGTGCCTTTGAGTCTTTAGTAGCTTTGTTAATAATTGTACATTTAGTACATAATGAGTTGTGGCAAGCTACAGTAACACAGTTATCATATGAATGGTCATTTACTTCACTCTTGATGACCATGCCTTTGATGAGTTTGTCTCCTCTGTAGAAAGTTAGTGAAGAATCTTTATAAAGGTATGCAATGTCTGCATCATCCTGGAGGATTCTGAAGTGCTAATGTATAATAGCTATTTTTATTTGTAGGATGATAAGAGAGAACAAAAGGAATTTTTGTTGTTTTAGCAGTAGTTTGTTTTTAGGTCTCTGAACAGATAAAACACGACATATACAGTATATCAAGAATCCTGTCTCACCATTCTGTTTTTCCTAACAATTGAACCAAAGGAATTTATGAGTGCAGCACAGCATTTTCATTATTAACTATGACTGTAGTCTTTTTGGACAGAGATTGATATCATCATTCCTGGGGTCAATTATATCAATCCTCCGTATGTCTGTGTGTGTGTTGTTTGTATGTGTGTGTGTGTGTGTTTTGTTGCTGACCATCCCTTTATGATCACAGTGTACCCATCTTCGGATGGCCACTTCCAGCAGTATATTGCGCAAATGTCATAAAGCGCAAATCATCTCAGACTGGTTTCTTGAACATGACAATGAGTTCACTGTACTTGAATGACCTCCACAGTCACCAGATCTCAATCCAATAGAGCACCTTTAGGATGTGGTGGAACAGGAGATTTGCATCATGGATGTGCATTCGAGTACAGTGAACTCATTGTCATGTTCAAGAAACCAGTCTGAGATGATTCGCGCTTTATGACGGCGCGTTTCCTGCTGGGAGCCATCAGATGTGTACACTGTGGTCATAAAGGCATGGATATGGTCAGCAACAATACTCAGGTAGGCTGTGGCATTGACACGATGATCAATTGGTACTAATTTGCCCAAGGTGTGCCAGGAAAATATCCCCCACACCATTGCACCACCACAACCAGCCTGAACCGTTGATACAAGGCAGGATGGATCCTTGCTTTCATGTTGTTGACGCCAAATTCTGACCCTACCTTCCAAATGTCGCAGCAGAAATCGAGACTAATCAGACCAGGCAATGTTTTTCCAATTTTCTATTGTCCAATTTTGGTGAGCCTGTGTGAATTGCAGCCTCAGTTTCCTGTTCTTAGCTGACAGGAGTGCCACCCGGTGTGGTGGTCTGCTGCTGTAGCCCATCCGTCTCAAGATTTGACGTGTTGTGCATTCAGAGATACTCTTCTGCATGCCTCGGTTGTAACGGGTATTTGAGTTACTGTTGCCGTTCTATCAGCTCGAACCAGTCTGGCCATTCTCCTCTGACCTCTGGCATCAACAAGGCATTTGCACCCACATAACTGCCACTCACTGGATATTTTCTCTTTTTTTCTGACCATTCTCTGTAAACTCTAGAGATGGCTGTGCGTGAAAATCCCAGTAGATCAGCAGTTTGTGAAATACTCAGACCAGCCCATATGGCAACTACAACCATGCCACATTCAAAATCACTTAAATCATCTTTCTTCCCCATTCTTATGCTCGGTTTGAATTCATTGCAACGCATTCTATTAAGCATTCCTCCCACCAACACATTGTATTTTCATTGTATCTATCTTTCTGTTAATCCTATATTTTAGCCAAGGATTTTATAATCCAGTCCACAATGTAATGGGGTTGATGGTTTGGTAGTGGAAGAACAATGTTCTTAACTGTTCACAGAAAAGCTTTGGATATACACTATAACAGCCAGTATGATCTTTTTGACATATACAGTATATTCAGGCCAAGAGGTGAGTTTATTTGAGGTATTTGACATCTTTTAGGAGTTTATTTGCCTTAGGAACCTTTTATGACTTTTTATGTTCTGTTAGAGAACTGAATCCTTTACAATCAAATCTATCATTGATATAGTCGCTCACAGATCACACTGCCTTGGCATTTACTTTGCATCAAACTTCTTGTTACAGTAATTTAAAAAACATGATAAAATATGAGAGATTATGTCCTCCTGTCCCCAGTCATCCTACTTTTAATCATTTAAGTTTGTCTACAGTTTTGAAGATGTGCCTTGATTTTTAACAATGTTCTCTTTAATTTCAAATTATTGATATCTTGTGGATTCATTTTTATCATGAATGGGAGTGGCACACTCTACACAGTCTATGCTTCTACCTTCTTCAGTATTTACTTTTCAAGGTTTAAGTAAATAGATCAATCTCTGTTCTTTCGAATCAATAAGGTCTTCTGTATGGCTCATACATTTCTGGTAAAGCATATGATTTAGGCGCTGGCAGTGATCATCTTGTTAGTAGTATCAGAAACACAGACAACCACCTTCTACTTGGAATAAATGGGAAAGCAACTGAAACACACACACATACACACTCTTCCACGCATGGGCACACATAGACTCATGCATGTGTGTATAATACTGGCTAGTACCAATTACAAGCAAGTTATTCAGTTTCATGTGTACATGGACTTCCCTAAGAGAATGGTATAAGTAAACTACTGCTTCTGTCATGTTTTCAACTGCATAATGTATAGAAACCTTTAACATTAATGCATGTACATTTTGTAATTTGCAAAAAATATCATAAGTCTTGATAAGGACATAAGTATTGTTAAGGATGACAACAAAGTTGACTGTAAACCCGAAAATGTTAATGCATCAAGTGTCCTTCAAAACTTTTCTCTTAAAACTTTAGTTTTCGTCCTGTATAGGATAAAGGTGTAAGCACCGTATTGCTGATATTCCTATGATTTTACTACATTCAGTTATCTCATTATAAGACATGCTATATTTACAGTTGAGTCTAAAACAAAAGACTCATAAACAACCTGTGATTGGACTACTGCCTCTGCTGTCAGGTCATTAATACCTTGTGTGGAAGTCATGCTGTGTTGTTTTTAAAGATAGCCTTTTATATGAAAATCATTTTATGTCTTCCTGTCCCTTAGTAAATATGATTCTCTTTGTTTCACTTTCTTAACCAGCCTTGGGAATATTAATATTCTGAAGGTTTCAGTGAAAGTGTTAAGCGGACCTAATGTATAGGGGCTTTGCCCATCCTTAAAATTGCACTGTATTTCAGCGCTGGAGTTTTGAGAGATTTTTACATTTTCAGTATCTTTCTGGCACTGCAAGTAGAGCATGGCGTTAACACCTCCAAGGTCACGGGTCTGATTTACAGGGAGCACACATACTCTTCTACTGATAAATATGTATAAATTACTCTGGATAAAAAACATATGACAAATGCTATCAATTTATAGTAGGATTTGAAATCACTGGAACTCAGTGCTTCACACTGAAAACACTATTGACACTTGTTTAAAGAATAAATAAATAAATAAAAAAAACTAGAGAGAATGTAGGGCATAACTGACCATAGGTTAAGCATGCTAACATGCTAAAACAAATCTAATAAAAATCTTGACCCACAGAGCAAAATGGAAACTGAACTGTTAAGAGGACTAAGTTGACAGGGAAGAATTCTAGTTGATTTGATGTAATTGATTTTTTCATGGTTCTTTCTGGATGACTACTGTTTAACAATAAATGCTATCTACTCACACCAACAAAGTTCTTTACCTTTTGCACCTCGGTTATTTCATGTGCAAACAATACTGTTGGATTGACTACCTAACGTCTAGCCTACAACATTGTGAAATATTATGCACAGCTGGGAAGATGTCTCATTGAACATCAGCCAATGAGATGAAAACATTGTTTCCATTTATTTTAGGAAACGGTTCATGAATCTGTGGCCTTCTAAAATAAAAAATTATAGCAATATATACTGTCAAATATTTTTGCTGTATTCATAACCACTATGCAATACCAGAGACGTGTTTATTTGGAGTAATTATCTGGCATCACTGATCTTGGAAGAGCCCTGTTTTACTTCTTCTTTCCCATAAAAGCACTGATCCTGTTTTTTAGCCAGTACCTTAGTTTACTGTAAGAATCCAGAACATAGTTACCATTCTACTGGCTTATCTGGCTGAACTACAAGTGAACATGGCTGGCATTCTTTTACTGATGTCTGGGCAGGTATTTGGGCAGCAGGAGACTGGCTCTTGTGGCAAAGTCTCTCAGTTATGATTTCTATTCAGTCCACATGACACTGAGCTAGAGGACGCGTTTGAGACCAAGTGAAGGTGAGGTAAATTTCTGGTGTCTGTGCCCACACCAGTGCCCACTCAGATTGCATGAAATCCTTTTCTCTGGGTTGCACTCACAGTCTAGCACTGCCTACACCTTTCTGGCTCGTAGAGCAGAAATCCTTTTGTCACTCGTGCAGGCCTCAGGATTTTCACTAATGAGACTAAGAAGCTGAATACTTTTGGGCTTGTCTTTTTTTATTTAGACAGGACTGTGTGGCAGGTTGTGTGCTTCAACTGGTCATCTCAAGTTTGTGCTCTGTCAAAGCAGTACTTTTTTGTGTTGAATAGAGGAGCTGATTAAGTTGGTCTATACTTTGAGGGGCTTACTAGTGTGGTGTCAGTCAAGCACCCACTCATACACATTTGTGATGTGTTACTGTCTAAATTTCACTACGCCTTCTCTTACACAATGACTGTGGCTGGCAGCACAGTAGTAGGAATCCTTTTCTCCTAGTCTCACAAATTCTATCTCTTTGGGATTCACTTTTTATTGCATTCACATGCCAGGGTCTATTAAAGTTCCAGAAGCATGATGTGCCGACTGTGTCATACGAAACCTTGTCTTTCTGAGGGAAATGTGCAAGACATAGCTCAAACACAGCCAATCGTGTGGGCTGTATTTGAAAGCAGTGTATTATATGGGTGCAGCAGTGCAAGGCAGGTCTGCCTTCAGTTGAGGGGGGGCTGTACTGCTCAGCCAGCTGCTGCCGGGTTGGGGGGACTGCATGTAGAAAAGTTTCAACATATTTGTGGAGCAAGTGAGACCTCATAAGTGCACTATGCCTTGTTCTCCCAGTAAAGCAAGGTTTAATACAAAACTGCACCTTTTCTCCATTAAGGAGATTTTGCCTGGGGGCATGGTTTGATTTGTTTGACATAGGGAGTGGGAAAACATGATGCCCTTTAACCACAATATGTGTCAATTTTGAATTGCAATTTAAAAAGTTCAATCCATAAACTGGGCCAGAGGAAAACCAAACTGCATTTGTGCATTGGCTGTTATTTTATCATAGCATGGTCAAACATAAATGAATGAACCAGTGTTATGTCCCTACAGTAAAGCACAAACACTATAGCCATATTCTGTGATGTGCTAAAAACCTCATTAAACACTAGCTGTCATGTGAGTATGCAACATTTAGTATCTATCCTGTGGGAGGGTGTGACTGTGTGTGTAAGTGTGTGTGTATTCACACGCACACACATACACCTCACAAATACACACAACTACACTACTATAGCCTATGGGCTTCCCAGAGTCAACATAAAATGAGTGATTCAGTAGTGTGGTGGATGTAAAAGCAATTGGTTGGAGTAACTCAATATACATGCTTGCACTGATTAGTCACACTGAACAGCTGATAACACCATGCAGTATTCTTCAAGGTAAATTTGACCAAGGAAATGAGAATTAAAATCATCTCGATACCCTGTATCTTGAAGAATGCTTTCTCTCTCTTTATGTATGCATGGGAATGTATAGGTCGAGAGAGATATTTTCATATGCTGCCATATCGTCTTACAGAGTACATGCTGCAGCTTAGCTACCCAAATGAGATTGTAACTACAGTTCTCCCTATATCTGTCTGTCTCTCTATATTACAGGAGACGGCACTGAAACCACCACTCTATGGCACACTCTGTGGCACAGGTACAGCTCGCTCCCACAGGATAAAAATCAATCTCTAGCTGCCATATCCTTAAGAGAGAGAGGGAGGGAGAGGAAGGCACTGACTGAAGAGTGGGACAAAAACGCATACTGTACAGGTTCCACTGCCTCAAATATGACCTAGAGAGGACCGCCAGACTATCTTAACTGAAATGACACATTTCTTTCTTTCTTGAAGCCTATCAAAACTCTTCGAGTGATATTGTAGGAGATTTGACATGTTTTGTTCACTCCATCACTTAGTGTCCCCTTAAAAGGCACAACTGTCAAGTTTCCCCTCCTGCTCACCCAAATTGCATATGAAACACAGTCAACAATTATGTACAGAATGTTTATATCAATGTTTATGTATATTCAGCACAGTCCTTTTGTCTGGTGTCTACTTATTTACATGTTTGGTTTGATTCTCTGAATTAGACAAAAGTTCAGCTAAACCTTAACATGCCTGGTAGCTGTTTTTCTTTGCCCCTGTCACAATGTTGACTTTTCCCATCCTGGAACTTGATTAATGGAGTAACTGATCAATCATGTCTGAAGATGAAGACCACGTTCCCCGTGGTCTTTTCGACTGTTTTGGCAACGCCACACTGTACGTTCTCTCATTGATTGCCTGTGTTCTTGCTTAATGACACTGTCCCAAAGTACGTAAATATTTCAGTGCATGAGGTTTCACTGTATCACATCAGTGTTCTGTAGCTGTGCCACTGATTGCCTCGGTGTGTCATTTGAAAGTTGGAGGAGTAGAAAAAAACCCAAAGTTTTGCAAACTTTGATGCTTCAAGCTAAGTCAGTCACAGAAAACACAACACAAGGTTCCTAATAAAAAAAATCGAAAGCACTTTTTATATGACTATAGCAAGGAACATGGTCTGACCTTTATATGTTGTCTGTCATAGTAAGCTTTTGAAACCCAAGTCAGTATAACTTGTGAGTTGTATTTATTTGGTTCCATATTGTAAACTTCAGACAGTCCATATAAAGACTTTATAGGCTTTAGGTACCTGTGTGTGGGCAGATTCTGAAACTGACATACTATTTATTCCACATCAAGAATCAAAAGGAAAAAACTTTGTATGTGAAATTCAAGAATAAGTGGAACATTCAGGCTTTACATAAAAAAGCAATAAACTACTGGTGAGAGAATTCACAATGCAGCAGAAGCTGACTACCTGTGAGCCTTTGTTAGAAATTCTTTGTTATACTCAAGTTTCATATATGGTATAGATTAATAAAACTTTTTAATAGTATAGAAATGAATTGATTCAGTGGTTAGCCCCTTTAATCAGTAGTAAAACATTTCCTGGGGCCAGTGGACTGCTTTGGTATTGGTAGAAGATGGTGTAGGAACACACTATGCCTCATACATATAAATGTAGCACTGTGTAACAGATAGATTTACCCAGGTTTTCAAATAAAAAAGGTATTATTTGTGTGGAAGAGATGAACAGCGTCACTTATGTCATATGTGAAGTCCAATATGCACCTTCAACTTTCTTTGTATTCTTATTTGCCAATGTGTGACCTGTATATGATGTTTTGTTATTGTATGTTTGAGCTTCTGAACTTTATTAAAGTCTTTTGCATTGTATTGCAAACTTCCATGAGTCCTTTGTCTTTACCATGTAATACTTAAGTCGAATTGCATCATTTAATTTTTTAACCAATCCCAAATAATACATAAAATAATTGTAGGTTTAGCATAAGGATATGAACTCATGGAAGTCAAGTCAATTTTATTTATATAGCATATTTTACAACACGTGTTGTCACAAAGCAGCTTTACTAGTGCATGGG
Organism: Brachyhypopomus occidentalis; assembly: GCA_020368025.1. Lineage (NCBI taxonomy): Eukaryota > Metazoa > Chordata > Actinopteri > Gymnotiformes > Hypopomidae > Brachyhypopomus > Brachyhypopomus occidentalis. The sequence continues at coordinate 6,166,029 of JAGXOD010001372.1, forward strand.
TCCCTAATGAGCAAGCCAGGGGCAACAGTGGCAAGGAAAATCTCCCTAGTCAGGAATTAGGAAGAAACCTTGGGATGACCAAGGCTGAAAAGGGTACCCATACTCCATTGGGCAGCCAAGCAATTAGAAGTCCATATTTATAGTTCTATTTCTAGGCTGAGCAGTCCCTCCAATGTGGATGCTGGGACTCAGGTAGGAGTCAGCATCTGCACATCCGCTGGCGGTATTGGCTTGTCTGCTTGTGGCATTGGCACATCCATTCACAGATGGAATGGTTCTCTTGCATAAGTGACAGATATTGTATGATATTCTATGCCATAGACAGCCTATGTGAACTACAGTATTGAACTAATTTCATGAACATAAAATACATAACCATTATTTGAACTTTTTGAGTTTAGCTGCAAGAATTTGAAATTCATCTAGCTTTGGTCTGTAAATGTTTTAATACAGACCACAAGACCACATGTTCAACTTTCCTATAGAAAATAGTATTTGTTGTTGTCACGGTTCTTGTGCTGACGGGATGTGACGCAGGCGCAGGAGCACGTAGGTATTTACATAACACTAAACGGAGACTCAAACGAACGTGAGGAGGATCATGAATAAATACGTTTAATAAACAATACACAAGAACGAACTGACAATACACTGAGCACAACTTACAACGAGAACTAAGACGACTGAACAACACTATTAAACTAAACAGACGGGTGAACCATGAACGAGTAACTTAATAAGAAACTACAAAGCTACGACACAAGCGAACACGGGGAAACAGAACAACAGTAATATTAAACACAGGGAGGACCAGGGAGATTAACATAGGCACGACGATAGCATATAAGCGTAACTGAGACACGAAGCAACAACACAAACCATTAGAAGGAGACACAACCAGGGAAATACTCGAACACGAAACCGGAGCTAGACATTAACAATTTTAACATTCACAACCATAGCATTAACCTTCACAACCGTACATAGACACCATGACATTACGACAGCGTGACATGAGACAATAACCTACAAAGGACAAGGAACCACCAGGAAGTATAAATACACAAACTGAAATGAGACACAGCTGACGAGAATCACAACGACGGGAAAACACAGAAAGGAAACCATGGAAACAGAAGACTGGGCGTGAACACGAAATGACGAAACCAAAACAGGGGCGGGGGGCGGAGCCCACCGTTACAGTTGTAGATCAACAGTGTTCCATGGTCTAGTTTTTTTGGACTGCTTTTTTTTTGCCGTTTTACTGTTTTGACCAGCCACTCACATTTCTGTGTTATTAAGAGTATCTTGGTTTATAGAATGTAAATAAAAAATTTATATATACTCATTACAACAAATAATACGTGCTGTAAGATGCATGATTCTAACAAATTATAATTGCGATCATATTGGTCAATTATTTTATAGTACTTATAGTTTATTGTACTTGCAATTATCAGAGATTATATTTTATTGTACAGTATATTCTGTTGAATCAACTGCATACCATATCCCTACTACTGCTCTACAACTGTGTACCTACTGTATGTTATTGTCCTGCTCAGTTGTTGCAACACCTTCATCGCTGTAGCTGGAAGGGCACATCATAGTCAAATATAATAAAACCTTCACTGTCCCATGCAAAATGTAAGTAGTTTCAAAGCAGCCATTTCACAGAGTTCGTTGGTGAAGACAATGAGGAACACTTTAATTGCTTATCAAAGTTATTAGTAAGAGCTAATCATTTCCCTTGACGCATATGTGTCCTTGGTGATTAGGGAAAATGGTGCACATGTCAGCATTATGTGCATCATATTATGCTCATAGCATGCTCATCTTAATGCAGGGGGGATCCAAATGTCAGCCTGCTATTAATAGCTTAAAGTAAACTTGGAACTCTCTCTCAAAATGCTAAAATCCAATGCATGACTATCTGCACTTTTGTGAATTGTAACAGTCGTCATTTCAGGTGACACTATATTTGGACTTGGTTTGTGGTATTCTCTCATTTTTCCTGGGTATTGTGGTTGGATCTTCCTTTCATCTCCTGTAGGTGATGACATTAAATGTCAGTGGGTATCCAATACTTGCTACATATCAGGACCATAAACTTAATGTGACGGGGTGACAGAAGCAGCAAACGCGGTATATGGTGCCATGGTTTCTTTAATCTCCATAGCATTGTACAATACAACAAGCAAGAAAGCAATGGAAGTGCAACACGCAAATGGCGTGAGGCAGTCAAAAGTGCAGAAGGCGCAGAGTCATTAAACTTCGGGAAGAGTTGCAGCCGAAGACGTCACGAGCAGGCTCACTCCTGAAGACGCAAGGAATGCACAGCACAGACTTGCAGGACCTGCAGGATTAAGTCAGGCCATGAGGCTGATGAGGGGCAGGTGCAAGTGATTATCGAATAAGCGGGTTAATTAGACTGTGGGAGTGAACGGGAGGTCGAGTGAAGTGGAGTGGGCGGCTCCCCTGTGGGGCTGGCCCCGCCTACCGTGACAGCTATTTGAATTCTAACATTCTGATTCCTCATTTATGAGGTTCATGTATATATTTTCATCGTCATATGGGTAATAAATCCCGGTGCATTTACTCATAATCAGCAAATGCAGACTGATTAATGAAGCGTATGATGGTTCAAATAAGATCTGGTTTAAATAATGTCATCTTAGTCACACTGCAACCTTTAAATTGTTATGTTTGCACTTTTTAATGTTTAATGTTTTGCAGTGGAAGTCAATTGCCAGTCACCCAAAGAAAATTGTGTAATCCTATTCTATATCTGTGCATAAACATGACATATCCAAGGGAATAATGCTCATGCCTAAGTAAATGTCACATTTCTATTCTTCAATTTATTTTTCTTTTACTGTAAAGTAGACTTGCTCTGTCATCTGAAAAAAAGAAAAAATATATGGTAAATGATTATGAAACATGGTCACTATAAATGAAGGGAAAGCTTAGCCAGGACTGCATTAATGTCCTCAAATTCACTCGAAGCCTTCAGAGAAGTTCCTGTCGAGAAGGTACTGTTGACTTAGGAGGATACTGCTTTATACATTCAGAGAATTCATGAATGAATCAATTGGTTGGGCTTCAGAATGACAAAACGTATCTTCAGAAAAACCAGCTGCTATCTGATTGCTGTGAAAGTGCCAAAAAACATATGTCTTGAGATTGTATATATAATTCCTATCGATCATATCCTCTGCCCTTTGTGTTACATCACACAAACAGATGGAACAGGGCCAGGGATTTGCAGATAGCAAAGTCATTCATCGTTATAAATGATCTCTGTGTTGGGGAATTAGCAGAGCTTTTATTGCAGACTGAGAATAATGTGTCTGAGCCTCAAAGCACTTGCTGTTGGTCGGAGCACTGCTACTTATGCATGTTGTGTGCAGCGGTGCAGGAAGTGGGAAGATGCTCACTCCCTGTTTCTCGCAGTCAATGCAATCCTGCGTACTACTGCTGCCAAATTTCTGCCAAACTGAATAATTCAATCATCCTTTCTCTGCTGCAGTGTTTCTTCATTTATGCAACAATCAAATCAGTTCTGGAGCCAGTGAATGGTTTTCAAAGACTGAGTGACAGTAGAAATGATTCTATCTGTTTAAAATTATGCTGGCTGAAACATACAGTAATATAAATATTAATTTAGGCAACAAAGTGACAACTATTTTGGGGCTACACAGATTTCTTTACAGTTAGTGAGAGGTAATATAAATGATATCAATGGAGAATATAAATCAATGGTTCTGTAGAGATATGTCAGTTGGTATACAATGGTTTGGCTTACTGGTTATTAGACCACATTTAATGAAGAGTATAATAACATAAAAATATAAAAACCTGGATGTAGGAGTTGTACATCAGATAATTTCTTTGAACATGATTGCCTCTCAGGTAGATGAGGGATCAGTAGGTTGTTTTCTGTTTGCAAAGAAATTTGGCCCTTAAGGATGACAGACTTTAGAAATATAGTTTTACACTAATCTTTTACTAAAATAAGGGATCAAAATTCAATTCAGAGAGCTTGTATTCATCCTGTCAGTATAGTTCCCTTATGGGATAACTTCTGGTCTTCAGGTCCATTGCATTTCTGGCATGGAATCATCCGCTATGTAGCAAAGTGCAGGTTTCAGGTTAAGGTCATGTCAGTCGGTTTCTGTTATATCAGTACAGCACATAGCCATACCTGACCCAGATCCACTACTGTTACACATTTTATTATTTTATTAATGAGGGAAATTTGCTTCCTTTTCCTGTCTTACTTCCTACGATGCTCTCAGGAATAAACAACATATTTACTCTTTACTCTTTACTCATAACCATAGTTTCCGCAAAAAGTGGCTGCTTTGACTTTACTTCATGACTTCAGTTGTTCACTCTCTGCTTCAGTCCAATGAAGTCTTATTGCCGTTGAGTGCCAGGTAGCCATTGCCAACTGGGTGTTCAAGAATATTTACAAAGCAGGTTGGGTTAAATGCTGATCACAGGCATGGATAAGCACAGGCTGGGACAGATTTAGAGTTGGAAATTTATCATTGGCCAGTGTAATCCAGGTAATCCAGTTTGCAAAAGATTGAGAGACAATAAGAGCTTGGCCCTGTCTTAGAATAACTGGAAATCTTGTATGGACAGAGGACTCAAGGGTATTTATGCAGCCTTAACATTTGCTGAAGCAGATGGTAATGGGGGAGGGGTCCTGGGGGGTGGAGCCAACAGTTTTCTCATTTATCCAGTGGGGGAAGGGAAAATAGAACAGTGGATGATAATCAGTGTTGTTTATTTTGCTGCTTGACTCCTTAAGTACTTTCAGACAGATTATAGGCTTTCCCGGGGATAATCGGAGGCACCAGACAATTGCCTTTTTCCCATCCTGAACATATCCCCCTGCGAATGGATAAAGAAAGCGGTTTAGAGTGAATGCCGACTCTTAATTCCTGATTAGTCCTGTTCCAAACCCAGCTAAAATTAACAGGACAGGGAACTAATCAGTGAGCCTCAGACATGCTCTGCTCTGCTTGCCTGCTGATACATGTTAGTGGACACTGTGCAGTTGACATGGAGAAGATGTCCTTAGAGAAACACAATTAGGACAAGCTTTAGAATTCTGTTCACAACAATATCCAAGTCATGTGATGGACAAGCTTTGAGCTGCTGTAGGTCCTCTAGCCACTCAGTCCTTCTCACTCTACATGGCAAAGCTGAAGCATTTAGAGCATAAGCCAAGTCCAGTCTCAGCTGCTTTTCAAACAAGAACTAGGTTTAATATCTTTGCAGTGCCTACAAATGCAATAGGATGTTCTATGCTTTTTCTGGGCCAACATGCTTTGTTGTCCATTCAGAATACTATATATGTAACATCATACCCCTAACCCTCCAGTTGTTTAACCCCTGTTTTCTAACCTGGCTTCAGCAATTTCATAATTTAGAGAGTAGATGTTTGCTACAAAGGCACTTTTGCCTAATTAATCCAATGCATTGACTAATTCAAGTTTAGAGCAGCAAAACAAGGCAAAGTGAGTGATTGATGTCTACTTAATATGCAATCAGCAGGCCATATATAATAGTGAAAATAATCATGACATATACAGGATAACAGAGCATGTGTATATAAAAAAAGTTTTCTCATTGTCAATGTACAAAAGTGAGCTAACATTTAGGTAAGTAAAGATATTGAAGATATTTCAAGATAATTCAAGATCACACCTTTAGATTGAGAATATGTGCCGGTAGCCTATCTATCAGTTGTCAACAATCCAAATAACTAAAGAAGGTTGAAATATATTCATCGGATGCTGATTTCTTCAAAGAAATGGCCCTTTGAAGAAAATATCCAACACTTCTATTCCAAGTGATCCCACCCATCATCAGTCATGATCATAATGAACATGATACGCTGAATACGCTGCAAGTTTTACAGTTTTTATCTGTCAGTCTCAGTGTGTTTGATGTTGTTATCATGCTGACATATGTTTCTTGCAGATTGAGAGAGATTTTGGAACAAAACCTGTGTTCTATCAATTTCACAAGATATCTCACACACACACTCACATACACGCACAAACAAACACACCACACTCATGTTCAAAACATTTTGTGGGTTTATATGGGGGTCCAAGCAATGCTGGATTTTTATATTTGTCAGGATTGTATTATATATATTCTTCCCTTAAACCAATCATGCAAATCAAGCCATATTTTGTAGGGGTACAAAACCTGGATGGATAGGCAGTACACCCTTCTCGTACACCCTTCTCTTATGCAAGAACATAAGATAAGCCTGAGCAACTTGACATGGTCTTTACAGCAAATATAGTTACATTTTGCACCATAACTACTGCAGATTTCATGTTTGATTTGAGACTATATTTAGTTTTCAAATGAATTTTTCATATACTGAAGTGTCTGTCTAGAATGTGGAACCGTTGAATTCGAGTATTTCTTACTAGAGAGAACTGCAAAAATCTTACTGTGTTACTTGCATCTACAACATTTTACTATGCACCCAGTTATCCATTCATTCATTCATTATCTGTACCACTTATTCCCACTAGTCAGGGTCACGGGGGGCTGGAGCCAATCCCAGCATCTCCAGGCGAAGGCAGGGTACACCATGGGCAGGTCGCCAGTCCACCACATGGCCAACATGCACACACACCTACGGGCAATCTAGAGTGACCGAATCAACCTAAATGCATGTCTTTGGACTGTGGGAGGAAACCGGAAAACCCACGCAGGCATAGGGAGAACATGCAAACTCCACACAGAGCAGCCCAGACCGAGAAAAGAACCCAGACCGCCTTGCTGTGAGGCGACAGTGCTAACCACAACACTACCATGCCGCCCTCAGTTTCATTCCCAGATCAATTTTGTGGTCTGCATCTCTGGCCTAGTTTGTACATAAAGACTACTTGATGAAAAAATATGAGCACTATGTCCAATAAATGTTCAACAGCCATGTGACAGGTTAAACATTTACTAATCATCATAAAAATGTAATGGCATGTCAAACTGGACACCGTCTACAATCAATTTGAAAAAGGCTAGCCATTCGGGCCACTTTAAACAGGTAAGCTGACAGGATCTAAGGCCATATTTCAGGCAATGAACAACCCAACCGTTAATGATATATATATAATAGTGCATTCAGAGGAAGACAGTCACATTGAGTAAACCTTAGAACAATGCTGGAATGGTCAGTGTTGTGTTCACTTGATAAAAATAACAATTTGTTATTTTTAAAATAGTAAAAATATAGGAAATGTATCATTCTTAAACATTTTAAACAGACAATGACTATTACATTTGACAATCATCAGACTAGTGTATTTGAGACCTTGCACCAGCTTGTGAAGTGGTGTTCCAGCATAGTGATTGATGCTTGATTTGCATTATGGGAAACTGGGACTTTTTACCTGTTTTTCTCCTACTACAGCCACCAATTATATTTAGTTTTCATCAAACCTGAGTCATGTTGTATTCAGACTGAGCCTTGCAAAAGTTATCAAATAGATTTTTACATTTGGAAGTGTTTGCAAATAATGCAGTATTGTAACACATTATACACGAATAAGGCAGTGAGGGTATGTTCCAAAATATTTTTCAGCACTTCTCTAAATATATCTACAGTTGAACAAAACAAAAGTGGCATGTATTCTGCAGGATAATAGTTAACCAAGCATATCATTTGTCTTGTTTTTTTTTCTTTATTGCTAAGATTTATAGATGGAGTTGCTAACCTTGAAGAATAGCTTTGAAAAGGGTTTCGAGTTAGGTACATTACACTTTCTCTGTCTCACTTTTCAAAGTTAGCTTGTACATAGACCACGCCATTGTATTAAGAATATTGCTGAACTATCTTCAGAACACAGAGAAGGACCAGGCCACTTACTTTACACTTACTTTACAAATTCAGATCGAAATATTACTCTCAGATAGAAGTCCTATAGTAGTCCTACATAAACAAAAAATATATAAAGTGTCCTATATGAATAAGTTGATAGTTTTTTTAGTATTTTTGCTTTATTTATGGAATTTATATAATTTTTTCAATGCACTTTTTTGTTGTACTTTTTTGAAAGATTCAGTGTGTCACATAGGGAAGAAGTTGATTTAAAGCACCATGCAAGCAAGAAACAGAAAATCATGAAATGTTGTAGACATTGTAGACATTGAATAGTTTGTCAAAGTAAGGACTGTCTATTATCCTAGGAAGGTTTGTAACAAGTTTGTCAACCACAGAGACCTTTCCTGTTACAGCCTTCCTGAATGCATTTGAATGCCTTCCTCTTGCGTAGTAAGCATCTTGAAAGCTGTTGTTTAATGCCTTCCCTCTCTATCCTTTATTCTTTGATCATATGAACACACATTAAAGCTACCATTCTCAACACCAGTCTGTGTACTGGGCTAACTGGTCTGTCTGGATGCTGTCTCAACTATATATCTCATTGCAGCTGTGACACACCTAGATTTGTGGATGTACATACATATGTGAGAATGTTGTTCATGTATTTCAGTTCTACCCTTATCTTCATAGTCCACCAAAAATTACTAAGCGACCTAGGAACCTCACTCTGTACTTTCTTACTAATGGATCCCAGAATGTCAGGATTGGGATACAGCTCTCTGCCTGAATACTCAAAGTTGCATTTTCAGCATTCTTATCTACTCATTCACTATACATGACAGAACTTTATCTACCCCTCAAACACCATAGTCAAATTTGTAGATTTGTAGACACCACCATTGTCGGGCTTATAGCAAAAACCAACAGAGGCAGCTGACAAAGAGAAGATGAAGTGCCTGGCTAAGTGATGCCAAGAGAACAACCTGAACCTCAGCTTCACAAAACTCAAGAAAGTCATCGTTTACTCTAGGAAGACAAGGATAACTTAACATTCATCCCTGCTTTTGGATGGAGAAGAGCTAGAAAGCACATAAAGTTCCATGGGGTTTGCACCATGGGAGACTGTATCAACATCTCACACCTGATCAAAGCAGCATAACAAAGAGTAGTCTTCTAAAAGACACTCCTCTACACCCTGTGCTGCTAATAGTTAACTTCTACTGCAGCACTATGGAGAGCATACTCTCCTATTGTTCAACAGCGTGGTATGGCAGCTGCACTGCTACCAACCAGAGAGGCCTGCAGAGAGTGGCAAAAGGAGCCCAGTGAGTCACTGGTACCAAGCTTGCAAACGTGGATGACATCTGTGCTGATTGCCTGCATAGAAAAACTAGTAGCACAGAAAGAAACCTAAACTATCATGGACACCATATTTTGTCCTATTATTGTCCAGGACTGTTACTGAAAAATTCACACTGCAAAAACAAACAGATTAACTAAAGAATATGTAGACATACAGACTGTCACCTACACCACCACCCAAAATTTAAATAATACTATGTCCAATGTTAAGATACTATTTACTCATAAGACTATACAATAAAATTCAGATAATACTGAATAATGTACTATATTTAAATACCCTCTACTTATAAAGCCTTATATTTAATTGCAGATATTACCGGGTAATAGTAATTTTATGTAATGGTGTCAGAAAGGCAGTATGCAAAGATGCAGTCAACATAGGCACATTTAATAAGAACCACTGTCGTAGGCGCTCGTAGCGCTTAGCAAAGTACACGTAACACTCGTACACATAAAGTACTCACAAAGACAAGACTAACACACACAATATATACCTAACATGTAACAAGCACCACATGTAACACATTAGACTAATGAGACGGGTGAACACATACACAGACAACCACACCCACGGAAGTACATATATAGACACAGACGACATAAACAGATCCCCGGATGGAGGGGACCGGGGCTGTATCATGACATTTAAGTACTTTTTACTCATAAAACTGTACCTTGGACTTTCAATTCAATTCAATTTTTATTTATATAGCGCTTTTTACTACACATGTTGTCACAAAGCAGCTTTACAAATTGCATGGGTCCAGATCCCTAATGAGATAGCCAAAGGCGACAGTGGCTAAGGAAAAACTCCCTAAGATGGCAGGAATTAAGGAAGAAACCTTGGGAGGACCAAGACTCAAAAGGGAACCCATGCTCCATTGGGCGGCCCGCTAGCAGATGTCCGCATTCACAGTTCAGGTATAGTCCAGATATAGTCCTGTAGTTATGATTCTAATTCCAGGCCGAGTAGTCACGGTCCCTTCAAAGTAGATGATGAGCCTCAGGTGGGAGTTGGCATTAGCGCGTCCTCTTGCGACAATGGCACATCCAACCACAGCATCGGCACATCCACTGGAAAGCCAGACCATCTCCTAGATGCTTGTATGGGGTGGGTAACGGGAAAGGCTCGTCTCTCCTTGTTCCGGTATTTCTCGGGCAGCCATTGGGAAAAAGAGGGACAATTAGTTCTGTATGGGATATGTTAGATAACGGAAATTGAAACATTTCTGGAGTGTGGCAGCGACTCCGGCAATTAAATTATTACAGCCTAGCTAAAGGGCAGAACCAGAAGGTAACACAGACTTGGGAGCATACTGAGACACTGGCATCCATCCACTACACTGTCGACAAACTTGAGTGACCACGTGCAGTGTCAGGATGACAGCACTAGCACCCCAGTTTGCCATAAAACCCTTTGCCCATGAATCCCTGGATCTGTTACCTTATCTAAAGGGGCACATTAATTACCAAATGCTAGATCGAACAAGTAAGTTTTCAACCTAGACTTAAAGATTGAGACTGTGCCAGAGTCCCGAACACATTCTGGAAGACTATTCCATAGTTGGGGGGCCTTATAAGAAAAGGCTCTTCCACATGCTGTTACCTTATTAATTGATGGAACTAATAAGAGGCCAGCACCTTGGGATCTTAGTGGACGCGGGGGTTCATAATAAGAGATAAGCTCTTGGAGGTAGTCAGGAGCAAGTCCATGCAGTGCTTTATAAGTCAATAGAATAATTTTACAATCAATACGGAATTTTACTTTGAGCCAGTGCAGGGCCGATATGTTCAAATTTCCTAGTTCTAGTTAGAACTCTGGCTGCGGCATTTTGAACTACTTGAAGTTTATTTATATTCCTATTTGAGCATCCTGACAGTAACGAGTTACAATAATCTAATCTGGAGCTAACAAAGGCGTGTACTAATTTTTCTGCATCATGCTGGGATAATGCATTTCTTAACTTGGCAATGTTACAGAGATGTAGAAAAGCTATCCTACTAGTATTATCTATGTATTTATCAAATGATAGGTCAGAGTCAAATAAGACGCCGAGATTTTTGGCTACCGAGCCAGGAGTAATGGGGTAATAAACAAAATTTAACATTAGATCTGGTATTTTCTGTCTTGTGGCCTTTGGGCCCAGAAGGAGAACCTCCGTTTTGTCACCATTAAGGTGGAGGAAGTTTAGCGACATCCAACATTTAATATCACTTACGCAGGCCTCAATTTTTCCTAATCTGGATTTGTCATCAGGTTTGGCTGATATATAAAGTTGGGTGTCATCTGCATAGCAGTGAAAGTTGACACCATGTTTATTTATAACTATTCCTAATGATAACATATATAATGTAAATAATAGTGGTCCTAGGATAGAGCCTTGCTCGACTCCATATTTCACTTCTGAGTGTTTGGAGGGAATATTATCTAGCTCTACAAACTGATAGCGAATGGTTAAGTAAGAGTTAAACCATGAAAGGGCTGTACCCGAGATTTCAACCCAGTTTTCTAACCTTTCTAGCAGGATCTTGTGATCTATTGTGTCGAAGGCTGCACTAAGATCGAGAAGCACTAATAGAGATACATAACCTTGATCAGAGGCAAGAAGGAGATCATTTGTTACTTTAACTAGTGCTGTTTCAGTGCTGTGGTGGGGCCTAAATCCAGAGTGGAACTCTTCAAATATGTGGTTCCTGTGCAGATATAAGCATGACTGTTTGGCCACAGCTTTTTCTGTGATCTTGGATATAAATGATAGGTTTGAGATGGGTCTGTAGCTAGATAGTACATTAGGATCAAGATTTGGTTTCTTGATCAGGGGTTTAATGACTGCTAGTTTACAGGATTTGGGCATGTGACCTATTGTGATGGATGAGTTAACTACATTTAAAAGAGGTTCAATTACAACTGGTAAAACCTCTTTGAGCAATTTAGAGGGAATCGAGTCTAATGTGCAAGTATTAGAATTTAAAGATGAAATTATTTTCTCCAATTCTAGTTGTGGGAGTGGATGAAAAGCTTCAAGCTTTTCTTCTAATGCTAGATTTTGTTCAATATCAGCCAATCCAGATGACAAACCAGATGGATTACCTATAAGAGGATTTATATTTAGTCTAATATTCTCTATTTTATCATCAAAGAAATTCATATAGACATTACTAGTTAGGTTTCCTGTTTAGAAATAGTACTGAAAAGAAATCTAGGATTATTATTATTTTTTTTCAATCAGTGAGGCTAGGTATGTTGAGCGTGCTTTAGTAAGTGCCCCTTTGTATTCAATAAGGCTATCCTTCCAAGCACAGTGGAATACTTCCAGCTTAGTAGATCGCCATTTCCGCTCTAATTTACGTGCTATTTGTTTTTAGTTACGAGTTTGGTCGGTGTACCACGGGCGAGCTTTTTAAGTCTGACCTTTTTATATTTGAATGGAGCTACTATATCTTGAGCTGACCTACAGGTATTCTCTAAGTAGTCGGTTAAACTGTCTAACTCCTCTGGATCTGTTGGCGAGTAGGCTAAAGTCGTTAAATCTGGGAGTGTTTCAGTAAACTGTGTTGCGGTTGACGAATTTATCGAGCGTTTTAAACAATTCCAAGGAGACTGGCGGGTATTCAGGTTAAGATGTAGCTTGAATGAAATTAGATAGTGATCGGAGATTGCTGTGGTTTGCGGAAATGTATTTATGTTAGCTACGTCGGTACCCAGCGTCAAAATCAAATCTAAAGTATGATTGTGATAATAAGTAGGTCCCGTGACATTTTGAATAATGCCGACAGAGACTTTTCAGCGGATCCTCCGCCTTCTCAAAGTGTATGTTAAAGTCTCCTACCATTATTATTTTGTCACTACATACCGCTAAATTTGCTGCAAAATCGCTTAAATCGTTTATAATGTCTGAGTAGGGCCCTAGCGGCCTATACACATTAGTGAATGACAGAGCTTCATTGTTTGTAGCCAGATTAGTTATATTAATAGATAGCATCTCAAAAGAATTGGAGAGATCATAATGTTTCTAGTGGACTTCTAAATAATTTCTGTAGATTACGCATATTCCTCCTCCTCTGCCTAACAATCTTGGTTTATGGACATAACTGTATCCCACAGGTGTGGCCTCATTTAAAGTTCAATATTCGCCAGATCGAATCCAGGTTTCTGTGAGACATAAAATATCAATTTTCTGGTCGCTTATGATCTCGTTCACAATAGCTGCTTTAGAATTGAGCGATCGAATATTGAGTAATCCGATTTTCAGATCGGTTATATTGCTACTCATAATCGGATGCGAGGTTTGAATAGTAGTTAAAAACTTTGGACAGACTATTTTAATTTTCCTATGATTGAATTTAACGCGGGGCACAGACACAGTCTCAATCCTATAGGAACTTGGTGACGCCTTTTGGCAGCTTGCAGACAGTCGGTTAAGCCGGTTTGTCTGTGGCCTGGTCGTGACTCTGGATTGTCAGCAGCTCCTAATACTACTCTGCTGACTAACTAACAGGCTATGGGCTATGCTGCAGGAAAGCAGGGTGGCGCCATCCCGGGTGGGGTGGACACCATCCCTGCCTAAAACACCAGGCTTGCCCTCGAATATTCTATAGTTAAAACTTAAAACCATATGTTGTTTATGTCTTTATTTTGTTTGTTTTGTTACTGTTCATGATGCTACTTAAATAAGGATTAATGCCAGCCAAAATTATGTACCTGTTTCAGTGATAAAAAAAAACTCTGAAAACTAAGATTATGTGAAAATGAGATGTACTCTCCCATGGGCCCACCACCTGTGGGAGAGGTAGTACTAGGGGTTCGGTGCATTGTGGTTTGGGCGGTGGCCGAAGGCGGGGGCCTTGGCGTACCGACCCTCGGTTACTGAAGCTGGCTCTTGGGACATGGAACGTAACCTCTCTGGGTGGGAAGGAGCCTGAGCTGGTGTGTGAGGCTGAGAGATACCAACTAGATATAGTTGGGCTCACCTCCACACACAGTTTGGGTTCTGGAACCAATCCTCTCGAGAGAGGCTGGACTTTATTCTTTTCTGGAGTTGCCCAGGGTGAAAGGCGAAGGGCTGGAGTGGGCTTACTCATAGCTCCCCGGCTCGCTGCCTGTGTGTTGGGGTTTTCCCCAGTGGATAAGAGGGTTGCTTCCCTGCGCCTTAGGGTCGGGGAAAGGGCTCTGACTGTTGTTTGTGCTTATGCACCGAATGGCAGTTCGGAGTACCCAGCCTTCTTGGAGTCCTTGGAGGGGGTACTGGAAGGTGCCCCTTCTGGGGATTCCATTGTTCTGCTGGGGGACTTCAATGCTCACGTGGGCAATGACAGTGGGACCTGGAAGGGCGTGATTGGGAGGAACGGCCTCTCCGATCTGAACCCGAGTGGTGTTCTGTTGTTGGACTTCTGTGCTCGTCACAGTTTGTCAATAACGAACACCATGTTTGAGCACAGAGGTGTCCATAAGTGCACATGGCACCAGGACACCTTAGGTCGCAGTTCGATGATCGATTTTGTAATCGTATCATCGAACTGCGACCGTGTGTCTTGGACACTCGGGTAAAGAGAGGAGCTGAGCTGTCAACCGATCACCACCTAGTGGTGAGTTGGATCAGATGGCGGGCGAGGATACCGGACAGACCTGGCAGACCCAAACGTATTGTGAGGGTTTGCTGGGAACGTCTGGCAGAGGAACCTGTCAGAAAGGTCTTTAACTCCCACATCCGACAAAGCTTTGACCGCATCCGCAGGGAGGCCGGAAACATTGAGTCTGAGTGGGCTTGGTTCCGTGCTTCTATTGTCAATGCGGCAGATCGGAGCTGTGGCCGCAAGGTTGTCGGTGCCTGTCGTGGCGGCAATCCCAGAACCCGGTGGTGGACACCTCGGGTAAGGGAGGCCGTCATGCTGAAGAAAGAGTCCTATCGGGCCTGGTTGGCCCGTGGGACTTTGGAGGCAGCAGACAGGTACAGGGGGCCAAGCAGATCGCGGCTTTGACTGTCGCAGAGGCAAAAACTCGGGTGTGGGAAGAGTTTGGTGAGACCATAGAAAGCGACTTTCGATCGGCTCCGAGGAGGTTCTGGCAAACCGTCAGGCAACTCAGGAGGGGAAAGCGTTTCCCGACCAACACTGTATACAGTGAGGCTGGGGATCTGCTGACCTCGACTGGGGATGTCATCAGGCGGTGGAAGGAATACTTCGAGGATCTTCTCAATCCCACCACCACGTCTTCCATAGAGGAAGCAGAACCAGAGGACTCGGGCGGGGGTTTGCCCATCACTAGGGCTGAGGTGACCAGGGTAGTTGTGAAACTCCTTGGAGCCAAGGCTCCGGGGTGCGATGAGATCCGTCCTGAGTTCCTTAAGGCTCTGGATGTTGTGGGACTGTCTTGGTTGACACGTCTTTGCAACATCGCGTGTACATCGGGGCAGTGCCTCTGGATTGGCAAACCGGGGTGGTGGTTCCCCTTTTTAAGAAAGGGGACCGGAGAGTGTGCTCCAACTATCGGGGGATCACACTTCTCAGCCTCCCGGTAAGGTCTATGCAGGGGTTCTGGAGAAGAGAGTCCGTTCGATAGTCGAATCTCAGTTACAAGAGGAACAATGTGGATTCCGCCCTGGTCGTGGAACACTGGACCAACTTTTCACCCTTGCGAGGGTCCTAGAGGGTGCATGGGAGTTTGCTCAACCAGTCCACATGTGCTTTGTGGATTTGGAAAAGGCATTCGACCGTGTCCCTCGGGGATTCCTCTGGGGGTGCTCCGGGAGTATAGGGTACGGGGCCCGTTGCTACGGGCTATCCAGTCCCTGTACAAACGGAGCAGGAGTTTGGTTCGCATGGCCGGCAGTAAGTCAGACTGGTTTCCGATGGGAATTGGACTCTGCCAAGGCTGCCCTTTGTCACCGATTCTGTTCATAACTTTTATGGACAGAATTTCTCGGCGTAGCCAAGTGGCGGAGGGGGTTCGGTTTGGTGGCCTCAGGATTCCACGCCTTCTCTTTGCAGATGATGTGGTCCTGTTGGCATCATCGGGCCGAGACCTACAGCTCTCGCTGGATCAGTTTGCGGCCGAGTGCGAGACGGCTGGGATGAGAGTCAGCACCTCTAAAACTGAGACCATGGTACTCAGTCAGACAAGGGTGGAGTGCCCCTCTGGGTCGGGAATGAGTCCTTGCCTCAAGTGGAGGAGTTTAAGTATCTCGGGTTCTTGTTCACGAGAGATTGACAGGCGGATCGGTGCTGCGGCTGCAGTATTGCGGTCGCTGTACCGGACCGTTGTGGTGAAGAGAGAGCTGAGTCCAAAGGCAAAGCTCTCAATTTACTGGTCAATCTACGTTCCGACTCTTACCTATGGTCACGAGCTTTGGGTAGTGACCGAAAGAATGAGATCGCGAATACAAGCGGCCGAAATGAGTTTTCTTCGCAGGGTGTCTGGGCTCTCCCTTAGAGATAAGGTACGGAGCACAGTCATCCGGGAGGGGCTCGAGTAGAGTCGCTGCTCCTCCACGTAGAGAGGAGCCAGTTGAGGTGGTTCGGGCATCTGGTTCGGATGCCACCTGGGCGCCTGCCTAGGGAGGCGCTCTGGGCATGTCCAACTGGGAGGAGGCCCCGGGGAAGACCCAGGACACGCTGGAGAGATTATATATTATATAGAACTATATATTATTATATAGCTGTCCTGGGAACGCCTTGGTATCCCCCCAGAAGAGCTGGAAGAGGTGACTGGGGAGAGGGAAACCTGGGCCTCTTTGCTTAGGCTACTGCCCCCGCGACCCGGACCCGGATAAGCGGAAGACAATGGATGGATGGATGGAGATGTACTGTATTACTCAATACTAATAGAAAATAACAAAAAAACTAGATAAAACTAGGTCACTACTCTCGCTTGAACTCATGAATATTTAGTTCTGGAGACATACTGTAAAGCTAACAAATAATAATTTATCACAAACCAAAGACGTGAAAAAAGAAGAGATATTTGAGGCACATATCATACACCATGAAAACGTGTTCAATGTTTGGGAGATATTTAAAGAGGACAGCTTGGATTACACTTTCAAACTTTTAATATACATAAACAGCAATAGGAAATGCTTGAACAACACTGCTGTGTTTGATATCATGTAAAGCCATAAAATAGTATATGGTTCTTTCTATTTCTGGTGTTGTATTCATTTTATATCTTTAAGAATGCTTTCTGTTTTTATTGCCATGCTCTTAAGAGGTTTAGATGGAAATGGGCTTTGGTTTCTTGGCGCTCTGTCTGCACAGAGCCCTGGGTGCCATGGGTGGCACATTTCAGTGAACAGATGCCATTCTCAGATCATTTCATTTCTTCATTTCTTCTTCTGTGTCTGTACAGCTAAACAAGTATTCCAATGAAACCATTCAAGGCTTCTTTGAATGCTGTAAAATAGTTGTTAGTTAAAAGCCATTTAAGGTAATGAGTGATTAACACACTAAGCCAGTGATATCTTGATAAGTGCATGCATGCTTCAGACAGGTCTCATAAATTGGCATGCCATTTTTGAAGCAGTCAGAGCTATTAATGATATTAGTTGCCTGCTTTGCTTAGATGTTCATGATAATATCTGTGATATGTATTGACTTCAGGTTTTAACGGAGGTGATAATCACTTTGCCAGTCACACATAGTTTGGTGTGTGACTAAGATGCTATCTAGTTTTCTGTGTTCATAACTTTAGTGTGTATTTTTCATTGTTAGGACATAGGCATAGAAATGTAGACAAAGGTAGTTGGCTACTAATATTACTACTACTAGTAGTAGTAACAACAACAGCAACAACAACAACAACAACATTCATTCATTCATTATCCGTACCGCTTATTCCCGCTAGTCGGGGTCACGGGGGGGCTGGAGCCAATCCCAGCATCTCCGGGCGAAGGCAGGGTACACCATGGGCAGTTCGCCAGTCCACCACATGGCCAACACGCACACACACACTCACACTTACGGGCAATCTAGAGTGACCAATCAACCTAAGATGCATGTCTTTGGACTGTGGGAGGAAACCGGAGAAAACCCACGCAGGCACAGGGAGAACATGCAAACTCCACACAGAGCAGCCCAGACCGAGAATCGAACCCAGACCGCCTTGCTGTGAGGCAACAGTGCTAACCACCACACCACCATGCCGCCCACAACAACAACAACAACAACAACAACAATAACAATACTAATAATAATAATAATAATAACAATAAAGTAATAATAACAGCTTAAGCTCAGTGGGATACAGATGTATTCAGTGAGAGACATGGCTTCATTCAAGCCCTTTTAGTGAACTTGTTCTGATTAGTGAGTTTATAGCCAATCTACACTAATTACAAAGGATTGACCAAAAAGCTGGAAAACTGCCGGCTTTGTCTAACTTGATTTAGAGCCTTCTAATTCCAAATCAGGACTCTAAGGGGCAATCAGATGTACATTGTAAGTGTTCACAAATGGCAAGCATAGCTTATTTAATTGTTTGCACTTCAGCACCTGAACAGAATAGAAATAAAGCCTGAGAATGCCATCAACAGATAATCTTTGAGGCTTTGTGTTTATTTATAATTGGAATATGTAGCCAAAAGAACCTGAAACACATTCCTATAATAATGACTAGTTACACTAAATTCAAAAACATTTTTTCAGTTCAATTGATTATCACCCACCATAAAACAGCATTATCCCTTGAATAAAGCTTATTTTCTAAGTGTTTTTGATGGTATTAGTTTGCCTGACTGATCATGTTTTTGATAGTGATTTATTATATATTGTGCCAAGAAGATTGCTAGCTAGAGATGCCACATTTCTTCCAGTTTATTCACTCCATAGATTAGTGCATACAGGAGCAGAAAGAGCACATGTGTTCAGCCTGAGGAGACAAGCAACACTCGAGCACATTGTGAGACCAAAGCTCATTTCATTGTGTGGATGATTGGGTTCTCCTGCCAGAGATAATGACTGTGCCCTCCTTCGACTTTGAGGCAGTGACCTGAAATAAGGCCCACAAGTGAAACCGGGGCTGAGCTAACCTGAAAGTGATTAAGGTCACACAGACACATGCCACATTTACTTGACCTCCTACACACATTGACTACAGACTGAACTCATCAGAGAGTCTTTTGTGGTTCCCATCACAATGCAAACAGCGAATGGCAGAATACACTGGGGCTACAAGACAATGAGCTGACGTTCATGGTGAAACACATTTTTTGGGGGGTGGGCTACTCATTTCTGACAGCTTGATAATGTTCGACAGATGTTTTGTTTCTTTAAAAAGAAATACCAAATGTTAGCATTCTACTTACTAACTTATTAAGGACATGTACAAATTCATGAAAGCAGTGCTTGCGCAGTAATTAGAATGATGGCCGCAGATGAAAAAGAATACAGTTTTTGCAATGTCCTGAACCTTCCTAGCTGAGTATGGCCTGTAATGAGATATTTATGAGTGCCTACTCAGAGTTCACTTTCAATTCCTCTGATCCCACTGCCTTGTCTGTGCATGAAAGTCAGGCTTTTGTAATGTCTAAGTATTTTGTCTACACTAACCAATGCTCAGGGTGGCATAGTACAACCTAACTGATGATTATAGCACACTGTCCTTTGGTTTTGCATCTACTAGCACTATTCTTTCAATGCTAACAGCACAGGACATTGTCCTATTGTTTGACATATGTGCTGTAGTCCTCATTCTTGATGTAATGATAAACTTAAAAAACTTAGAAATGTTTTGAATCCTCACAAAATCATCATTAGGATAAAAACTATCAAGGCAGCCAGATGCAACCTATTTTGAAAGTTCTTCTCAGGCAATAACATTCTCTTCACCTACTCATCTCTGCAATAAATAATTAATTGAACAAGTCAAAGAAGTTTTTTTTTTCTTTTTCTTTTGGTGTCTGGATCTCCCTGGCAAAGCTCAGAATGCTTTTATGCTTGAGGGAAACATGGATAACATGAGATCATGACCACCCCTAGAGGCCAAAGCAAGTGTAAAGTAGTTTTCCATCTTGGTCTCCTGCTTGTCCTTCAGTAGGGCCTTAGAAGACTTCATGCACTCCATAAATCTCTAAGGGACCGCAACTTTTCATTACGGCAGGAAATATGTTTTATTTCAGTTTCAGAAAGATACCCATGAAAAGTTATACCATTTTGATGTTGTATCTTAGGGGCAGGTTTTGGGCAATTTTTAATACTTTTATTGTCACATAAGGTCTTTCCAATCTGCTGGTGCATTTTCAACACTATGGTTGGTTACTACATAATTTGTAACCTAGAATGAAAAGTTTGTGATAAAACTTGACCTGCCAAAAGTCATCAAGTTGAGCTCCCAAAACCCATTACAAGGTCATGGAAACTGAGAACATGGGTATTATCTGGCTAGAGATTTAAATCACTATCATCGTACATTTACTATAGCATACGCTTTAGTTTTTTTTTTATTTTACCAGATTTAATTATTGTATATTGCAAGACAAAGTGAAATTTACAGTGTGCAGAGAAAGAGGAAAACATGGTTAGATATGTTGCTGTTCTCTAAATGTTCTCTGGAGTTTTCTCCAGTAATTGGTTGCATCTTGAAAATTCATGGAATGGTGAAATGAGACTTTTTCTATGAGAAAGCATGAAATAATGGAGCCTGAAGAGGGCATGGGTGTAGTCCTCTACCTTCACTACAGAGTGCAAGAAAGGGAAGCTGGGATATCAGCTTGAGTAAGATCAGTCAATATCAGGGAATCAATTTAATTGGGCTCATGCCCCAATAAAATGTTTCTATGCCCCACTATAATCATGGGTGTAAAAAGTCAATATGCAAACCATAATGCTATATGTTTAACCTGGATTGTTGAGCAGAACTACATGAAACAAACATTAGCACTGTTCTGCACTAGCACTGCATGAGCATCATTTTCTATAATGATGCAGAATCTTTCCAAACACTTGAGTGGCCAATCCTTTCCAGTCAGAGCCAGATTCTTTCAGCTTCTCTTTTCACTACGTGAACGACATGGTAATGATAACACCTACATTTTATGGCTAGCCACATATATAGATTTACATACCACAAACACATATTAGCTTTTGACCGCATCCCGAGGGAGGCCGGAAACATTGAGTCTGAGTGGGCTTGGTCCGTGCTTCTATTGTCAATGCGGCAGATCGGAGCTGTGGCCACAAGGTTGTCGGTGCCTGTCGTGGCGGCAATCCCAGAACCCGGTGGTGGACACCTCGGGTAAGGGAGGCCGTCAAGCTGAAGAAAGAGTCCTATCGGGCCTGGTTGGCCCGTGGGACTTTGGAGGCAGCAGACAGGTACAGGGGGCCAAGCGGATCGCGGCTTTGACTGTCGCAGAGGCAAAAACTCGGGTGTGGGAAGAGTTTGGTGAGACCATGGAAAGTGACTTTCGATCGGCTCCGAGGAGGTTCTGGCAAACCGTCAGGCAACTCAGGAGGGGGAAAGCGGTTCCCGACCAACACTGTATACAGTGAGGCTGGGGATCTGCTGACCTCGACTGGGGATGTCATTAGGCGGTGGAAGGAATACTTCGAGGATCTTCTCAATCCCACCACCACGTCTTCCATAGAGGAAGCAGAACCAGAGGACTCGGACGGGGTTTTGCCCATCACTAGGGCTGAGGTGACCAGGGTAGTTGTGAAACTCCTTGGTGCCAAGGCTCCGGGGTGGATGAGATCCGTCCTGAGTTCCTTAAGGCTCTGGATGTTGTGGTTGACACGTCTTTGCAACATCGCGTGTACATCGGGGGCAGTGCCTCTGGATTGGCAAACCGGGGTGGTGGTTCCCCTTTTTAAGAAAGGAGACCGGAGAGTGTGCTCCAACTATCGGGGGATCACACTTCTCAGCCTCCCTGTAAGGTCTATGCAGGGGTTCTGGAGAAGAGAGTGCGCTCGATAGTCGAATCTCACTTACAAGAGGAACAATGTCGGTTCCGGCCCGCTCGTGGAACACCGGACCAACTTTTCACCCTTGCGAGGGTCCTAGAGGGTGCATGGGAGTTTGCCCAACCAGTCCACATGTGCTTTGTGGATTTGGAAAGGCATTCGACCGTGTCCCTCGGGGATTCCTCTGGGGGTGCTCCGGGAGTATAAGGTACGGGGCCCGTTGCTACGGGCTATCCAGTCCCTGTACAAACGGAGCAGGAGTTTGGTTCGCATGGCCGGCAGTAAGTCAGACTGGTTTCCGGTGGGAGTTGGACTCCGCCAAGGCTGCCCTTTGTCACCGATTCTGTTCATAACTTTTATGGACAGAATTTCTCGGCGTAGCCAAGTGGTGGAGGGGGTTCGGTTTGGTGGCCTCAGGATTCCACGCCTTCTCTTTGCAGATGATGTGGTCCTGTTGGCATCATCGGGCCGAGACCTACAGCTCTCGCTGGATCAGTTTGCAGCCGAAAGTGCGAGACGGCTGGGATGAGAATCAGCACCTCTAAAACTGAGACCATGGTACTCAGTCGGACAAGGGTGGAGTGCCCTCTCTGGGTCGGGAGTGAGTCCTTGCCTCAAGTGGAGGAGTTTAAGTATCTCGTTCTTGTTCACGAGTGAGGGAAGGATGGAACGAGAGATTGACAGGCGGATTGGTGCTGCGGCTGCAGTATTGCGGTCGCTGTACCGGACCGTTGTGGTGAAGAGAGAGCTGAGCCGAAAGGCAAAGCTCTCAATTTACTGGTCAATCTACGTTCCGACTCTTACCTATGGTCACGAGCTTTGGGTAGTGACCGAAAGAATGAGATCGCGAATACAAGCGGTCGAAATGAGTTTTCTTCGCAGGGTGTCTGGGCTCTCCCTTAGAGATAAGGCACGGCGCACAGTCATCCGGGAGGGGCTCGAGAGAGTCACTGCTCCTCCACGTAGAGAGGAGCCAGCTGAGGTGGTTCGGGCATCTGGTTCGGATGCCACCTGGGCGCCTGCCTAGGGAGGCGCTCTGGGCATGTCCAACTGGGAGGAGACCCCGGGGAGACCCAGGACACGCTGGAGAGATTATATCTCTCGGCTGTCCTGGGAACGCCTTGGTATCCCCCAGAAGAGCTGGAAGAGGTGGCTGGGGAGAGGGAAACCTGGGCCTCTTTGCTTAGGTTACTGCCCCCGCGACCCGACCCGGATAAGCGGAAGAAAATGGATGGATGGATGGAAACACATATTAGATCAAATAAACAAAAGCATTAGCTACTTAAGTTATGGCAGTGGTTATTTTAGCAAAAGGGGGAACTGCTTATTAGACAATACAAGGTTGTAAATGAGAAATATAAAGCCCAACATACCTTGTATGAAAATATTACAGAAACAATATCTCATAATTCACATGTACTTTTATTAAGAACAGACAGAAGTGAGAGAGCACTCAGAAAATTAGCAAGGAACATTACTGTAAGAGAGAGAAAGTAAAACAGAGAGAAGAGGAAGGAGGAAGAGAGTTTGGAGGAGGGGCTATTCTGCTCCAATGACTGACTGTGTGTGCCCCAATACAACAGATAGTCTACAAATATCCCTGGTCAATATGTTATCCATCAATATCCTGAAGTTTTTTGAGGTTATAGATTGAAAACTCAATGTGTAGTAACCAATGTTCTTAAAAAGAATGTTAGACAAATTAAAGTATTGCCAATGTATACATAAGATGAATGAATGAGTACATAAATACATTTTCATGTGCAGTTATGGTCTTTTTGGTCAATAGTCTAATCTAATATCAAGTCTGATGGCTCTATCTTGAAAATTAATGAACTATAATTGCAGAACCTATGCAATATTGGAAGGATGAAAAAGTGCATTAAAGCATAGAAAATAGAACAGCCTTGGTATGTATACTACCCTTGCGGTTCTAACTTGTAAACTATAGGCTAAGAGCAAGAAGGCATTTAAATATGATTAAAATGGTTAAAGGAAGGATAAAATGTGAATTGTCAGTGCTCTTGTTCAGTACTTAAGAATATGACAGAATATGACATTGAATTGTAACTTAAAGGTCCCACACTGTTGCAGCACCAGTTCAATATATTTAATATGGAAAACAGTTTAATACCTTTCAGTCAACTTTCATTCCACAATGTAACAAGCAACAAGTGTATAGAATTTTCCCTTTTTCCCTGTCGAATACACAATGCATATGTAGGATACCTCTTAACTGCCAGTGTCTGCTTCAGACATAAGCCTGGTAATGCAAGGTGAAAACTTCACATATTGGATTTTTACATTAAGCCAAATCCCTTGCATTGAGTTGAATCAATATACAAATATACAGTCAGGTATGGAAAAATGCTGCAAAGTAAGAATTCTCTTAAAAATAGAAATGTTAATAATTTCATTTTGCCTTTAACAAAATGCAAAGTGAATGAACAAAAGAGAAATCTAAATTAAATCAAAATCTGACCACCCTTTGCCTTCAAAACCTATTCTTCTATGTTCACTTGTACACAGTTTTTGAAGGAACTCAGCAGTGAGGGTGTTTCAAACAGCTTTGAGATCTAATACCACATCTTCTGTGTATGTAGGCTTGCTCAAATCTATTCTCTTCATGTCTCTTCATTTTATCCCAGTGTGGGGCCAAATAATAATTTTCAGGACTCCTTGTTCTCCTTTTTTTGCTTAAGATAGTTTTTAATGACATTGTCTGTCATTAGGTAGGTTTAGGGGTTCGGCTGCAGAACAAAGTTGGAGCCAACTAGACACACATCCCTGATCCTCACTATGTATCTGTCTGTATTTCTCTGCATTGAGGACACTATTTGTCCTCACCAAGGCCCCAACTCCATTTGTTGAAATGCAGTGCCAAACCTGCAAAGAACCTCCACCATGCTTCACTGTTGAACTTCCACCATGATTCACTGTAGTGTCTGCAGACAGTCATTATTGTAGCACTCTATAGCCTTTGACAAACTGTATTCTG
Organism: Brachyhypopomus occidentalis; assembly: GCA_020368025.1. NCBI lineage: Eukaryota > Metazoa > Chordata > Actinopteri > Gymnotiformes > Hypopomidae > Brachyhypopomus > Brachyhypopomus occidentalis. The sequence continues at coordinate 6,191,144 of JAGXOD010001372.1, forward strand.
TTATAGGCAAATATTTCAAATTTTCATCACTCATCACTGCAAAACACCTGCTGCAATTTTTCAGTCTTTCATCAAGACTGAAAAGTCTTTAATCAAGTTTCCTTGGCTGACCACTGCATCTGCATTCCTCAACGTTGCCTGTATCATTGTGCTTCTTCAAAAGAGCTTGTAGAACACATCCTGAAACCCCAGTCTGCTCTGAAATCTTTGCAGAGAGACCTTGCTGATGCAGTATAATTACCTAGTGTCTTGTTGCTGTGTTCAGTCTTGCCATGGTGTATAATAACCTGTGACGTGAGTCTTGCACAACCTCACCTTTTTTGTAGAGGTTGGCTGTTCCTCACCCACTTTTAAGCCTCCCACACTGTTTCTGTTTCAACAACAACCTACATATGATAATCATTATCAACTGTTTGGTATAATTGGTTAATCATACTCCTCAATATACACCTATAAAATCTGAATAATTCATTCTTTCATTCATATATATATATATGAATGCAGATTGTGGCTTTGTTTGGCAGATGTAATTTCTGCAGTCAGCCAGCAGACGCATTTCATATTTGTATTGTGTAATTGTATGTGGATACAGAAGATGCATTCTGTTTACACTTCTATTAAATGTACACCATCTCTGATTACCTCAAAATGTGGTATGAGTGATCCCATTGCAAAGCATCTTGGGTGTGATTACACCTGGTTTTTCATGTGGTCAAGTGAAATGTTAATGCAGACACATTGATTTTGTCTTACCTGACAGCAATAGGAATCCTTGAGAACAAGTAAGACAGTGTATGATCTAAGCACTGTAGTACTGTTGTGAAAAACACCCATCACCAAATCCAACTCTGCCGCTTTCTCTTGTGTTGGTGTTCTTGCTTTCTGACATGATAGAACAATCTGCACTGAACGTATTATCATTTACACAAACTATGTGAACATAGTTCATTCAGAAGCTACGCAAGTGTCACTGCACTTCGTGTCTAACAAAATCAGTCAGTATTTAGCATTATTGTGCTCATTCACATATTTTCAGTTTTGGGGACTCAAAAACAGTTGTCCTTGACTGCTTAACTATAAAGAGTGGACACGGAAGGCAGAGGAAGCCAAAATGCATGCTTCCTGCAAAAGGAGGTATCCTGCCTCTTAACTATTTGATTTTGCACTTTGGGAATTATTCTTCATCTTATGCTTCAAACATCAAGTGCCAAATATCACGTGCTTGAGGCTAGGAGAGCTAAAACAACGTCACGTGACCAAGCATGATTCAGACACAGAAGGAAGGAGCCGGGGGTGGGGGGGGGGGGGGTGGGGGCAATGCAGGACTCACAAAAATGCATGAATAATTATTTGTCATTGGTATAGAAAGGAAAAAGTTTAAAACCGGATATTGTAGTTTTCCATTGTTATTTTTTTATCCATTCATTTATTCCTTTAGTTAGTTCCTGTTTGTTTGTTTATTCAATAATCCCCATGTTTAACAGAGCATAGACACATAATTAGGTTTACAGAATTTAAACTGTACATCCTGAAATCAACCTGAGACTTGTAAATTTGAAATATTAATAGCCACTGTGTACTGCAATACATTAAAACTATCAAACTTGTCCCCACTGTGCTCCAATGATACAGAAAACAAGCAAACAATACATAACAGCATCAATGCGTTGTCCAGAGCTTAATGAAGATAAATGCACACTGCCTAAGCATTTACTGCTTTCATCCAAAACTATCCTCTTGTGTTTAATTGTAGCAGAAATACTATATGAAATGCTTTGAAATGTATGTCTGCATGTTTTTCTTCCAAGCACTGTGTAAATTTTAGCAATAGTCATATTAACTTTTGTTGTAGTCTTATTCTCGGAGGAGGATAAACAGAAATATGCCCTCGACCCTAACGTTTTTTTGTTCTGTTTATAGTTTCACTGAACTAGCACTACAACTTTGCGAAGAATTGTTCACACTGATAGAATATAACAAGCTAATTACTGCATATGTTAAGACCCTATTCCAAGGTCAATGTTTTGACAAGGGAATGCATGACACAAACACAGCTAATGTATGTTTGTAAATAGCTGAAAAAGAAAACATCAAGCCATTGTTTCCCATGTATTACAGAGATAGCTTGCAGGCACCGTCTCACTCTTGAAAAGTGCCAATGCTGGTTTATTTAGGCAAGCAACACTGCATAGACAGTAACACTCAAAACATTGCAAGAGGTTTCATTTCATCATGGTTTCTTAGAAACAATGTCACAGAAGAGATTAGAGGTGCTATATTAACACTCACCCTCTGTTCAAAGCTACTCCCACTCATCTATTCTCTCTCTGTACATCATTTAGTTGGCATTAGCACTGAATGTGAGGTACACTGCTACTCATTGTACTTCAGCAGCCTGTAGCAGTAGACCACTAAGCGCTAGGCATTTACTAGACTAGAACATTTATGGTGGAAACACAAGTTTAAGATTAGGTTACATTTCTGTCACTGGTACTGAGATTATGATTTCTAAAAACAGAATGAAATGTTCCTTTTTTTCCTTTAAATATTGTGGGAGCTTGAGTGCTACTGTAGTATTTATGGAATGGGTTAGGCCAATTATTTGACCCTACACCCTACAATCAATGTGGAGCAAGCACTTTAACAAATAAAGTTTTGTGCTCAATCACAAAATAAAGTCCTGTACTGTGCAATCACTTCTGTGATGTACATGACATCGACAATTAATGTATATGGATTTTGAATTATCCTTTGACTTCTATATTGATGAAAGATAATGTTGATTTCCAAGCCACAGATTCCTGTCCTTTGGTAGAACAAAGCTGCGGTATTCAACCATTACAGCACAAAATACAAAAAGAGTGAAATACGAAATACATATTGCTATTCAATGAAGGGAGGCAAATGAAGCACAAACCAACTCTCACTTCCATTCAGCCTAACACACAGAAATACATGTAGAACATCTATGACAGCCCAAGGCTATAACAGCACAATATTGGCACAGATAATGCAAATATTGTTTATATGATATTACGTATAAGATTGGAGGATGAAGGGAGGGATGGTGATTTTTTTCCTCTCCCAGATTTCTATGTATCTGTGAATATCTAATATATCAGCACTGTTTAAACAGACATACTCTGTTGTTTGAGGAAAAAGGAGCATTATGTGACAAAAGTAATCCTTTACATGACTTATCCCGAACCAGCCTAGGGGGGACAGAACGAAACAGATTCTTCCTTCTAGCTGAGGTCACAATTGTTATCTGTCTTTCCTATCCTCTTGTTTAGTGCTGTTGCATTCTGTTCTTTGATATTCCAGTTAATCCTTCAAGAAAAAGATTCAACCTATGATTAAACACCGTTTCTGTGAGCATGGGTTGACACACAGTTTTTAAAATGTGCTGAGATTCCTGAGGCAATGCCATCTTCCTGAGTCATGCAGCCAGGGAATCAGAGGAAGAAGTCAGGATTTCCCATTAGAGCAATGTTCCCATACCAACCTTAATTTGTGGAACAGAAAAAAATAAGATTTGGTCTCCTGGGTTTTAATGAATTGCTCAGTATCAAAATGGCATTGTGAAGGCATCTTAAATTAGTTTAGTGTTTTACTGTAATTAATTTTTATATCTTTTATATCTGGCTCTTTATAAATGTAAAGATATCTACTGTCAGCACGTACTGCGTCAATTCTATGTTAATCACTTAAGAGTTTTAATAATCTGCCTTTGAGCTATCTGGTGCTTACTTTCGAACAGCAAAATTTTCAAACCAGTCCAACTTAGTTAACTTTCACAACATTAAGTGTACAGTGACCCCAGCTTGCACGTTTGTAATGTGGTTCTATTATATAATCACATTTAATTACTGCTTTGTGTTTGCTCCCTGATCATATTATATGCACACTTTGGACCCTGTTGCTGGCCTAAGGGTCTCTCATTTATTGCTAGCAATTCAGAGTGCTGAGGTCCGTTCTGATCCACCCCAACACTTGCATTACTGTGTCCTGTAGATAAAATTCTGTTATTTTTTTATAATATGTGCTCACTGTCTGTTGTTAATGAACAATAAAAGGCTGAAACGTAACTGAGTCTTCTATTGAAACATGGGAGTTTTGAAAAGTTTTGATCAATCAATCAATCAATCTATCTATCTATCTATCTATCTATCTATCTATCTATCTATCTATCTATCTATCTATCTATCTATCTATCTATCAACCAATCAATCAACCAATCGATCAATCAACCAGTCATGTGTTAATCAATCTCACCTGTGCTTTCTTCATACCTTCTAAAATGTGGTTTTCTCTTTTAGAATGTTTTTAAAAATTGTGTATGCACTGATGCACTGTTACTGCTAGTCATATTTTCACTATATGGTCATGCATCGTTGTGGTTGCCTAGTAACGTCTGCTGTCTTCTCTTGATGCCTTTGTATTGTTTGTGGAATGTGGAATCAACTGGAACAATCAAACGAAAGTGAGTTTTTTTTTCTTCAGAGTGCTGTCACTGGTTATTATGATTTGCTGGTTAGCAAAGTACATTTGCAGTTTGAAGAGCATCTCAAGATATTAGTGGCAGCTAATTGCATTACCTAAAGGAGAGACGGATGGCGCCAGTTAAAATGGCTGGCTACAGCTCAAGCTGTGCTGAAGACAAGTGCGTCTTTACAGCTTTCACTCCACTTTCCAGCTGGGATCTTTTCTTGTCAACTAAGTGATTTTCCAACAGATTTTTGGTGCCCCCTCCTATACTTTATCTGAGCAAGCAAGCTGCATATCACCATGTAGTCAAGCTTATTAGACCTACTGCAGAATTTGCTACCTTTATAGGATATTTTGTTTATGGTAAATGAAAAGGTGATTATCTATTCTTCCATTGAGTCATATATTCATTCTTTTGTTCCCTTTTGCATGCTAATTGTAAAGTCGTTTTCTTTTTTATTCTACGAACATTATTAGTGATGTAACACAAATCTTATAGACATATTTATTCAGTAAAACAAATTCTTTTGAGTCCTGTGAAGTTAGTAGGTGTATCAAAGAGGCTGAAATGCCTACCCTGAGACAGGGAGCCATAATGATAGGTGCCTCCTGAGACAGTTGCCAGTTGACATCTACCTAGACTGTAAATAGATGCTGTAGAGCAGCCCACACATTTTGGAATCTGATAAACATACAACCAAAATACTATACGGACTATGATGTAACCACATCTCTGCGTTTCTTTTCAGCAGAATCTTTTTTGTATTTTATACAGTGGTGTGTTACCATAGAGATGCAAGTCTACCTTGCAATTTATCTGCTTTAAAAGCCAAAGAAAATAACAAATTGCAGTAGACATGTATCTCCTACCAATGACCTACCAATAATGCAGCTCTTGGCAATGTGGGTTTACTAAGCACTGGATGGGTTATTAGTGATTTGCTAGAAATTCTCTGGGCACACATTTTATGTAATGGAGAGGTTTATGCACAACATGAGGGCAGTACATTGCATTTGAAATGGAGAAAAATTAGAGGTTTGTTTGTGATGCCTTATCTACTATCGTATTGCCACTGATATATTTGGTAAATGAAACCTCTTCCTTCTCTCTCCTTCTCTTCTTTGCTTTGTGCAGAGAATAAAATGCCCTATAGACAGGTCTATCATGAGAGCTGATCAAAACCTGGGGTGAAGGATAAGGAATTGCAGTCATTTTCCACTAGCTAAACTGTTCACCTGGTTCTCACTGTTAGGAGACAGTGTATATAAGATGTATACAATTAATCAGTACTTGATTGTAAATCTGTTATAGAATTAGGCATGAAGTAAGTTCAACAATCATTCCCTGATAGAAAAAATGCAAATGACTACAGTCATCTTATTTGCTAATACAAGTTAAGGACAAAATAAGCTTGTGAGTTTGAGCAAAATAACATAAAAAACCACTATTCGTGGGTGGCCATTTCACCAGACCATACTTTTTTCATGTCTGATTACGTAAACGTCTGTAATGACCCTTTATCATTTCAAGACAGTTTGCAATATCAGAGTTGAACATTTCCTCTTCCTGCTGTTGCAGTGTGTTAGCAGAATGTAACATGTAAAATGAGATGAATGTTGTGGTATGGTTTCCATGGCTGCTGGTTTGTGGAGTCTGTGTCTGCATCTGTCTTATGGGCAGGTCTGAAAGCCTGCCTTCTACCATGGCACTTCCCCCTGTCCCTCTTCTCCACACCACAAAGCATTTGCATCTGCTTGCACTGAATGCATTCGGGGCCTCACCTGTCATCCTAATGCATTATTATCTCCTAAATGCACATATAAAGGGTATAACCGCAAAATGTCTTCCAAAGAATAAGGTCACAAATATCTTCCGAAACAAAATAATTAGGTCAATTAATTGAAGGAGAATAATGCTTCAATGTACTTGACTTTGTGATTAAGTCCAATAAAGTTTTTTACTCATCCCTAGGGGGGGTCCAAAAGTTGACGCAAATTAAGGCACATATCGTTCTGCTTGCTCCCTGCTGTGTTTTTCATGCTGGAAGCCTTATTGTTTAGTTCCAGTAAAGTAGAGGAGAAAAATTATTAGAGAAGCACTGTGTGATCATTCTGAAGCTCAGGCTCCATCTGAGCTAGTCAGCTGATACTTTCCCTGTCTGTGTGTTCCACTTTCATTTTGCGTGTACTACTAGCAGTAGTTTTAGTAGCAGTAGTTTAAGTAGTAGTAGGTTTTGTGGTATGTAGTAATGCAAGTGCATTTTTAAGTGTACAAGTGTTTTGGCTTTGCCGTTGGCTACAAAGGAACTGGAAAATTTGGTTAAACTTCATTACATACCTTAATTTACCTGTTCATTATGGCTAGTTGTATAAATTATTTGATTATCATTACCAATATCTATATAATTTTATGAATAATTTCTTGCAATTTTAGGCAGTCTTGCCATATTATCCTGACTGAGTATTGTTATCAACTTTGTGACTGTTGTAGAATTAACTCTAAAGATCAATAAATAAGACAAAATTTTAAACTGATTTACAATGAAATGTCAATGTAAATACTGGATTTTCTCTGTAGGAATCAGATTCAGGTTATTACTGCAAACAGGGATTTCTGTTTCACTTTGCTCCTTGCAATGTCATGGATGTGAAGTTGGTTTTACACTGCTCTGTATTTACAAGTCCAATGTAATGCAAACTAAGCATACAAGTATACAATAACAACTGTGTTTCCTAGCACACCTAGGCAAAATGCTGTCATGCCAACAGTAGTGACAGTTTGTTTTTCCAGTCTCTACATTTGCATTCAGTGATAATCATTATCCACAAGTCTATCTATTTATGAAGTTTATGACTGCCCAGTGACAGACTGCTAAAAACTAGGAAGTTGTTCCAATATGCTGGTCTCTAAAGGGGACTCCCACACAGCACTGTCAGGCAGCTAATACTGCCTCTCAGAGGCACAGGCAGAATAAGGAACGATCAAGTGTGACTGTCAGTTGGGCTCCAGAGAATTGCATCCACCAATACAAGATCATAAAAATAGATGCCAGTCTTTTCTCAAAAAGTCAAAAAACTCGTTTTTACTTTTTTATTTTGTCACCTTTTGCCTTCTCACTGCAGGCGAACAGTGTGTTCCTGGAGCTCTGAATGCAGAGAGAACAGGACGATGAAACAGGAGCAGGAGTGCTACTTTGTGCATATTTGTCTTTGTATTTGTCTGGTTGAGGGATCAGAAAAAGAAAAAAATGCCTTTTGAAATTGCATTTTATTCTTGTGTGTGTACAACATATTGCAGGTATACAGTTTAGGGAAGAGTTCAATGGGAACAACCTGACTACAGAATCAGTTATTTGAAGGTTTGATTGAGGTGTAATTAACAGTGTACAATATCTGCAAGCAGGAGTTGATCAACAAAGAAATAAGAAATATTGTTTTCAAATTTTATATGCAATATTTAAACCTCTATATCAGCATTATCATAACACAGGAATGTATCCATAGCTTCTATGCATCTCATTTCTCATCCTGTGTACATGGGTAATTCATTTACCTTGGATCTTTGGCTACTTTGCTAAATTGATCTGCTGTGTAACAAAACAATGATTTGTTGCAAAGTGTACTTGTCAGTGCACTTAAAATATGACATTGCTTTGATGTTATTTATTATTTCTTTGACATCTGCAATCCCTTTGTGTTATATTTCTGTTCATAGGATCCTAGGTATGTGCCACTTTAGTCCTAGGATGCACCCGTACACGCTGAACGTGTCCTCAGATTAACTTAGCAACGTTGTTCCTGTTTACATTCAGCAATTATTTACAATTTGTCCTGTGGCAGGTGTAAGGCTGTTCTCATAAAGGACATAATGAGGACATGTGCTTCAGGAGAAATATATTTACATATACCTGAATATTACACACCACATCTTATTATCTCTTCCACTGAAGTCCCATTCAATGAGCAAATGTTGGTAAATGTATTTTGGTATATTCTGTAGATTTTATGTAGTCTTTTTACTATTCATTAAAGAGGCATTTTAGATGTAAAATCAATAATCTAATCTAATAATTCCTGTTATAATGTAGATACTATATGTAATTATATATTAAATATTGAATGAAAGAGTTGAGATGCAGAGCACACAGGTGCAGTAAAGAGCATACATAACTATCGTTTAAGACTTACACTGGAATATATTTATGAATTTTCAGTACAATTTGTAATGCTACACTTTATGCATATTATTGCTGCCATGGTTTTGGTTATACTATATAACAGTAAAATCATTGTTGCTTTCTGAATCTTGTGGCAGGTTTTCTGTAACCTGATGTGTACTACAATAGTACCTGTAAACTGTTATTGTGCAGAAATGAGTTTCTGTATGATGTAATTCTGAGGTCATAGAAAATCAAACTTTTCATGAGGTTTCTGAGTACCCATGAATAGGCAAGAGGAACAACAAACTGTTCTACATAGAGGGTTTATTTAATTATTAAGAACATAGAACTACATTTTTTATTTGGTTATGAAAGATCAGTATGATCTGATGCCATTAAACCTTTCAAAACCTTTCTAAATCTTTTCTCCTTGTTCCAAAAAAAGAAAGAAAAGGAAATCAATGAGTACAAACTGCATTAATCTGTATGTGGTAAGTGCACAAGCACAATTTGAATTCTTAAGCAGAGAAGCATACACTCCATTTAATGCATGTCAGGCAATAGCATGCTGTTGGTCCATGAGCTCTTTGTATTCCTGGTAAGAAGACAGTGTCTTGACAGTTTGTGTCAAAGAATGTTTCAAAATGTTTCAGTACCTAAGGGGAGGTGCACAAGGAAAATGAAATCACAGAGGCAATTCAGTTATGCAAATCACATCACACGCTTTTCATTAATCCTCTCTGAACACTGCAAACTGCCGGCACAGGACCTGCAATACACAAAAGGGGCTCGAAAGTTTTCTTGCTATCGGTCTACAGTTCCTCAGTGTGGCAAGATGATGACAGTCATCTGAGAATCAGGTTTGTTTGATGGACCCTGTGATGCAAAGGCGTTATTCACCTGAATAAATTCATGTCATAAACGTAGGGTGTGCATGATTTATGAATTTGCTATGAAAAGAACATGGTGTTCAGAAAATTCTGTATGTTATATACTGTATCAATTGTGTATTATCATTATATTATTAGAAGAATTAAGTATTACAATATTTATAAAGTTGTATATATATATATATATGACGGGCAGAGAGTGCGAACTAAAAGGGAGCAATCACACCAAGTCTCAGAGAAAAAGTGCGCAAACCAAAGACCCGTGCACTGTTCCAAATTAAGGAAACAATAACCAGCAGTCAACTGGTACAAAGACAAGACCCCGCCCACCTGAGGGACACACACAATACAACAACAGGACAATTGCCGCTGTGATGGAGTGCGGCCGGTAGGGGGTATATATATATATATATATATATATATATATATATATATATATATATATATACTGCCCTCCCTAAACTTACAAACATGTCGTGCTCTAATAAGACAAAATAGTATAGGACAAAATAAAGTGACTGCCCTTTTAGATTTTCAGCAGAAACAGCTTCGTTCCATTTTCTGGTTCTGTGACTCTAAACAGTTCAGAACTGTCTGCCCATTATGTCCATGTGTCCTAACTCCCCATGCTGTAATTATTCGTTTGGCATTCATTTCTCTATGAAGTGTCAAAACAATGGAAAGTATTGGAAGAAAAAAGGAAAGCATACTTTATAAACAACTGTGGAATGGACAGAATATTTTCTGGCAGTAGTTCTTTTCATTAGTTACTTTGCTGTCAAAAGGAATCATTGGGAATCATCATACAATGATGAAACTATAATTTTATGAATCACAAAATCATAATCCGTAACTGAACGTAACTCAACTTTGTTACAACTATGTCGATTTTTCTGCAAAATCACAATTATAGCTCCAAGGTTGTGATCATGGTGGTTAGGGAACTGGTCCTGTGACTAGAGGGTTGTGGGTTTGATTCCCAGGCCTGAGGCCATGACCGAGGTGCCCTTGAGCAAGGCACCTAACCCCAACTGCTTGCCAGGCTAGGGCTGCCCAACACTCTGGCCATGTGCACCACAACCCCCTAGTGATCACTAGTGCGTGTGTGTTCTCACTGCACAGATGGGTAAATTCGGAGGACAAATTTCGATTGATGTGAAAATCACAATTGACAAATACTGTGTCACTTTTGGAACATTTTGAGCAAAACAATGCAATGGATGACTCATGTTTTGCTTCAGAGAACTTGGAAGAACAGAAACCAAAAGCTTCCTGCAGGTAGCAAGCAGTTTGCCAACAAATCTGTAAATAAAATATTCTTTTTTTATTAGATTTATTTTTTTATTAATGAATATATTAGTTAATGATTCCTAAATTTCTCATGAGAACTATACATGTGGTTTGTAATCTGTACTTTGATTAAATTGATATACAATTCACAAAAAATTCAATTTCAGGGTTCTATCAATTGCATAAAAGTATATTATCAATTCTACATTCTCTTTCAAATCTACATTGAGTCCTAAGTGACATATCTTCACATGTCTGGATGGAGAAATGAAAGTGGTGGGGCAAAATTACACCAATGATGTCTGAGGTAGACAAGGTGGAAGACTCCTCTCCTGGCTACAGGTGGATCCGATTGAGTTTAATCTGGCAGTCCTCCTCTGCTATCCCCTCTTCAGGTCCTGTGCCTCTGGCGGCACCAACTCATAGGCAGTCTCCTGTAATGAGCTCCTCAGCCACACACTGCAAGCCCTGGAGTATAGTCCCCACAGAGCCATAATGAGCACTCCAGTGCACCACTCTATGGTCGCAGCCAAGGGCGCTGAGCCTGCCTCCCTGCAGACAATAGAGCATCGGTGGGCATGGCTTGTTCTCTGCTCTCCTTTTGGGGGTGTCCCCAGGGCTGGGGGATGCACTTGTATGGATGATGGGAAGGGGTGGGGAGAGGTGGCCCAGAGCCTGCAGCTGGCAGTGGCCACCTCCCGGGGAGAAGCGCACTCTTTTAGCTGCCAAAAAGCTCCCCATTCCCCTCACCCCATCCCTGTCAAGTCCAGCAGTCAAGACCCTGTAGGGTGGGGGGTGTGGCCATGTGGCAGGTGTGGAGAAAGGAGGAGGAGCGGAGATGGAGAGAGACAAAAAGCGATTTAGGGAAAGAAGTAGAAAGAAAGATACAGAGTGAGAGACTGAATGATAAGGAGGGGGAGAATAAAGAAAGCTATAGAAAAAACGAAAGAAAGGCAAGATTCATCACTCATGCTTTCTGCTTTGTCTTTGCTCTCCTAAACAACTAAGAGGTATACTTCAATGTTAGAGTTGTGCAAGATGGACCTAGAAGCACTGCTTCAAGTTAAATGAAACTATTTACTTTTTTAGATGGGCTTTAATAGACAGTGCTGTAGAGCATTGGACAAGGCACCATGCAGTTTTATTCTTTTTTTCCAGTTCATGATGCATTCTCTTGCACTGTTTTGATTATCTTCATTATTTAAATGGATTTGCATAACAATCGGCTAGATTTTATTAGTTGCGGAGATGCAGATAACAATCAGTGCAGTGTTGTTGCAGGGCTCTTAATTACATCCCTGAATAATGTCAAGCAAATGAATCAAGCCAAGCACCTCTCACATCAGCTTTCATCAGGATGGAGAAATACAGGGAGCATGCTCATTAATGCTGCTGAGTGTGTGGGTCGCTGTATAGGTCTGGGGTGATTTTGAAGTACACTATAGGTTAACATCTCTCTGCCACACATTTATAAATATAGAAGCAAATGAAGAATGTTATTCATGCAGTATGGTTTGGAATGGGCACTATTTCTCTTTTTAATTGTTCTGTATTTTAATGAGTTTAGCTGTCTTGATCTTAAGAGGACCTTCTGCTGGCTTGCTGTGTTGTTCCTGAAACAGCTCCATCAGGCAATGAGGACTGCATAGTTATTATCTTTGGGGAGGATTTAAGGTTTGTGTCTGCTGAGTGGTACACCAGAATATAAGTACATTTGCAGTTTTAATACAGTCTCTTGTTGTTCCTATTGTAATCATCTTAAAACAAGAATACAGTTGGTGTGGTTAAATGGTTATGTCGCACTGTGAAATGATTGTATTTATTTATTTTTGTTGTGTTTTGTTTTAAGAGCTAATTTTATTTTGAAATTCGTAACACATTATACATCTATTTTCTAGTCTAAAGAAATATAAAATATACAATGAAATAAATAAAACTATATAAAAACAAAAAGTTAAAATGAATGCATATACTATTTTTTATTTAGAAATCAACTTCTTTCACTGGAAAATGGTTGCAATGGTAAAAAGTTAAAATTAGAGTTAAAAATGCAATATGCCCCCTGTTAAACAATTAACCTTTTTATCCTTTGGCTACATTTGACATTTTAAATCCTTAGCATGAATCAATATAATTGCTTTGCCACCAAATGTGTCAAAGGTTTACATCCAAATGGCCTAAAATACTAGATTGCCCCGGGCCACAAGTGACCTTTGTCAGTGTGGGCAACCTGATTTGATCCGTTATGCTGGACTGAGGCCCACAAAGCTGATCCTTATCCCTGTCCAAACCCATTAGCTCATCAACTTACAAATGCCATGCTGCAGAAAGGTAAATACCTCACAGGTTATTGTGGGCTGACCATCCGTTCATTTGTGTTGGTGGTGATGGTGTGTGTGTGTGTGTGTGTGGTGTGTGTTTGTGTATGTGTGTGTGTGTTTGTGTGTGTGCGGTGCTCCACCTGAGATGTGCTAATGCTGAGAGCCCTCTGTTTCCATCTTGGCACAGGCCATGAATTGATGGCTGTGATCAGTTGAATGGAGCTGTAGGATTAAGAAGAGCATGCAGGTGGAATTGCCCTAATCATCATGAAGGATGCTGCTGTGAATGGACAGGACATGACATTGTCTTTTCAAATGAGCTCTTTATTAGTGCTGGAAGGTGCAGTAATCTAAGGGGTCCAAAGACTGCTAGCAATGGCCCACTATTCTATGGGGGTTTCACCACCTTGCAATGCTTTAAGACAGCATCCAGATACTTTTAAGACTCATAAAGGATATAGAAGATTTTTTTTTCTATAATAAAGCTGTATAATAAGCACTCTCAAAAGACATCCAGATAGAACCTGTCTGGGATTCCTAAGCTTGTCTAAGGAATCATATGCTTGTTTAGGTCACATGTTTTGTAAAGTCATATAAGACTACATTCACAATATAGTATGTATGTACAGTATCTTTCTAAAGTGTTAATGCATCTATTCTTAGTCCTCTGAAACAATACACATGCACACACCAATATATTTCTTTCCAGTCACGAGTGTCACTAGAAAGAAAAAAACATTATTTTTGAGGCCAAATGGACTTGTTAGTGACTTGTCTATGCGTCACATTAAGTCTGAAAGCCAGCAAACTGTGCGTGACCGTCAGATGTATGGAAAACTGTCAGCTTCATGTGGTCGGGTCAAGGGGTTGAAAAAAGGCAGATGGCTAGCTCCAAATTACATTGTCACATATTAGAGCCTACAAGGCTGTTCCTGTGATATTCTGATAAGTTGCAATTCCATATTTAAAGTAATTACCATGATGCTGCCAGTTTCTACATCAGAGCTTATAGAACACTGATTCTTACTGCTGCAAGAAATCCATATGGATCAATTCAGTAGACAAAGAAGATTATTTTTGTGTGTGCATGAATGGTTGCATTTACAAACATTGAATTCCACCACAAATGACTTAAAACCTGCTTTTAAAGTATGGATAAGGTGAGCTCAGTGTAGGCTTTTTACTACTTTAACAAGAAGACAAAACAAGCTGTAACGATACTGTGTGTTCAGGCCACTTAAATATTTTGCCATAAATTTAAAAGAGCCTGACAAGAAATGAGTATGTTAAGAGTTGTTAAGAATCTCTGTATTTATTCAACATTATAATGTGTGAATTATGTGGCACATGTGCATGATTTTTTGCTTTATCTAATAACATATACTTTGGGATGACCTTGAGCTGAGTATCCCCCACCCCAGAGATAAAATTAAAAAAGATTTTTTGCCCCACCTCCACCCCCCCATCTTTGGAGGACAACATTGTTTTATATAAGGATCAAATTAAAACAATTCTGTATAATACAGTACAATAGTGATATAGAAATAATTGAGGTTAGGTGGACCATACAGGAGAGTAGAGAAAAGAGGAGGAGAGAAAAGAGGGAGAGAGAAAATAAATAAATTAATTAAATTAAAACAACAATAACAATAATAATAATAGTAATAATGATAATAATAAGTTACATTAAACAATGACAACAACAATAATAATCAAATGTAAAAAACGACCTCCACCCTTCCTCTTGCAGCTCAGGTTTACACTACACCACTGTACATAGTACTGCGGTTTATATTGTAAGATGTCTTGCCATTTTTGTCTTTTTAAAGGTCGCAGTTTTATAGGTTATAGGTACTTCGAGAAATTGAGTAGCTATTTAATTTTGGAAACAGGCAGCATACAGGCATACTAATTTCATTTCAAATTTAGATCTGAATTAGATTGAAAATCTTAAATAGTTATAAAATTATGAAAATACTTTTAGAAAACATATTGCATATAGCTTACATTCTCTAATGCACCAGAAAACATTTCATGCAGTCCATTTATAATATGTATAGCTTAAAGTTCCTGCAAAGTCTGCATACATTTTAATAACAGGTGATCAGAGTGTGTGCATGTCACTCTGTTTTATAAAAATGAAATAAAGAACAATAAGCCACACAGTTAAACCCAGTCTGCTGCTAATATTCAGTTTCTAAAGCACACCACAAAGACCAGAACTGCCTTTATAGATTGGATCAAGCTTCATAATGGACCACTGTTATGTTTTGTCATGTGTATTATTCCTTGACAAAATATGCTGCTATTTTAGCATGAGTAGCTTAAGGGAAAAACTTCATTCTTTCTGGATCTTCTAAGAATATGAATTATTTGGTGCTCCAAATACCAGCAACATTTTCAAACTGAGACCCAAACCACAGCAGTACTGAAGCCTCATTCAGAGAGAGCTATATCTTGTCACACACATTTTAGTGGCTGAGCTCCTTGCCAGTGCCAAGGAGTAGTTCTACAAAGCTGGTTCTTCTGTTCCTCCCCCTCAGAGATGGGGATCAGCAGGCAGAAGCCCTTTTGTCTCTCTGTGGAGTACGGAGAACACTTGGCCTTGTCCCTCGGTGGTGCCAGGATCAGAGCAGCACATGGCCATCATTTCAACTCTGGCAGCACTAAAATCAGGCTTGGAATAACAAATTGGTCTGAGACACCGACGGGCACATGTCAGCAATGCCTCTCCCAAATGCGCCTCACCAAATGGGCAATCTGCACTAAGTTTACACAAGCTGAACCCACCAGCTCCACTCTGATGAGTGCACACATGTTATTACTGAAGTGGGCTGTTATGCATGATCACACTGGTTCCTGTTGTTATGCAACATGTAATGTGAAACTGAATGGAACACACACAGAAATGTAATGCACTGTGTAACTTTGGAAGTCTGTGATATAACTTCAAGTTTTTAGGGGCAACGCCCTTCTGCTTTGCTGTGTTGCCTGTGCAATTCTCAAAGTACTTCTTAGAGTACTTAGAGTGTCAAAATATATCAAGTATACACAGGTTGACGGTGGCACTCTAAAATGCTACAAGAAAACTAACCTGGAGAGAAAAGTTAATGAAACACTTACCCACACAAATATACATTCTACCTCTAGTGGAAGCTCTCCACAAGGCCATCACGCTTGGGGTGGAGCAGCTTAGTCTGAGCCAGTTGCAAACCTCACCCACTGTTGACTCAAAGTAGTCACTGGGAGCCCAAAACAGCCACTGTGTCATTGTGTTCACAATCTGGTCCAGGATCATGTATGCTCTAAGATACTTTATGAAATAATCAATGAGTATGAGTAAGTAGAAGTCCCCTGCATCAGTAGTGGGAAAGAGGCTCAGGATGTCCCTGGTAACCCTTGGTAACCCTTTCCATAACTGCTGCACACTGGTTACTAGTTCACTGGTCACAATAGTGCTTGTAAAGCTCTATGTCAGTGCAAGAGCCTGGTCAGTAGAATTGCTGCTGCTGTTGCCTCCCAGTTTTTCCCATGTTGATGTGTCCCATGCCAAGCAGCTCATTCAATACACCAAGCGCAGTCTTCTGCAGATGATGTAGAATCAGCCACTGCTACACATGCACAAGCAGGTCTCCTCCCACACATGGCTCAGCACTGGGAGCGACAATGGCAGCACTCTTCTCAAGCACTGTCACTCTTTACTCAACACATGCACAATTCTGACATTCTTTGGTAGAACATGAATGGTGAGACAGGACATCAGCGTTACTGTACAGGTGTCCATCATGGTGTTGAATAGTGAAAGCAATGTTGTGTCATGACCCACCTTTCGACCCGGCCCTCTTCATGAGCTAATGAATGCTCAGACTCCTTGTCCAACTGCAAAGCAACCCTTCACTGAGAGCCATTCTAACAATACGGCTATAAGGGTTGTAGCAATATTGATTAATTATGAATTATTATAAGGGGTCTCACCTTGATTTCCAGGGAAATATGTTTTTTATAACAGCATAGGTGAGATAAATGTTATATCAATCTCCTTATCCGATGGTTATATTAATATGTCTGTGCAGTGACCTAAATTAGGTCTGTGCAGTGACCTAAAACATTTTGTTAAAATATATTTGCCACAGTGATTAGTTCAGTGAACAAATGTCAATTTTTAATTATTACATCAATAAATGTTATAATGCACAGAATGCATAAGGTCAAAGACTTGGCTTAGGTTCAGAGAGCTCATTAATAAGTTAATTTATTAATAATAACTTATTAATAATTAACTTATTAATTATTAATCAGTGGATGAAACAAACCAGCTATGAAACAGAAAACTCCACAGACTACGATGATTACAGCAAATTAAAATGGAGGAAAATGCCTTATGGAGGAAACTCTTATCCGGGAACATAACGGCATGTCCTGCATCTATGCTAAAATGGGTAAAATCTAGATCTGAAATGCAAGCAAAGGAATGGCTAAAATGTATGTATTATGTTAATTTGGTCGGAATAGCTAATTCTATGGTGAGGATAATCACAAGAGCAGCAAACATCAAGGCTGGCATCAAAACAACATCACGAATGAAGGCAGCCTAACGCTAACGTATTCCAGGCTTGGATGGCTGCCCACTCATGCCGGTAATAATGTGGTGGTATTTTGAGGTCCACATATGAAACCACACATAATTTCTGAAGTTATACCAAGCACTGATAATGACCCAGCTGTACCAGAAGGTTTGTTGAAGTTTCGCATCGATGTGTGAGTGGGTTCGTTCCAAAACCGCTATCCACTTAATTAAGCAAGGCCTTTGATGCCTTTGACTACCATAGAATTTATGTTAATTACTTCGAGAACAGAAGTAAACACAACTCTACAAATGAAACAGTAGGCAAGATAACTACAACGCAGTAGAGCAAATTAAGTGAGTTTAAACTAACTCACGGATTAAACAGATGTCAGGCTAGTAGAAGAGCAAATTTCGTAATTTTTGGATTTCCATTACTGTTAACGCTTCCAGGGAAATCCATGCACATTTGTTTTGGGCTTAGAACTACCGCGAGATTTTGATTTTTAAGTTTTGATTCAAGGGTGATGCGAGAAGGGAGGGACTAGCTTTCCTTCCAGTTGGAAACAGAAGATCATCTATGTGATATAATATGATCAATAGTATATATTCATCAATATGGAACACACCATTTACATAGCATTTCAATAATAATGATACAGGATGTAATCTTCATGTTCAAACACCAGTCCTGATGTATGTGTATACATGATCTAGTGTATGATAAGCTGGGTATGTTCCAGACACTGAATACTGCTGGGATCCAAGATCTGATGATCCTGTATTCTTTATCTATAACAGTTATCCTTTCATTTATTAGAATAATTCCAAACTTGGTGTCTTTGTATTGGTCTTGAAGACCAGTTTCCTCTAGGATGGGTTAGAATCCAGTGTCTATTTCAGAATATAGAGTTCTAAGAATCATGACTTGCATATAGATTTGCTTGAGAATTCCAAAGGCGATGCTTTATGGTTAGATAAACAACAAAGGCCATAAACAAGGGCCCTCTGTCCTGGTAGAAGCCATAATTCCTCAAGGTCCTGATGAGACTGATGTGTCTCTGCTCACAATGTGTCCAATGAGGTTGCAGTTCTTTGCATGCAGCCAGAGGTTTGGTGCCTCAATAGGTTGGAGTACTTGTTCTAGGTTCGTGAGTGCACCTTCAAAGCTGGATGAATGAACCAACACACCAACTACACAAATGATGCACTGAACCCTGGGAACAACAAGCACTTGCTCAATGGAATGGTCAAATGTTTAAATGACTCCTTCTTTTCCTTATCTTATCTCTCAGAAAGATTAGTCATAGCCATGACCTTAAGTTTCATTGGTATGCAGATGATATCAACGTATACACACATACTGTACTTCCCCATAGATTCCCCACCAAACTTTAGATTTGTGTGATTGTGTGAAAACTTTCTCACGTTAAACATTGATAAAACTAAAGTCTTACTGTTTTTCTAATTTGTCAAATTTCTCTTTTAGTACTGATGGTGTGCTTGCTAGCTTTTTATCTCTTAATTATAAATCTTTACTCAATCCATTATTTAATTTTAATTTACATATCAAGTCTCTAACATTTTTATACCATTTACTTACCAGTGCTTTAATTACCACTGATAGAAGTTACATTGAACTTTGGCCGTTCTTAAGGGACAGTCATTTTGTGGCTATGCTCAAATCATTAGGGACTCAAACCCCCCAAAATTATTTTAAAAAGCAGTAAGCATGAATGGACTTGTTAAACTTCACTAGCTGACTTTGTAGAGAAAGCCATAACCCTAATGATAGCAAGCAGAGGGTGATACTAGGAATGATGGGCTAAATGCATACATCTGCTGCTTTTGTTGAAAAATTAACAGAGTAGCCCTTTTGCTGAAATATGTACAAAACATCTTAATGTCTCTGCATAGCTAACTATAGATATTTAAGCAATGCGTCTCAAATGTTGTCAAGAATGACAACACAGCTGGATGCACACAAAAGGTGAAGGCGATGGTCACAGATCATCATTTTGGTTCACCATATCTACATACCTTTTATTTTGCTTGGTTACAACTTGAAATGTGATGGACAAAGGAAGTAAGAGAAAAGGGAAGACAATGAAGAGATGTTACCTGGAGAAAATAAATGACAATGCCTATAACATGATGGTAGTCTGAAGTGGACACATATGCAATAAAGGGCTGGTATTAACCTTAGCTGGGCTAGTCGTACGCACACAGAGGGTTCGTGATTTATGGGGCATACTCGAGACAGACACAACACACTCAGGGAAGGACCACATCAGCAAACATAAACTAAACAACAAACCAGGGATTGGAGGGCAAGATTAAACACTAATAATAATAATAATAATAATAATAATAATAATATAATAATCTTTATTTGTATAGCACCTTTCATGCATACATGCAACTCAAAGTGCTTTACAGATTAAATGAATCAAAACATTAAAATGAAGCAGAGATTAATAAAAAAGAAATAATAAAAAATAAATGAAATGAAATGAAATAAAATAAACAAAATAAACAAACAGGTAATAACAGGTAATAAAATAAAGGTAATAAAATGACAAATTCTTAAGATAATAAATAGAACTATTAAAATAATTAGAACAAACATAAAATGTAACTAAATAAAATGATGAAGAAAGTAAAATAAAATGGAAACCTGGTACAACAGACATAGCTTAACTAAAAGCAGATTTAAACAGGAAGGTTTTAAGACCCCTCTTGAAGCTATGCAGGGATGAAATGTCTCTGAGCTCCTCAGGAAGAGAGTTCCAGAGTTTTGGGCCATAACGGCTGAAGGCACCCTCACCAATCTTTAATCGGCTTTTAGGAATCACCAGTAGATTACTGTTTGACGACCTGAGAGACCTGACTGGAACATATCTAACTATCATTTCACTGAGGTAAAGAGGAGCAAGACCATGAAGAACCGGAACCTTAAAATCTATTCTAAAGCTGACAGGTAGCCAGTGCAGTGAGTGGAGCGCAGGTGTAATATGATCCCTTTTCTCGGCGGGTCAGGACCCTTGCAGCAGCATTCTGAACTCGCTGTAGCTGAGAAATCGAGCTCTTTGGGAGAGCAGATAAGACAGCGTTACAATAATCAAGCCTTGATGTGATAAATGCATGGACACGTTTTTCACTATCAGCAGGAGAGAGCATATCTCGGACCTTAGCGATGTTTCGGAGGTGAAAATAAGCTGTCTTGCATGTGGTCATGATGTGTGATTTAAAGCTTAGCTCATTATCAAAAGTGACGCCCAAGTTCTTAACATATTGTTTGGCTTTCAGATTAATTTGATTTAAATAGGTCTGAACATCTTCCCTTTGTGAGTCACTACCAAGAACATGAACCTCTGTCTTCTCTTTATTTAATTGCAGAAAATTGTCAGACATCCATGTCTGTATATCACCTATGCACTCAAACAGTGAGCTAATTGATTTTAGGGCTTTAGGTTCTAGAGAAATGTAAAGTTGAGTGTCATCCGCATATTGATGATAACTAATGCCATGTTTGTTAATGATATGTGGTAATGGAAGCATATATAGGTTGAACAGTAAAGGCCCAAGAATTGATCCTTGGGGTACCCCACAAGTTATTTTTTGATGTGTGGAGGAAGAAGTACCTAATGCAACATAGTACTCGCGCCCAGTTAGATACGATCTAAACCATTCTAAAACTAAGCCACTAAGGCCGACCCAGCTCTGTAGTCGATCAAGAAGTATTTCATGATCAACAGTATCAAAAGCGGCACTTAAATCTATCAGAAAAAGGACTGAGAGTTTACCTGCATCTTTATTCAATCTCAGCTCATTTACTACCTTAACTAGTGTTGTTTCAGTGCTGTGGAGAGCTATGAAACCAGACTGAAAAGTGTCATTTATTTGGTTTATTTTAACATAATCATTCAACTGGGTTGACACAACTCTTTCAATGATTTTGCTAAGAAAAGGAAGGTTAGATATAGGTCGATAATTATTACAATTATATTATATATTATAATATTATACATTATAATACACAAAAGGCAATTAACCATACGATACAGACCATTAAGTATGAACAAGGACAAACAAAGCATACACATATAACTTTAACCTGATAAAGGAAAGCGTACTTCCAATAAGAATGCTTACAACAAGAGCAACAGACAGAACACGGTTTTACAAACACATTCACAATTACCAACACCAGAACAGGGAACCAGGAACTAAATACCAAATGATAATGAGAAACAAACTAGAAACAGCTTAAACAAAAAACAAAGACAGGAACACAAACAAGAGGATTTGACTTCCTCAGTCTCTCAGGACTTTCAACCCCAAAATCACACTAGAACATGACTGCACAGAATGGGTAGTCATCGCTTATTTCTGATCAAATCATTAGGTTGGCTAAACTGGTCAATATTGTCATAGCTAACATTATCTAACATTGAAATGTTAAATAATAAAATAATAAAGTGTTAAATATGCTCAAGAGCCAACTGTTGTATATTATTAGTACTATCATCAATAGCCTATTGGTTCTATATAAATTGCAATCAAATATGAATGAACTTGTCAATCAATATTAGCTACAGTGGCTGGAACCTAATTGTTAATGTCAAACCCAATGCTCATTCCAGAAAGTTTAAATGAAGTCAGGCATGAGACATTTACACTTGGCAAACATTAAGATCAAGTTTCCTACTTCGGTGTAAGTTCACACTCTGGCTCTCCTTTGTGAAACAGGGTAACTTGATGTTTTGCTTATGCAATGTGCATTCAAACATCAGAACACTTTCTGACCTTTTCTCTCAGCATTTTTAAATTCTCAATGAGATGTTCAGTCAGTATTTTCCATTGGAGCCTTTTGCGCAGTTTGACTGGGCCCATGACCCGTAGAGTTCATGTGCACTGGAAAAGCTCAAAAGACATGCCACTGCTGGTGCAGCAGCAACTGGTAGAGATGAAGGAAGATTGCACATTAAAAATACAATTTCAAGACTTGACTGAGTAACAGTAGGTTCAAGTAATGCTATTGCAGATACCGTTCTTCATGATGAATTTGTGTGAACTGAGCTTTTCTAACCTAACTTATGTGAAGATTGTCGACCAGGAGCTCCATGTCTGCATCTTATCCATCCCTCCCAGAATTGTGCAGTTGTGTGCATTGTCACACAAATTAAATTGCTTCACAAATTAAACACAGGGTGTCACTTCTATTTTGGGGACAATTATTACAGACAAAAACAAACAAAATACAAAATTCATTCAATAAATATTCAATAATTGGTTATTTGATTGAGTCATAAACTGTGGTTTTCATAACTATTAATAATAATAATAATAATAATAATAATAATGAAGGTGTCAGGACTGGCTCCAGATCCATTCCTCTTCCCGCCACTAGAGGGGGGTCTGGAGCTTCTAATTAAGAACATTCCTTAGCGATGATGACCTGCAGCTGTCCGCCTCACTACTTAAGGTGGATGGCTGCAGTGTCTCATTGCTGAGATGTTTTGTCAGTTTGTCTGCAAGCTTCACAGCCGTCGGTATCGTTGTGGCGTGCCTGGTCTCTACTACCAGTCCTCAACATTTATCGGTATCGGTGTTGCGTATATGGTGCTCTCTTCACCATCCTTTATATTTGAGTCGTTAACTCCTGCGCCCTTACTGGCCCATCTCAAGTTTTCGACCTCTTTGATTTCCTATCGTTATTATTATTTTGTCCCTGACACGTCGAGGTGTTCTCCGTGTATTTTTGGTTTCATTTGTATTTTACTTTCGCCCCTTTTCCCATGCTGTTTTTACGGAGGCCTTAGTTCATTATATTATTTGTGTTTTGGCACTTGGGTCCTACTCCTAAAAACCCCGCGCGCAGTCCTCCCCGGACTGAGCGCTTTACAGTACATCTCAGCGTCAAAATGGACTCAGCCATTCCGCAAGCAATTGATGAGCTGAAAGACGCTCTCCTTCTACAGGGACAGGCCATAGGTAGACACGAGCAAGCTCTCCAACAAGTGCTAGAGCAGATTAGGGCTATCACCAGTTTAGTGCAGGCTACTCACCAGCCGAGTGTGACGCCCGCCCCCCCGGCTCAGCCGGCTGCTCATGCCCCTTTACCGGTCGCTCGCACGGAACCTAAACTACCGGCCCCTATGCGATTTAATGGTCTCTCTGATGAGTGTAGAGGATTTCTGCTACAATGCTCATTAATTTTTGAGCAGCAACCCTCGCGATTCCCTTCGGAACGCTCGAAAGTTGCTTACGTCATGGCCTTACTCACAGGGAGAGCTTTGCAATGGGCTACCCCCGTATGGGAGAATCAGCCTGATTTATGCGCGTCGTTCGCGCTGTTTTCCCAAGCCATGCGCCAAGCTTTTTACCATCCTGCAGCTGGTGGGGTTGCAGGAACTAAACTGCTACGTTTACGGCAGGGGCGTTTATCAGTGGCTGACTATTCACTGAACTTCCGCACTCTGACGGCCGAAAGTAACTGGAGCACCGAAGCCCTTATGGCCGTTTATTTGGAGGGTTTAAACGAGGAGATCAAGGATGAGCTCCCTTTTAGAGACCAACCCGCGGGCTTAGAGGAGCTCATTGTCTTGTCTTTGTGGATCGATAATCGGTTGCGCGACCGTAAAACTCAACGTCGAGGCCAGCCGCGTATTCCCCGTACTAACTCGGTTTCCTCTAATAGCGGGGAGCTCGAAGAACAACCGATGCAGTTGGGTCATACACGCCTATCGAGACAAGAAAGGCAAGCACGGCTCCGTGAGGGCAGATGCCTTTATTGTGGAGTGAAGGAGCATGCGCTAAGTTCCTGCCCACAGTTACAGGGAAAAGGCCAGACCCGTCGGTGAATGGGGTATCGCCGGCGGGTCCTGCTACATACTCCCCCGCTACAGGTCTCTCTCCCCAAGTAGTTCTCTCCTGGAGAGGTTCAGGAGAACATCGTCTAGTGGCCATGGTTGATTCGGGTGCCGACGGTAATTTCATCGACGCGGGTATCGTTGCGTCATTAGCCATTCCCCTAGTCCCGTTACAGAAACCCCTTTCTGTCTCGGCGGTGGACGGACGCCTTCTCACTTCCGGGAAAGTTTCCCACCAAACGGTTCCCCTCCGCCTACAGATAGGTAGTCACATCGAGACTCTTAAGCCCTATGTGATCGAGGCTCCCAAACTCCAACTGATCCTTGGGTTTCCGTGGTTGCAACGTCACAACCCGGAAGTTGACTGGCTCAACCTTTCTATTCGGCATTGGGGGAAAATTTGCGAACGATCATGTTTGCTTCCCTGCCCCACCAAGAAGGGTGAATTGCCGGAGGAAATTGGGGATATGGGAAATGTGCCCCCGGAATATCATGACCTCAAGGAGGTTTTTAGCAAACGCAGGGCTAGTTGCCTACCGCCTCACCGCCTGCATGACATGGCGATAGAACTCCTCCCAGGGACCACTCCCCCTAGGGGGCGGCTCTTTTCTCTCGCCCTACCAGAGCGGAAGGCGATGGATAATTACATTCAGGAAGCCTTAGCTGCGGGTTTCATTCGCCCTTCCAACTCTCCAGCCGGCGCTGGTTTTTTTCTTTGTGGGCAAAAAAGACGGAGGTCTCAGACCATGCATTGATTACCGTGGGCTCAACAAGATTACTGTGAAAGACCGTCACCCTCTCCCTCTCATGTCCTCAGCGTTTGAAGCATTACAGCATGCCACGGTATTCTCCAAATTAGATCTCCGCAGCGCGTACAACTTGTTACGGATTAGAGAGGGAGATGAGTGGAAAACCGCGTTTATCACTCCCTCAGGCCACTACGAATACCTCGTTATGCTATTCGGTCTTATGAACGCTCCGGCTGTTTTCCAACGCTACGTCAACGAGGTTCTCAGGGAAGCCCTAGATGATTTTGCTTTCGTTTACCTTGACGACTCGCGTCAGGACCACATCCGTCATGTACGTAGGGTTCTCCAACTGCTATTGGAACACCATCTTTACGTGAAACTGGAAAAATCCCAGTTTCACGTTCAGGAAATCTCGTTCCTCGGTTTTGTCGTGTCCACTAACCAGTTAGCCATGGATCCGGCCAAGACCAGAGCCGTGGCTCGTTGGCCGACGCCCACTTCCGTGCGACTGGTGCAGCGTTTCCTAGGGTTCGCTAATTTCTACCGGAGGTTTATCAAAGGGTTTAGCGCGCTTGCTGCGCTGCTATCTGCCCTTACCGGTAAATCCTCAAGCAAATTTATGTGGACCCCTAAGGCTCAGGAAGCCTTTGATACGCTCAAACAGCGTTTCGTTACCGCCCCGTCCTACGTATGCTAGATCCTGAACTCCCGTTCATCGTAGAGACTGACGCCTCTGATTTAGGTGCTGGGCCGGTTCTATCTCAACTTGTGGGACAGCCCCCTCGCTTACACCCGTGCGCGTTCTTTTCTCACCGTTTCACCGAAGGTCGATATGATGTTGGGGGTAAGGAGCTGCTCGTGGTCAAGTTAGCTCTAGAGGAATGGCGGCACTGGCTGGAGGGGTCTCGCCACCTGTTTGTGGTCTGGACGGACCATAAAAACCTGGCGTATTTGCAGCAGGCTAAACGCCTGAACTCTAGACAGGCCAGGTGGTCTCTCTTCTTCGGGCGATTTGATTTCACCATCTCTTATCGCCCGGGATCTAAGAACACCAAACCTGACGCCCTGTCTAGACAGTGGGAACCGCCCACTGAGCCGAGTCCTACTGCCACGGTCATCCCCGCGGACATGATCATAGCTCCTGTTCAATGGAAGATCGAGGATGCGGTTAACCAGGCATTACTGGCTGAACCCGATCCGGGGGGAGGTCCAGTAGGTTGCCTATTCGTCCCGTCTAACGTGCGTGCCAAAGTGCTAGACTGGGGACATTGCTCGCGTTTCGTAGCTCACCCGGGTTCGAGGCGCACTTTAGAATTTATTAAACGTAGATTCTGGTGGCCCGGCATGAACGATGACGTGGGGAAATTTGTCGCGGAGTGTGATATTTGCAACCGGGGAAAAACACCTCGCTCTAAACCTAGGGGTCTCCTTCACCCTCTGCCGGTTCCATCTCGACCGTGGTCCCACATCTCCCTTGATTTTATTACGGGATTACCTGCTTCCAAGGGGCTCACGACCATCTTGGTCAGTTGATCGGTTCACAAAGTTTAGTAAATTTGTCGCTCTCCCTAAACTTCCCTCAGCTCGCGACACAGCTACGTTACTGCTCACGCATATCGTGTGGAATTATGGCTTCCCTCGGGATGTGGTTTCTGATCGGGGCCCACAGTTCTCGAGTCGGTTCTGGGAGGCATTTCTTGACCTCCTTGGCGCGAAAGCTAGCCTATTGTCCGGTTTCCACCCTCAATCTAATGGCCAGACCTAGCACGTCAACCAAGATCTGGAACAGACGTTGCGTTGTCTAGCTTCCACTAACCCGGCGACCTGGTCGGAGCATTTGCTGTGGGCGGAGTTTGCCCATAACACGCTGTGGCATTCGTCGTTGGGCATGTCGCAGTTCGAGTGCTTGTTTGGCTACTCTCCTCCGTTATTTGCCGACCAAGAAAAAGCTGTTGCGGTTCCGGGGGTTGCGGCTCAGGTCCGACGGTGTCGTACGGCTTGGACACGGGCACGTAAGGCTTTGGTCAAGGCGTCAGATTGCTACCGTCGCAAAGCCGATAAGCACCGTCTCCCGGCGTTGTCATTCCACCCCGGTCAGCGCGTCTGGCTCTCATCAAAAGACTTACCGGTCCGTGGGGGTACCAGGAAGTTAGCTCCCCGTTTTTTGGGTCCATTTAAAATCGCAGTCAGTTTGTCTGCAAGCTTCACAGCCGTCGGTATCGTTGTGGCGTTCCTGGGGCCTCATTTACTAAAGGTGCGTACGTACAAAAACATTGCGTACGCAATGTTTCACGCAAACGGTCAGATGTACTAAATGTGACTTGAACGTGAGAAAGTGCATACTCCCACGCCACTTTCATTTCAGGCGTACGTATGTTTTTCGTACGTATGCGACACTTAGAGGTGATGCATTGAAATTACAACTATTAAGATATCCTTTTCGCACACATTGTAGTAAGCCCTTATTGGGTAAAATTAAGTAAATTAGACAATTAAACAGTAAATTAATCAAACAATTTCATTGCCTTACTGTAATAATTATTCAACATGTTTCCACTTAGCCTAGATTATATAAACATGCATGAAATGTTGCGCTGGAGTTCTTGGGAGATGGCAGCGTTGGCATTACTGGAGGTTATTGCTAATGGCTGAATTCGCCGAGAGCGCGTTTTCCGTGACCATTATGATTTTTTGGCCCATGATGATGACTGGCTTATAAGCCGTTTCAGATTTCCAAGAGCTGTCCTCTTGGAACTCTGTGCTGAGTTGGGTCCAGTTTGGAGAGAGAAACGGCGAGGAGTCGCGCATTGCCAGTTCCTTTACAGGTGCTGACCATCGGCTTCCTGGCAACTGGCTCGTTTCAAAGAGAACTGGCAGACCGGTCAGGGATATCCCAGTCATCTTTGAGCCGTGCCATGCCAGCTGTGTTGGATGGGATCATATGCATGTCAGCTAGGTATATAAAGTTCCCATATGATGCGGTTGACCAGGCAAACATTAAAGCGCAATTTGCAGCGATAGCCGGTTTCCCGATTGTAATTGGAGCGATCGACTGCACACACATTGCTATAAAGGCACCATCTGAGGAGGAATTTTCTTATGTGAATAGAAAACACTTTCATTCCATAAACGTGCAAATAATCTGTGATGCAAAAATGTGCCTTACTAATGTAGTGGCATTACAAGCTGGCAGAGTGCGTGATGGGTGGCTTCTTGGTAAGCAACAAATTTAAACCATTTGACATTGACATCTTAGAATAATTAATTTAAAACATGGGTAATTGTTAAATTACTTAGGAGACAGCG
Source organism: Brachyhypopomus occidentalis (assembly GCA_020368025.1). Lineage (NCBI taxonomy): Eukaryota > Metazoa > Chordata > Actinopteri > Gymnotiformes > Hypopomidae > Brachyhypopomus > Brachyhypopomus occidentalis. Next base: position 6,219,787 of record JAGXOD010001372.1, read on the forward strand.
ACTACGCGCTCAAGACGTGGCTGATGACCCCCACAGCAATCCACAGCGTTCCAAACAAACATTTTTTTTCCGTGTCTCCACTTCACATTCGATGAAGTTTCTCTTCTTTCCCCGTTTTGACATGCTTTGTGATAGATCAGAGAGGAAACTCCTCCGGTGCAGGACATATTTAAATTAATTTGCATATTTATAGGGGGCGTGTCTCTCATGTGCGCTAAATTCCACGTTGATTGGGATGTACAAAAGAAACGTGCGTGGATTACGGCGTAAGCACGGTTTGATACATCCGATTTTTTTTTTTTGCGTACGCCATTTTCTGGATTTGTCCGTACGCCAAGTTTCAGTAAGAAATCCACGCAAAAAAGTATTTGTACATGAGGCCCCTGGTCTCTACTACCAGTCCTCAACATTTATCGGTATCGGTGTTGCGTATATGGTGCTCTCTTCACCATCCTTTATATTCGAGTCGTTAACTCCTGCGCCCTTACTGGCCCATCTCAAGTTTTCGACCTCTTTGATTTCCTATCGTTATTATTATTTTGTCCCTGACACGTTGAGGTGTTCTCCGTGTATTTTTGGTTTCATTTGTATTTTACTTTCGCCCCTTTTCCCATGCTGTTTTTACGGAGGCCTTAGTTCATTATATTATTTGTGTTTTGTCACTTGGGTCCTACTCCTAAAAACCCCGCGCGCAGTCCTCCCCGGACTGAGCGCGTTACAGAAGGATTTGGTATAATATTGCACATTATTCAAAAACATGTGTTCTTCTACTTGCAGTAGGCAGATGTGTATTGCCCACGCCATCCGGCATCTTATTACCATCTCCTCAACTTTCCTCCCCTTAGTAGTCCATTGCCCGGGTTTCTAACTTAACAATGATGTGACCTTTCCAGAATCATGACAGAATATCAAAACATCCTAAAACTCACCAACAGAAAGGTAAATGAATCTTCACACGATAGTGAGTAAACAAAATGATGTCAGTTACCAACATTTCAAACACAGTATGTCATTTTCACATTCTCGATTACTCAAATTTTAACATGACAGTTACTCACGCATTGTAGCCAAATATTGCATGGGAAAATGTGGTATAATTAACCATCTTAGATTCTCAAGTTTAACTTATATATATTTGGTTAATACGAGTAACCTCTTGGGCGGCATGGTGGTGTGGTGGTTAGCACTGTCGCCTCACAGCAAGGCGGTCTGGGTTCGATTCTCGGTCTGGGCTGCTCTGTGTGGAGTTTGCATGTTCTCCCTGTGCCTGCGTGGGTTTTCTCCGGGTACTCCGGTTTCCTCCCACAGTCCAAAGACATGCATCCTAGGTTGCTTGGTCACTCTAGATTGCCCGTAGGTGTGAGTGTGTGTGTGCGTGTTGGCCATGTGGTGGACTGGCGAACTGCCCATGGTGTACCCTGCCTTCGCCCGGAGATGCTGGGATTGGCTCCAGCCCCCCGTGACCCCGACTAGCGGGAATAAGCGGTACGGATAATGAATGAATGAATGAATGAGTAACCTCTTCTGTGGTGGAATACACATAAACAAGAGGTCCAAGGGACTTCATGATTACCATTTATTGTAGTTTCTGGCTATAATTAGGGTAACAATAGCAAAATTCACGTGGACTAATATTTTTGCTCACTACACAGGAGATTAACTATCAAAGTAGCACTGGGAAAATCGGGCATTTATTCTTGAAGACACAAAAGACCACTCATTCTGTGTCTTAGAGATTTAAACACATTTCAGATGTCATGCTGTTGACATTTGAATGAAGTATGCTGTGCAAGAAATAGCAGTATGTAAACTTGGCTTGCCTACTGCTCATTTGCACATTCTTACACATGCTTGAGCAGCAAAATAATTGTACTGTAGATAGGAACGAGAGTCTTTAGGTATATAATGGATAAAATGGATAGTGGTATTTAAAGAATTAGTAAAATTCACTGAAACATCCAAAAAGGTTATCTTCATACCAGGATGTGCTAAATTCCATGTATATTCCAACTGGGTGGAACTTGGAGAATGATGAAATGAACAGTTGGTGCTCTTCTAATGTGAATGTAGCAATACAAAAATGTTTCTCAACAAATCCAACAAAGAGGTTGGCATAAGATGGCCCCCTTCTAGTCCCCATACTGACTCCTCTTATTTGTGAGTAGTACTTGGAGTCAAAAGTGAAGCAGTTCAGATTCAACACAAGCTCAGCTAGTCTTTAGAGAATCTCTATAGGAGGGTTCTTCTTGGATCTTGCATGTTTTAAAGTTCTCAAACCATCATCTAGAAATGACTGTGTTCAGACTTTTAATATCCATTGAAAAAAGCAAGGAGTTGGCAGGTAGCATTTGTCTTTTCAGGCATACAATGATTTGTAGAAAGTGTGATGAGTCTTTAACATATGTATGTATGGTTGAACAATAGTTTGAAAAATGTCATCCAGAAACTGGGATATAATTTCTGTCGGGCAAGAACAGGCAGATACAATGGGACATCCAGGAATATTTTCCTGATGATTATTTGGACGATAGAAACAACTACAGCAAGGATTATCTACAATAAGATTGCATGCAGAATCAGGGAGGTCTCCTGCTGAAATGGTATGAATAATAGTGGCCTGAATAGAAGACTGTATATGTGGAGTGACATCAGAGTTGTTCTGCCTATAAAAAGTAGTGTCAGAAAGCTGGTTGATTGCTTCCTTCTTATAAAGGTCTTTTCTCCAGGCAATAACAGCTCCACCTTTATCAGCTGGTTTAATAACAATGTCAACTTTTGTTTTAATTTTTAAGGGCCAAGTATTCTTCCTTAGGTCGATTAAGTTTTCTAGTAGGTTTGTTAAATTTTATGTTACTAATTTCTCTTTCACATGAATTAATATAAAAATCTAATGTTTCTAATTCACCTGTAGTAGGTGTCCAGGAAGATATAGTTGTCACGGTGACGCTCTCGGACCCCTCCCTTTGGGCGTGTGTTTGTGTAGTCTAGTCCTTATGTGTAGTTCCGTAGGTGTGTCGATGTGGGTGTGTTCCTCAGTCGCACCTGTGGCTCGTCTCGTCATCACAAGGGGATAGTGTTGTTTGTCTATTTAATGTGTGCTCTCGCAGTGTCCTGTGCTCGTCTTTGTCAGAGTCGTCTTGCACGTTACTTGTCGTAAGTGTTCTACGCCATTATATATATGTTAAATCCACCAATAAAATTGTCTGTTTCACGAAGCTCGACTCCGCATCCTCGTCCGCTCGCCTCGCGTCACAGAAAGACGAGCCGTGGGAAAGGATGCCAGGCTATGTCCGGGGCAGAAGAACCAAGGGGGGAAAAGCAAAGGGTAAGCACCGGCGTGCGCCCCCCCCTTGGCAGTCCCAGGCAGCCAAAGTGAGGACCTCCAAAGGCGAGAAGGAGGTCCAGGGTGCCTACCTCGCCAGTGAATCGGAGGAGGCAGCAGCGGAGGTAATCCATGATTACCTGATCCGTTGCGGACGCGAAGCAAAGGAGGAAGGACTCGCGGGGTTCTACCGCAAGCTCGCGGATGAAGCCGCAAGTAGAACACCCCAGCGGTCAAAGCGCGTCCCCCACAAGACAGAGGAGTCCGGCGAAGGCGCTGGGGCGGTGTGTATGCTATCAGCCTTCACCACAGAGGAGCAAACACCGCCTACCAGCGAGGAGGAGGACTCCGTGGAAGAGGAAGAGGAATGCCCTTCCTCAGTGTGCTCCCAGAGCACGAAGGATTATGCCGGGAATACCTGAGCCCTCCCCTCTGAATACGCTGGGTCAGGATCCGAGCGGGATGAAGAAAAGTATTTCAGCCCTTCTCCCTCGGAGAGTCCAGAGCGCACGGAGGAGGAGTTGGGAGAAGAGGGTCTCAGCCCCCCCCCTTCAGAGTGTTCAAGGAGCACGGCATACACGGAGAGTATGGAGGATAGCCCCTATTCACCGAGAAGTGCAGGTCCATCCACGCAGGAGATGGAGGACGACATTCTTCACTGTCTGATGGCAGTACCATGGACTGCCAATCGGGCACATACGGTGGGGATGTGGATAGGGGCAGTGAGTACTCCTTTGAGGAGGAAGGGAGCCTGAGAGGAGAGCCAAGGTATGTTGCTCCCTCTCGAGGGGCGTGGTCAGGACAGGAAGCCACCAGGCGCCTACCACGTTCCAGTGCACCATCTTCGGCAGCCCCTCGGAGGGTACACAAGGCAACCCAGACCCAGAAGCCGGCGTTCACCCAGAAGCCGACGTTTAACCCTGCTCCACCCCGCGGCGGGACCAGGATTCCCTGGCGCCGCGACAGGAGAGAGAGCAAGGGGATTCACGTCGGCCGCGCCGGGAAAGCCTTCCCCTATGTTTGCGGGGAATCAGGCATGGAGGCCTGGACCGTTGCTTCCTCCCCCCTTCTGTGCCTGTGTTTGTGTCAGTCCCCATGTTTATACCCAATCCCCTCTTCCCTTTTGTGCCCATGTTAGTGTGTGTGCCTGTGTGTGTGTTCGTGCCCGTGTTTTTGCCGTTGTCTAATGTGTTTTCCCCTGTCTTCCCAGGGAGGGTGTGCTGAGCGCTGTCGTGGTGGAGCCCCTCGCAGAGGAGTCGACTCCCGCTTGCCGTGGTTCCCGGCGGTCCCGAGCCTGCCCTTGGATGTGGGTCCGGGCGTCACAGCTGCGCTGGGCAACCCGGGGCGGAGGTTGCCCTTGGTGGGGGGCTCTGTCACGGTGACGCTCTCGGACCCCTCCCTTTGGGCGTGTGTTTGTGTAGTCTAGTCCTTATGTGTAGTTCCGTAGGTGTGTCGATGTGGGTGTGTTCCTCAGTCGCACCTGTGGCTCGTCTCGTCATCACAAGGGGATAGTGTTATTTGTCTATTTAATGTGTGCTCTCGCAGTGTCCTGTGCTCGTCTTTGTCAGAGTCGTCTTGCACGTTACTTGTCGTAAGTGTTCTACGCCAATATATATGTTAAATCCACCAATAAAATTGTCTGGTGCACTAAGCTCGACTCCGCATCCTCGTCCGCTCGCCTCGCGTCACAATAGTTATATCTAGAAAGTGAAGATTCTCACTGACATAATGTATACAATATATGATGTATAATGTGTGTGTGTGTGTGTGTGTAACGCGGGGAGTCCGGGGAGGACTACTCGCGGGGGATTTTGGGATAGCGGACGCAAGTGCCACAACACAAACAATTAACAGAGACCTCCGTAACTAAGACGGGAAACGATGCGAAAGGAAATAACAAAACCAACAAATAAACACGCAAATTATCAGGCGTGGATAACGGGGGAAAAACGGGAACAAAAAACTACACGGAGAAACTCGACATGTCAAAAAGCCTTGCTTGACCTTAAGCTCAATAGAGGGAACCAAAAAATAATAAAAGATAGGAATAACTGTAGACAAAGAAAACTTGAGATGAGCCAGGTAAGGGCGCAGGAGTAGAGAACTCGAAACTGAGCAGAGGCAATGGTGAAGAAGCACCATAAACGCAATACGTTTTCCGAAGGGGCTGGAAGTAAGAGGTAAGCACTACAAACGACTCAGCAGTGAGAGCCTGCAGTCATCCACCTAAAGTAGGCAGGTGGACGGCTGCAGGTCGTCACCGCTGATTGCACTAATTAACAAGGAATAATTAATTAACCAGGAGTAATTAGGATTTAGCTCGCGCTCCCCCTCTAGAGGCGGCAGGGGGAGTGGACCTGGAGCCAACCCTGACAGTGTGTGTGTGTGTATATATATGTCAATATGTAGGAGGGATATATATATATATATATATATATATATATATATATATATATATATATATATATATATATATATCCTCCTACTTTTAACTTCAATCATTGGTAACAGTTATATATCAAACACTTAGCCATGCAATTTCCTTAGGCACACATTGTCAGTAGAAGGGTTTGTACTGAAGATCTCATTGACTTTAAATCTAGTACCCTCATAGGACAGCAACGTTTTCACCAGTCAGTTAGTGTAATTTCTGCTCTGGTCAACTGTAAGTGCTATTATTGTGAAATGCAAGTGTCTGTGAGAGATTCTCAGCTACGTAAACTCACAGAATGGGTCCAACAAGAGCTAACTCTCATAGTGTGTGAAAACTGCCTTTCCTCTGTTGCATAACTTGATTTCCATGATCACTATGATGTACAAAGTGTTAGTTGGACTGGTGTAAAGCATGCCACCACTGCACTTTGGAGCAGTGGACATATGTTCTCTAGAGTGATGGATCATACTACAGTTTTTGACAGTCAAATTGATGAATCAGGGTTTGGTGGATGCAGAGAGTAAACTTTACTGGAGGAGAGATAATGGTATGGGGATATTTCTCAGCGTTGGTTCAGGGTCAAAGAACCAATATGAACAGATCCAGAAATAGAATATGGATACATTATAAAGAAAACCAAAATACAAAACCAGAAACACTAAACGAAAAGGGGCTAGATAAGACAGAGGCGAAGTACAAATATAGGCTTGAACAATGAACACAGGCTGAGAAAAGATGACAGGGCTTGCACAAACATGGCATAGACTAGGACAAATGACCAGTGACAAGACTAAAAGGTATAAATACACGGACTGATTAGGACATAACAAGAAACAGCTCATAACATTGACGGGCATGAAAACCAAACAGGCGGACCTAAAACAATGAGGAAGCAAAGCAACACAAAGGGAGATTAAATGCTATTGGAGAGGAATTGTGACAAAAGTATGTTGTACAATCATATGATTTTAACTTTGTGGAAACAGTTTGGAGAGGAATTTTTCTGTTCCAGGATAACTCTGCCCCTTGCTCAAAGTGAGGTCCGTATAGCCATGGTTTGGCCAATTTGGTGTAGAGAAACTCCAATCTCCTACACAGAGCCTCAAGCCCAATGAACACGACAGCAACTCAGCCACGAAGTGGTTCGCCACGTAAACTGACGGAGGGGGTCATCAGATGCTTCGCATAGTGCGAAGAGGTCCTTCGCATAGTGCAAAGAGGTCCTGCAGGCCCAGCATGAATTTGAAGTCAAATCACATATTAATGTGCAATGTTGTGTAACTATTCAATACTTGCATGTATCTGCTCAATATTTTTTATTTTGTCAGACAAGGCACTATTGAATCAGAGATAGAATAGAATATAGATAGAAATAGTTTTGCATCATCAGTGTACATATACACACTGCTTGGTAACTTGAGATAACTAGTGGTAAAGTGTACTAGTACAAGAGGCTTAAAAATGTCTCAAAATGGGCTGAAAATGAATGGCCTCTGCACAAAGGGGTTAAATGTCCCAAGGAATTCCAAAGTACCAGTAACACACCCTGATCCAAGACACTGGTCCATCATCAAGAGCATGCAACATTTTTTTTTTGCTAAAACAAAACAACAACGTTGGACATTTTACAAAAAGACCAGAAAATTCCAAATTAAGTTATAATATAACATAAAATTAATATGTTATGTTATAATAGGACAAGAGATGTCCAAGAGGTTACTAAGCTAACCATGCTAACTAAGAACCTAAACGATGCTGAGGAAGTTCTACAGTACTTAAATGCTCTAATACTGTTTATCATCTTATATTTAGGTGATATTTAGTCTGAATTCTCGTATGCACAATTGATTATTTATACTCACAAACACAAACGAGTCCTTCGTAGATCTTCCTAGCTGTTGTTCATGTTAACTTCCGGTTCAACGCTGTACCCAAACAACTCGACATACTCCAGCCAAAGTAAGCCGTTTCTTTCCCATGATGTCCAAAAGTATACGCAATCAAAATATCAACTGACAAAATAATCCAATACTACTTCAGTTTCGCCAAACAGAGTCAATGGCGTGTATTCTGGAGAGCTTAACTTACCTTAGCTTAGCCTACCTTAGGTTAGCATGTTTACAGCCCATGGTTTGCTGTTTTGTGCATGTCCTTTTCAAAGAGAAACATTCACGAATCATGGGAAGTGAGGTGTTAATCTTTTCAGCTTCAAGTGAACTATTGGTTAGAACAGCTTTCAATCACTTCAAAGGCGTCAGCCAGTACACCAGGAGACATGGAGGGGGCCATAGGAGGGCAACAACCCAGCAGCAGAACCGCCACCAGTGCCAGAGCCCTGCAAAATGACTTCCAACAGGCCACTAATATCCATGTTTCTGCTCAAACTGTTAGAAACAGACTCCACAAGGGTGGTATGAGGGTCCGACGTCCATAAGTGGGGCTTGTGCTTACAGCCCAACGCCATGCAGGGTGATTGGAATTTGCCAGAGAACACCAAGATTGGCAGATTTGCAATTGGTGCCCTGTGCTCTTCACAGATGAGAGCAGGTTCACACAGAGCACGTTACAGAGTCTGGAGACGCCGTGGAGAACGTTCTACTGCCTGGAACATCCCCCTGCATGACAGGTTTGGCAGTGGGTCAGTAATGGTGTGGGGAGGCATTTCATTGGAGAGCCGCACAGACCTCCATGTGATAGACAGAGGTACCCTGACTGCCATTAGGTACCGGGATGAGATCCTCAGACCCATTGTACAACCATATGCTGGTGCAGTGGGGCCTGCGTTCCTTCTGATGCATGACAATGTGGCTGAAGTGTGTCAGCAGTTCCTGCATGATGAAGGCATTGATTCTATGGACTTGCCTGCCCGTTCCCCAGACCAGAATCCAATCGAGCACATCTGGGACATCATGTCTTGTTCCATCCACCAACGCCACGTTGCACCACAGACTGTCCAGGAGTTGATTGACGCTGTAATCCAGGTCTGGGAGGAGATTCCTCAGGAGCATTCCCAGGCATTGTAGGGAGGTCATACTGGCACGTGGAGGCCACACACACTACTGAGTCTCATTTTAACTTGTCTTCAGGAATTTCCACTGAAGTTGGATCAGCCTGTCATTTGATTTTACACTCTGATATTGAGTATGATTCCAAATCCGGACCTCCATGGGATAATATCCATCCATCCATCCATTTTCTTCCGCTTATCCGGGTCCGGGTCGCGGGGGCAGTAGCCTAAGCAAAGAGGCCCAGGTTTCCCTCTCCCCAGCCACCTCTTCCAGCTCTTCTGGGCGGATACCAAGGCGTTCCCAGTACACCCGAGAGATATAATCTCTCCAGCGTGTCCTGGGTCTTCCCCGGGTCTCCTCCCAGTTGGACATGCCCAGAGCGCCTCCCTAGGCAGGCGCCCAGGTGGCATCCGAACCAGATGCCCGAACCACCTTAGCTGGCTCCTCTCTACGTGGAGGAGCAGCGACTCTACTCCGAGCCCCTCCCGGATGACTGTGCTCCGTACCTTATCTCTAAGGGAGAGCCCAGACACCCTGCGAAGAAAACTCATTTCGGCCGCTTGTATTCGCGATCTCATTCTTTCGGACACTACCCAAAGCTCGTGACCATAGGTAAGAGTCGGAACGTAGATTGACCAGTAAATTGAGAGCTTTGCCTTTCGGCTCAGCTCTCTCTTCACCACAACGGTCCGGTACAGCGACCGCAATACTGCAGCCGCAGCACCGATCCGCCTGTCAATCTCTCGTTCCATCCTTCCCTCACTCGTGAACAAGAACCCGAGATACTTAAACTCCTCCACTTGAGGCAAGGACTCACTCCCTACCCAGAGAGGGCACTCCACCCTTGTCCGACTGAGTACCATGGTCTCAGTTTTAGAGGTGCTGATTCTCATCCCAGCCATCTCGCACTCGGCTGCAAACTGATCCAGCGAGAGCTGTAGGTCTCGGCCCGATGATGCCAACAGGACCACATCATCTGCAAAGAGAAGGCGTGGAATCCTGAGGCCACCAAACCGAACCCCCTCCACCACTTGGCTACGCCGAGAAATTCTGTCCATAAAAGTTATGAACAGAATCGGTGACAAAGGGCAGCCTTGGCGGAGTCCAACTCCCACCGGAAACCAGTCTGACTTACTGCCGGCCATGCGAACCAAACTCCTGCTCCGTTTGTACAGGGACTGGATAGCCCGTAGCAACGGGCCCCGTACTCCCAAGAGCCAGCTTCAGTAACCGAGGGTCGGTACGCCAAGGCCCCCGCCTTCGGCCACCGCCCAAACCACAATGCACCGAACCCCTAGTACTACCTCTCCCACAGGTGGTGGGCCCATGGGAGATGGGATAATAATTATTTTTATTTTGTTCTCAACGCAAAATATGTTCCCTTTATTTATTTTATAATACACAATTTAATAATATATATACTGTATATTTCTCCTCTTCAAACATTTGCAAGACACACAGAATAAAGCCTGTACAAAAAACAAACAAAAAAAAAACATATAACTTACCTGCCAGGTGACATCAGTCTGAATCTGAGTTTAGACAGGATGTGACTGACAGGACCCATGTCTGAATGTGGCAGATGGATACTTCGACTGCCCAGTATTTTATTTCTTTTCTACTAGAACAACATTCAATCTGTCTTTGATGGATTGTGCCCAAAACCACATCTTATCTTGATTTCAGGAGTCCTCTCAAATAGAAAGCGTCCCTTGCTTCAGGCCACGTTGAAATAATTGCTTTGATTTGTCATGGATTTGGTATGGCAATGGAATTAATTGAAAGTAGCATTTTATTGCTCCTGGGGCAGCAATAAGATCCTATTTATTCATCAGTGGATATGTGAATATGTGTACCAAAATGTCCCATAATTCTTGGCTTTCCTATTAATTCCACCTATATTATCTATATGCCAAAAAGTGCCCCTCTCCTCTTTTGTTTTGGGCTTGACACGACAAATGTACAGTATGGGCCTTTGATTATATAGCCAAGAGAGTCGCTAAATTATCCTGCTCAGACTTGGGGCCCAGAGTAGCCTAAGGCTGCAAAATTGCTAATGATCAGCTGTGGAAAGGCTCTTTGATAGTGGTGCCTGGGGACTCCAGCAGATCTGCTGTTGTGTGCCTACATCACACTGGAAACCTTGTTCCATTTCTCTTGCTAAAATTAGGGGATGTCTAAAATGGAAGCAATAGCAAGAAACTAACAGATAATTTTGAACTTCATAACCCAGCCCACTCCAGAGGCAAGGTGTACGGGCAGACAGTCTGCATGCTTATTACCAAGCATAACTGACAGGTACATTGGCTATTTGACTAAAACTGGTGCTGTGGTTGTTTAATGATAAACTAGCCTTTTTCGAGGCCTGTTAGAGGCTTTATTTTCTCCAAATGTCATCTTCTCGTCATATTATGCAGCACAAACAAAAATAGGACCCAAGGAGAATTATATTTCCTTTTTTCCTCTAATGTGAAGCAAAGATCAAAAAGAGGGCAGGGGGTAACACATGATCATTATCATCTGATAACCCTTGAAATACAGCTTCTCTTTAATTCCACTGCAAAACATTCATGTTTCTTTCTTTTTTCTTTCAATTAAACAATATCTATCATAAGCAGAGGTGACAAAACAACAAGCAAGTGGCGGGAATGCAACTTGTTTAATGTTCAAAGCTCTTGAGTGTCAGCCAGGAAGTAGAATGTACAAAGCCTCTCAGTGTGTGAGGGAAGTGTTACTGGGCCAGGCAGCCTCCAAGTGCCAGACTGCCAGAAAAACCCGCATTCGCTCTAGCCCAGAGTGAAAGGGCTTCTTGTTTGTCTGCTTTAAAAAGGGGGTCGTCCGAGAGGGTGGTGGATCTGCTCCACCTTGTGCATATTGAAGAAGACAAGTTAATGTAAATATGTTCAGACCTTCTCCCAGGACAAAATGCCACTGTAGACCAATTCCCTTTCTGAAACCTTTTGTTTCAGCTGATTTTTCAGCTGATTCAGTCAACTTTTTAACTCACCTGGGCTGACTAAGAGAAAAACATATTTGTTTGTATTTTCTTTCGCGATGAGTTGGGTACAAATTTTGTTGTATAAATTTTTTTATCAAGCACAGAGTGCTATTATGCTATTTACTATTATGAGTAAAATTGATTACTTCATTTGTCATTACCATAGTTCCATAGTTGGTCTACATCATGTCTTTTGGTTATTTTCTTCAGATTTCATAATGAATGCATATCTTACACACAGTTGGATTGCATTAGCTGTGCTAAAAAATTCATGCATTACATTTAAGCCGCTCTAAAACAGCAACAAATTAACATGTTTTCTATGAGCAGATTTGTTTTGTTCTGCTAAGAGAATGAAATAGGATTTTAATGCAGTTAATCCCATTAAAATACATAGCAAACTCATTACTGCCTGAGGCATATGTGTATATATACGTGTGCATGTCAGCATGTTTATTTGTATAGTTGTATATTAGTTGTTAGCTACCATGACCAAAAAGTACATTATTATTAATTCTATCTCAGGTATAAAGCATACATCTAAGAGAAAAGGCTATAATTCTGAAAATGTTCCCCAATTCCACAAGGGTTCTGAAACTCCGATCACCTGGAGGCCAACATTATTATTTGGGCAATGAGGGGCTCAGTAGGCCATGAATACATTTTGAAATGTAACAAGTAAAGCAACACAGTGAGGATATTCCCTCTAGAACAGTTGCTCCAGATTAACGTCTGTTGCAGAAACATTTGGATAACATGAAAAGGCTCAACAAATGCCTCAAGTACAACATAAAATCTTTAATCAGGCACCTAGCATGTTGAACCCTTTGAGAGCTCAGTGGTTGCTCATAAATTAGCATAGAACAAGTATACAGACTTTGATTACGAAGTTTGAAGTGCTAACCCAAGCATATAATTTTTCATCCCCCTCTTTGTTTTGTTTCTATACATCCCTGTGAACCTCCTATAATGTGTTCTCGTAATAAGTATTTTTTATTCATTTGTTCCTTTAAAGGAATAAATATGTGGCGTTACATCAGAACTATTTCATGAAAGCACATTTCACAGCAGGGTCCTTTGAAAATGTGTAAGAAGTAAAAGCCATCAATGTCGAGATCAAGGGCTGGATACACCCTAACTCTTGCGTAGCTGTTTTAGAGGGGCATGTTTTTTTTCTCTTGAAAGGCATGATGTAGTTTTACTTGCAATTCATGCCCATAGTATGTACCTGTCGCTAGTGCTGGCACACTACAGAACCTTAATTGAGACTTTTCTGAGCACTTGAGTGCTACATCAACGAAGGGGCTTCACACTGCTTAGCAAATGAGCACACCAGGAGCTAGGAGTCTCAGTGTCCTGATGCTCTTGTGGGAAGGTGTCATTTCAAAGAGCACCTTCTGTATAATGGTGGCACCCTGAGCATCAGTCAGTTTCGACACAGCTGGCAAGGACATCATGATGCAGTTCAGCTTCTTTGTGGAATGGGTTGAATTAAAAAGTATATAGTCCAAACACATTTATCCTTATATTAAGACAGAATTGAAAAAAATGGTTGGTCTTCTATATTTACCTGCTCCACGTCCTTATTACTTGATTTGTTTTTTTTGCATATCTTGCTTTCACAAATTTACAAGCAGTGCATAAATGATGTAGTGAGTTGACAAGGATGGTAAAAAATCCCCCCAAATGTCAATTGATCAAGCACGATTCTTATGTTCTTCTGTTAACAGCTCTCCAAAACAACAGCCCACCACTGGAGATGTCAGCTTTGACCTGTCTAGTTAAAGTTTGCTTCACCTCAGCTTCTCACTGTAGCATATAAATTTCACTGTATATCCGACACTGAACACACCAGGTCAGCACAGCCTCTCATAATGGTGTCTATATTCAACGTGTATGAAATGAATGAAAGCCTAGTGGGAAGTATATGTGCATGTCGGCATTTATGAATTACATTGTAATGCATTATGTATTATTTAAGAAAATAGCTGCTTCACACCACTAACAGTCATATAGAGTAATTACCTTTATTGCTGTAAATGTGCAATGGAATGTAAAGCATTATCATGAATTCTTCCACCAGATAGATTTTTTTGTCAACGATAAGGATCATAATCATAACCTACTTTCCTACATAGATAGATAGATAGATAGATAGATAGATAGATAGATAGATAGATAGATACATAGATAGATAGATAGATAGATAGATAGATAGATAGATAGATGTTTGGAATCATACTAACACTAATGGAACACTTCAAGCTAAACAAGCATTTTGATTTGCTGTAGCAGAGCAGGACCAGGTCAATGCAAATGACGCTGACAGAGGCTCTCTAAAATAAACACGTCCTCTGAGATGCCCTTGCAACCAAGAGAAGGTGTATCTTATTAGCCTTCCCTTCATGACTACGTGTGTCAATGCTTCTCAGGTTGCAATATCAGGTATTGTTTAAAACACGCTCATTACAGGGAAACTCAATCGCCACAGGGACACATGGACAAGTGGAGGTGATGGGCAGTAATTGGTCAGCCACCCAGAAATTAATAAACTGAGTTATAATCCCTGTGCCTTGTCAGTGTGGGGAAAAACACTCCCTATTCAGTGAGGCCAACGAGGACTACTGTGGAGGACTTTCTTTTTCATGAGACTGTGAGTGCGAAGCTCGGCACACTTCATGCTGACTCCTCTAAGTGATAATGAAATATAGATGTTGAGGCCTGGACAGCTCAATGTTTCATCTCTCTGGTGATACCATAAGGAAGCCATTAATAGTGTCAAGGTGCATTAGTTGTACCACAGGATGATAATTGGATATGAGGAAATGCCTGGTGGTACCTCCTAGAAATCAACTGCTCTTCCCAGAGGTTGTTGGGGCAGACGTTTGGATTGCTTCTCTCTCTTTTTGAGTGCCTCGTTGCTTCCTTTTTCCTCATATGTAAGGTCACTTACAAGATGGCCATTTTTCCCTCAGCTGCATTGTTTGTGGATAAAGGCCTTGCATCCTGCATAATCACAAACAGCAGGACCATCTGTTGTTGCCTTGTTGGCCTACCTAAGCGTAACCTTTTTAGTGTCGTATTTCATGTATCTGTCTGATGCAGAGGCGTATTTACAAAATGGTAATTGCCTAATGAAATCCTGTTTTGGAGTTAGTACATATGTTGTGCGGAAATGCTATAATTATTAGTGGAGTCATTCATGTGGGAGGAAAACAGGGGAAGCAGTGAATGGCTTGCTGTAACTATCACTTAACTCTAGAGAGTAATGATCTTAACCTTTAGTTGTTCACTTGGTTTTTCTGATCCTTCAGAATTAGTATGCAGGCATTAGGTCATCTTGTTTCATCCAAACACAGCAACATTACATCGCTTCACTGCAACACTTTCATACTTTTACTGCAAGAAATTAAAAAGCATGTTTGGTATTTTTTTGTAGAACCAGAGCCAAACCCCAGACAAAGCACTCCCTGCAGTCCCGACTGCTTGTCCCCATAAGGTGAGTCATTATTTTACTAATTTTATTTTATTGTAATCTATACCTTCATGTGATTGAGTGGGCCAAAATAACAAATGCCTATGTGCTAGTTTTCATCCTTGTACATTTGTCCTGCTGTGTTCACCTGTTATTACCTTATTTAAAGTTGTACTAATAATACTGGCCATTGCTTTGTAGTAATTCATACACCAAATTCATTCTTGTGGCCAACAACATGAGCATATTGTCTTTAGATCTATCCTTGACCTGTTACCGTAGATATACCCTCCCCATCAGCATGCAGGGTTTTTAGTTGTTTTAGTTTAGTTAAGGTTTTTAGTTGTGTTAGAGGATTATCAATAATTCTATGCATGTTGCCTTGGCAAACAGAAAAGCAAAAATACCCTTTGGTTATATTTTCAATACTGGGAACATTAAAAATAATGTGTTTCTATCATCTTTAAAATTATTAGTATTGCTGTTTTTCAAATCTAGCTCTTGGCTTTATCATGTTACCACAACACTTGCCTCAGCTCTTTGCCTTGTCTGCATGCGAAGGTGTTAATGTGCTATGTTGTGAAAGCTCACACTGTTTTCAGTCCACTAACCTCCTGAGTGTCAAAATGCTCATGTCCTTTTCTGGTTGGCTAGCAGGGTCAAGAGTAAAGACTCTGCTGGAGTTGCTGAAAAAAATGAAAGGAAAGTTGCATGTCTGACAAGCTGTCAGCGAGTGGTCAAACTCGGCAAGCATTCGACTCTGTCTTTAGTGTACCACCTTAATGCACTGACCGCTGTTTTCAGTGACTCACAGATTGCCAAGGCAAGCTGAAAACTATTTATATTTTTGCACATTATATGAAATGACACTGAAATGAACACTCGGTCCAACAAAGTAAAAAAAAAAAAATCCAGTCAACTTTGTCTTGTGCTGTTTGACATGAAAGCAGGCCATAATCGCTGGCCTGTCCTTGACATGGGCCTATGACGTTCCTACTGAAATCACCTCTAATCACACCTTCTGCACAGCACTGATGCACTAGGAGTGAACGCTAGGCTGAACAGATCACTATATTTTGTCCTTGAAATATGGGGAGTATTGCAGTTCCCATGTTGCTGTCAACACCCTTTGGAGCGACTGAGCTGGACTAAGGTAATGAGGGTATGTCACAAATTTTGGAAGGCGTTAACAGCTGCTCTGCGACCAGTGGAACATAATCTCTGTCTCGTCACTTCACATTAGCATGTGTGATCTGTATAAACCAATATGCAAAGCAAGCAGTAGAGGGGTGAAGTAATTTGGTTTGTCATTCAGCACAGAATGAAAGTATAATGCCTAAATGGTCAGATATGATTTATATAATAGGATGTTCTTATTATGTGGCACTAAGTCCATTCTTTTCTTTTTTTGCTTCAGTATTGTGTGCATTCTTGATGAAAAAGAGCTAATGAAGAGAGAGCCTTTAAAAGCTTGGTGATTATATAAAACAGGAGTAACAAAAAGAAGGAAAGAGGTAAGGAGAGAGAGAGAGAGAGAGAGAGAGAGAGAGAGAGAAAACAAAAGGGGAGAGGGAGAGTCAGGGAAAGAGGTGTAGGGGGTGGAAACAGCACTAAGTATACATAATTGCTGCTTGACACATTGGCCAAATTCTGCTGTGCCAGTATTGCAGTGAAGATGATTAACGGCTGTCTGTGTGGGTGGGCAGCTTGGTCACATTGGGCTTCTAGTTTCCATAGCAATTGTCCTCCATAGACTATACATTAGACAGTGAAAAATCCCCGAGGCCCAAGCATTGTTAAATTACACAATAATATCTTACATTATGCGCTTTGTCCTCTTTTTGATAATTCATTCCTGGCAGGGTTATTCACAGTAGGTCAATAGTGGAAATGGAGAGACTCCGAATCTCAGTACTCCTAACAGAAGCATGAAGCATGGCACACCTCTGCGTTTAGCAGTGATGAAGTACTCCTGACTTGATGCAAGTGATCATTTGTCTGACATTAGAACAGGCACGTCCCTCCAGGATATACAGCTCATGACCCTGGCTGATATTTTGGGTCCGCCCGAACCCTGTCTGATACAGTGCAGGGTTAACCTCTCCGTTGCCGCAGAGCTCTGCAGAGCCATATAACTCTATAACCCCATGTGGGCCCACAAATCACATGGCAGATGGAGCAGGATTTGACCCCACCCTCCCTGCATGTGGTGAATACTGAACCCTGGCATCAGCAACCATCTGAGCCCAGTGGGACCACCACACACACCTTCCCCTACCAACACCAACACATGAACATGTTCTTTCATAGAACTCCCCATAAATGTCAGGTACTTTCTGTTTTTTCTCGCTTTGGAATCTGCATTGCACATGGCTGTACACTCATCCTCTGGCTGAGCACATTGCTTCGTGAACTAGGGAAGTCAGCAGTGAATAGGCACATCTTAATAATGATTCATGCTAGATATTAAATGGATATCCCTCCAGCGTCTAAACACCACAGAAGTCATGCAGCAATTAAGCTTTGTAGCATATAAAACTAAAGGCAACAGGCTTTGAGTTAGAAGGTCTCCTTCCATGCAATATTCAGGGTGAGTAGGCGTGATACTGAAAGACAAGCAGCAAAACGCCTGCACCAACACCACGGTCCCATTGTGGTGCCTGGGGATGCTTTGGCAGACATCTTCAGACAGACATGTAACAGAACTGAAAAAATCACAAACTGAAAGGTCAGTTGTGACCTCTGGGTGGAGTTCCGCGCTGAGCCTGTCACCAGTGTGCACGACATGTCCATGTCAGACAGAGAAAAGGTACACCTCACTGTCAGTCAGTCTCTGCCATAGAGCATGTTGAGTGTGTGTGTGTGTGTGTGTGTGTGTGTGTGTGTGTGTGTGTGTGTTTGTGTAGCTGTTTAGCACGCACTGACTTATGTTGTGGCTTGTTCTCACTTCAGGTCAAACTCAAATACAGATCAAGCATGTTCTTTAGATGGACTCATCCACAAGAAATAATGTGACTTAAACTGAAATGCATGACACATCAATAGCAAGAAAAATAATACAACAGACACTCCTATTCAGATCAGTACTGTGGAATGGGTCAGTTGTTAACCTGTTGGCATGTAAAATATATCAATTTGTTTACTCCAGCTAGAAAACGTAGCAGAAGTTAATAGCAACCCCCTGCCACTGTTTCACAATTTAATTAGTTATTTAGCCAGCAATGTAACATTGTGAATCTAGACAGATATTTGTACTTGATTTGGGTATAAGAAAGCAATTGTTCAGCCAAGACCTTTGGTAAAATGTTTCTCATAGAAAGTATGCAAGCAGCTTGCTGGATATTTTCTAGCAATATTGCCACAGAAATATTCTGCCTCTATATTCTGTGGCAATATTTGATGAATCAGATGTTCAGATCAGATCAGATGTTGTGCATGTTCTATTCTTTCTAGGATTATCATCACATTAGAGAGTTAATTATAAGCTATACACTCAAAATCTTCCAATGCCAATGCACATAACATGTTAATCAGATTGTATTTATGCAAATTAACTATAAAATGTACAGTAGGAGACATATTTGAATGCTACAATATAGGGTTAGTCTAGAAACTTTTTCATACCGTCTTTAGATTAAATGGCGGTATACAGTATTACCAGGTGCGCGGGTGGGCGGGTATTACCGGGTGTGTGTTTGTGGGGAGGTGGGGGGTGGGGGTGGGGTGATGAGGGGAGGGGGGGTTATATACCAACACATGTCAGCACTATGGATTTATGGAATAATGACAGACAGCATGCCCTTGTTTAAAATAAGTCATTAGCCTACTTTATGTTTGACTTTAAATAAAAGAAAATGAATGAACAAATGAATTAGAATTTGACCATTTTAGATTAAACGAAAAATTAGGTGACATTTCTCTTTAAATAATGGCGGCAATAAAACTGCGCTATCGTTTACTAGAGAGGAGCATATTCTTATATTCATTTTTGTCAGGAAAACTAACTGGTTTACCTTGTCAGGCCTGAGCAAGCTACAAGAAGGGGTAACTATTGCCTGCTGTGCTGAACAGCTGCTCTGATGGCACACTTGTGGCACAAACACACAAGTATTATTGGCCAACTTCGACATCATTGAGAAGCGTGTTTCATTTGTTTTCCACCAAATAATCGGGTCTTCATCTCCGTTGATTAGAGGCTCACTACAATAATCAGAAAGCTCAGCTGCTGCTTGATCCTCTGCAGACCGGTGCGCTGGCTGCCGCTGACTTCTGCAAGAGGCTGCCGAAACGTACTTTATTTTTAAGCGGTTCAGACTGTGCATCTTCCTCCTGTCCTATGGCTTCCCACTCTTACACTGCACGCGCTGCTGCTTCCGATCTCATCGCCAACTTCTCTTCCTCTAACCAACTTTTTGCCCAAAGAAGTACTGTCCGCTTCATATCCGCCACGGTATCGATAGTCGAGAAAGGTGCACTTCCACAGCAGTTTTCGGACATCTTCATTTTTGTATTTGGCCTCCAACTTGCCAATGATCCCAGCTTTTAGTGTTTTGGTTAGCGGAATGTCGTCGTCTGAGGCAACTAACATTTCTTCGCTGCACAGCTTAAGCATGGGGAGTACACATGAACTGGACACACAATTTCTCCAGACAAAATATCTGAATGCACTAACTGGTTTTAGTGCAGCACTGATCGCCCGTATAACATCTCCCTTTCATTTGGAACAAATCCAAAATGTTGCCAAACTACAGCAGTGGTGTTTTTCTTTGAAATTAGCTCACAGCTAACACTTGCCATTGTGGCTTCTTGCTTTTTCTCTCTGTATGATCGCTTCAGTGGGAATCCCAATCCATAATCAATCAGTGAGCTCCAAATGCTTGCCCCTCGCACTGCTCTTTTATTATGGATGCTCAAAATGTCTTAAATGTCCCATTTTTTAAATTACAGATTTGGCACGTTGCGTCATGTCACATGTTTAATATATCGTCACCATTTTACAATACCACCACCATTTTAAATATCGTGGTCTACCGAAATACCGTCAATACCGCCCAATACTACAATATAAATATTATAATCATGTAACATTGACAGTAGTAGATAGTAGCAAGGTATATGTAATATATTACTGTAACAAATACATTTTTCAAGCAACTGCACTTTAAGTATTTCTACTCTTATAGACTCTAATCTACATTTCAAAGGAGAAATACCCCTTTTTTCATTCCTGTATTTTCAATAGCATATGTTGACACTTGATTGGTGTTAGCATACATTTACCTTTATCTGATACTAATTATGATCTCATCTGGCCCACTATAGACCAAGAAAGACTGGCTATACAATTAACCAGATTTATTCAATATCCAACAAAATAACACATCACTTTTATTTTTGATACTTATTCATCAAGTACTTATTTCAAGTTCATGAAATATGAGCAGATGATTTTTATCTTTACTGGAGTAATATTTTACCACATGTATCTGCTTTCCTCTTTGTCCACCAATCAACACCATGTGGTTTCTTAATTAAAATTTCAGTTGTCCAGCACTGTGATGTAGGCTTTATTTCGAATTGAGGTACTGCTCACACCACTCAACCTAATAAATTATATGAGTATTGTGTAGGAATTATTGAAGGACACCACCTCCCTCCCCAGGGCAAAAATCGTTTACCCATCACATTTTTATGACCAATTTCTCACTCTGCTATTAATTACATGTAAAGTGTTAATGTGATGTCTGTCCCTTCCCCTGTAATTGGCACAGTTTCTTTTCTTTATCTAACAGGGCCTGCACACAGTGCACTACATTTAAAGGCTTGCCCCTCAGAGGTATTCTGGTGCAGTTTCACTATGTTAATGAACACATGAAAGGAATCCTAACTCCTGGGAAAGCTGTAAACCTGTAAAAACTCTGATTGGCTGAATTTTTACTTTACAATGGCATAATTAGTGTCATTTATATGCGGATTTCAACATTAATCAAGATTAATTAATCAATGTTATGATATTTACTGATGCACATCCCACCTCAGAGTGCCTAGCACTCTCCAAAACCACAGTATATTTTAACTTCCCTTTACTTAAAACAATCAGGGATTTCTCATCCAATCAATTAAGCCCAAATCAGAGCACTAGCTTTTGATATGGAATCATTTGTCAAATGAGTGCATTTGACACAGTACAAGTAGCTCAGACTCAGAGGCCTGCGATCCTAACCACCTGGACATCTTTTTCTTCAGAGGGGTATTCCTGGTGTCATCTATAATGTTAATGGGTTGTTATTCTGATCACTGTAATTGCTTCATCTAGGGTCCATAGTGTTTTTTCTCCATGCATTAGCTCCTTCATTGCATAGCTTAACCTTAATTTTTTGAAAGCTTCTCCCAGAGAAAGCATGATATTATTTCACAGAATGCTGTTCATTAGGATTCAAATGACTCACTTTATGCTGTTGCTTACTTATTGCATTTGTCACTTGATACTACAACCGAACTTTAACATGACATAAATTAAGTAAATGTGATCTAATTTTAAGCCATTATTTCTGGTGAGAGAATTCTTGCCTGGGAATAGGCAATTGTTTATTGTGTTGCATTTAGAGGAGAAGGGGCTTTGAGGGATTATTAAAATAATTTCTTCTACTATTCAATGAGGCATTGAATGAGGCATTCTGTCATGAGATGTTTCTCAGAACACCTGAGGAAAAAATCATCTTTTTCTTCTTTTGTTCACATGTTGTAGCTCAGACATTAATTTAGATTGGACTAGATACTATGGCTTGTTGTTTTTTGTCATGAACTACATTAAATAAACCTTTAAATGCTCGAATTCCTTTGTAAGTGAATAAGGTATTTCTTGCAATTATGACATTCATGATTCTAGCATAATTCTGGTTCTTTACTACACAGTTCAACAATAATTTATCTCTATCATTAGGCACAAGTGCAGTGTGATGAGTGGGAATCAGTGTCAGTTTTCTCCCCTTTGTACTTGGACAAGCTCTCTAGTCCTTGATGTGATGCTCACTCTAAAGATGGGTTCCTGTTTGCAAAACTGTACAAATTCTAGCTAAATGAAAACTGATACATGCATGAAAATGTAGAAAAAAGGCATGTGTATTGCATTGATTCAAGAGGTAACTGAAGAAGGAGATGATCAGATAATACCTGAGATATTCCATTCCCATAATACATACCAGATGCTCTATATTGACCCAGGTACCACATTATCACGATCCCTGTGTGTTCATCGCAGACATGTAATTTGCAGTTTTAGCAATAAATAGCAGATTCCTTATGTAGCTCATCTTTAGACATGCTGTATCTTTTTAATTTCTACTAGCTCTATGTGAAGAGACTGCAGGCCATTATCACAATTTTGCCTTGAACTGTCATATAATTAATCAATCATTGCACGCATGACTTGCACAACTCTATTCTATTATGCATGCTGTTACTTTATGACTCAGCTGAGAACAGAAGGTAACTCCAACATATGTGTTTGAATTTAGTTACAGGTATTGCCTATAACATGGTGTATGCTCTATAATTTTGAGTGCTATTGTCCTGATGTTGGTTAAAACTCTAATGGGCCTGAGTCAAAGACCCAAAATTGTTTCTTCCAGTGGGTGGCGAAGTGTAGCCAGCTTGCAGGAATCTCCCATAAGCTAAGATCTCACCTTCATGCAACATTTCCCTTCTCTCACCTCATCCTATTATTGTTGGAACTTTGGCTTCCAGGTTTAGAAATAATTTGTGTACTATTCTTAAATCTGTCCTAAACCTCTTTTCCAAACAGGGCTGAATATAATATAACATACAATTCCACAGTTGAGCCATTAATATTATCATTTAAAGGTTGTGTAAGTGTTCAGTCCAAAAAAAATTACAGTATGCCAATGCCCAGAATGTTAGATTTGCTCAGAGTTTTGTGCTTTCTATTGGGTCTTCTTTTGGGTACAAGCTGTGAGGGAAGAGATTTCTCAGTGGTAAAAAGCAAGAGGAATAAAGCAGGATAACTACCCAGCGATCTTATTAAACTCAATTCATCCAGTCCAGAAGAGAGATTGCTTTGACTTTGTCATTGTTAGCATTCCCTGTCAATCTTAAAGGCATAGTGTGTTGCTGATAATAAGGAGTTAAGGAGTTGTTAGTTGAGCCCTAAGGGTCCATGTGGGACTATGGTTTACTTGAACAGACAACACAACTCTGCTCTGGAGAGCTTCAGACTTAACTGAACTCAAAAGGATTTTAGCACCGCACACAGGGAACAACATATGTTGATATGGATAGCAGCTGCCAGAAACAGCATGAGGTCTGGACTGGAAACCATAGTGAAGTTTCTCTGTGTTACATATGCTTAAGTTATGGGCAACATTCAGAGTCACAGTTCTCTTTTAATAGGGAATTTGCATGTGTTGCCCTTTCTCCACTCATGGTATTATGATTCATAGTCTGTTAATAGCCAATCAATCTTAATCAAAACATAAACAGAAAATGACTCAAATAAACCTTTATGTTCTTTTAAATTAATCACCCACTGAGATTAGATTATTCTTGATGCCCTAAATGTATGTGTGCATACACTACACTTCTTCATTCCCATCTTTACAGGTCCTTTCAACATTTGCTGAATTTTTCTCTTTTGAATAGGGCACCTTGCTGCCTGGTGCTCAGTCTTTTACTGGACACATTCCCCCTGCTGTAGAGTGCTGATACTGCTCAGCTCTCAGAACATAAAGGGCTATCCTACAAAGCTAAAGTTACCTCTCATAGCAATAGCCAAGTGCCAGCCAGGCAGAATCTGAGCATATCCATCCAGTACATTTTTCAAATATCAGATTCTGTTTGTAATATCCACATCAAGTAATATCCACACATTTAGTGTCCATGAATGTTCTAAATATAGAAAGTACATTGAAACATTGAGTTGAGTACTCTTTATGAAGGGTTTGGCTGTGAATGCTATATTTTCTAATCTTTCCAATGGCATATTTCTGTAAACCTGTTGGCAAAAATGTGGGCTTTACGTTTTTCTGATTACACCAAAATCCTAAGATGTAGCAACAGCATGACAGCATGGTCCCTTACTAAAAACACAAAGATTATCTGTTTTCTTCCCCTGAGCTAATCTTACACAATATTGCATTTTGATTCCTATTTATGTAGTTTTGTTTATACTTCATTGAAAAAGATAAATACAACTTTTGCTTCTGTCTTCAGATTTTTACATTGCATTGTTTTAATGTCTTAATATGATCATCACAGTAAAAATGTCTGAAGAGAGTTATTCCTCACTTGCAATGTTCAAAATATTCCTGATATTGGTTTGTGCTAATTATAACTCTAAATGGATACTAAAACAAGAAAATGCTGGTGTTGATACCAAATGAGGCCCATGAAGACTTGAGGTTCTTTACATAAATGGCTGATATTATGTTATTTACCCTGTAATTATTAAGATCTTCCTCAGTGTTTTCTCTTTGTGTGCCAATTACTCAAGTCCACAGGGACTCTGCATCTGTTTCATCAGCTCTAAATCAATCTTAGTAATCAATAACCATTGCTATTAATGTTAAAGCCTTGGTCAATAGCTCTAATTGTATCAGAAGTGTAAATAAACATGTGTGTCATTCAAGATCAGCTGGGCCTGAATGATGGTCAACTGAAGCCGAACAACCTAAGCCTCTCTAATATACATCCAATAATTTTCTCGTTGGGCGGCATGGTGGTGTGGTGGTTAGCACTGTCGCCTCACAGCAAGGCGGTCTGGGTTCGATTCTCGGTCTGGGCTGCTCTGTGTGGAGTTTGCATGTTCTCCCTGTGCCTGCGTGGGTTTTCTCCGGGTACTCCGGTTTCCTCCCACAGTCCAAAGACATGCATCCTAGGTTGATTGGTCACTCTAGATTGCCTGCCTGTGTGTGTGTGTGTGTGTGTTGGCCATGTGGTGGACTGGCGAACTGCCCATGGTGTACCCTGCCTTCGCCCGGAGATGCTGGGATTGGCTCCAGCCCCCCGTGACCCCGACTAGTGGGAATAAGCGGTACGGATAATGAATGAATGAATGAATGAATTTTCTCGTTGTTAGTGTTATGGCTACTCTAGGCAATAGCCATAATAGAGAAAAGAAAAAAAGGAAAAAGGGTGATGGAAAGAGAGTGAATGTAACGGGTTACGGTGAGCAGAGGGAGTGACAGTGAAATTGTGACGGGTTGAGGTAGGCAGCGGTAGGTGTAGGTGTTACCGATATTTATTTTATTGGCTCCATCAAGAAAACTCAAATACTCAGGCTTTATAGCAAAACAGAACAGAAAATATAAAGAATGAAGCGCAGGGCACTAAGGTCTCCAAATCAATGCTCAGAAGAATATCAGGGCAGCAGGCGTCTTCTCCGTAGTTCTCTTCCACAGGCTCGTCGAATGTGCAGCACTGGACAGCACGACTTGTGGGCTTAAGTACTCGTGAAAAGGGGACAACCAGGTGCTAATATTCAGGTGATAATGAGTGGGAGAGTGGCAATGTCTGAGAGGGTGTGCGCGTGTGTCGTGAGGGGGGTGTGCCTTCTGGTGCTCGTGCGGACAGGTGCCCTCTGGTGGCCACCCTGCCTTCTCACCGTGACAGAGCCCCTCCCCAAGGATCCCTCCAGGCGCGATCCACTGGGACGTCCCGGGCGGCGTGGCGCTAGCCGGTCTGGGTGTTCCCGGTGGAAAGAGGCGAGTAAGGAGGGGTCCAGCACCTGGGACGCAGGCACCCATTATCTCTCCTCTGGTCCGTACCCCTCCCAATCAACCAGGTACTGGAGACCCCTCCTCCTGTACCTGGAGTCCAGCAGCTTGCTAACCTTGTACGCGGGCCCGTCCGACAACATCACCGGCGAAGGTGGGGCTCCACCTCTCGTCTCTCCCAGCGGTCCCTCCTTGAAGGGTTTGAATGCGGACACATGGAAAGCCCGGGACACTCGGCGATCCCCTGGCAGGCCCACCTTGAACGTCACGCGATTCACACGCTGCGTAATGACATAGGGGCCGGCATAACGATCGGCCAGCTTACCTGGAGCTCCCAGTCTCCCGTCCTTCGTCGAAACCCACACTTTGTCTCCAACTTTGTATGGGGGCGCTTCTGACCTTCTCCGGTCCGCCTTAAGTTGGAACCTCCAGACGGCACACTTCAAGCGCTGGTGGGTGTCCTCCCAGACGCTCTCACTCCTCTTACACCAGTCCTCTATGAGAGGCTGGTCGGAAGTGGCAACTTTCCAGGGATATAACGGAGGTTGTCTTCCTAGTATGCACTCAAACGGGGTCTTACCCGTGCTGGCCTGGACCAATGAGTTCTGTGCGTACTCCGCCCATGCGATCAGTGAACACCACGCCTCCTGGTGTTGACTGCAGTATGCCCTCAAGAATCTCCCCAGTTCTTGGTTTACCCGTTCCACCTGCCCGTTCACCTGGGGATGGTAGCCTGATGTGAGACTTACGGTCACATTGAGTTTGGAGAGAAACTCACGCCAGACCCGCGATGTAAACTGCGGTCCCCTATCAGACACAATGTCCTCAGGCAAGCCAAATTGCCGGAACACGTGCCTGAAAAGGAGATCCGCAGTCTCCCAGGCGGTTGGCAGACCGGGCAGGGGTAGGAAGCGCACCATCTTCGAGAACCGGTCTACCACGATGAGGATGGTGTTGTTTCCCTCGGAGACCAGTAGATCTGTAACAAAGTCGACGGCTAGGTGCGTCCATGGCTGTTTGGGTATAGGCAGGGGTAGCAGCTTACCCGCGGGCAGTGTCCTCGGCACCTTGCTGCGCGCACACTCTGCACAGGACCCGACATGATGTAGGATGTCGCGATGCATACCCGGCCACCAATAGCGTGCCCCCAGGAGCTGGGATGTCTGGGTGGATCCGGGATGACCTGTGCCCAAAGAGGTATGTGCCCACTGGATCAAAGCGGTGCGCTGCGCGAGAGGCACATACATGCGGTGCGGAGGACATCTTGGATGAGGGTTCGCGGCTTCGATGGCACGATCAATCTCCCATTCCATGGCTCCGATGAAGCACTCAGGAGAGAGCACCGGCTCCTCGCTGGTCGAGTCCGCACTGCCTGGGAAGGAACGTGATAGTGCGTCGGCGCGTGTGTTCTTCTCCCCTGGATGGTAGGTGACCTGAAACCTAAACCTTGAAAAGAACAGTGACCAGCGAGCTTGTCGAGCATTCATGCGTTTGGTCGTGCGCAGATTCTCCAGGTTCTTGTGATCTGTAAGCACGAGAAACGGGTGTCTGGCTCCCTCTAGCCAGTGTCGCCACTCCTCAAACGCTAGCCGCATAGCAAGTAGCTCTCGAGCGCCCACCCCGTAATTGCACTCCGCTGCTGACAGCTTACGTGAAAAAAAGGCGATCGCCTTAAGCAGGCTACCTTTCTTGAATCGCTGGGAAAGCACCGCCCCTACTCCCACGTTGGAGGCGTCCACTTCAACAACAAACGGTTTGGTGGGATCCGGCTGATGCAAAACAGGCGCGGTGACGAAAGCCTGTTTTAATTTCGTGAAAGCGTCCTCAGCCTCGTTCGTCCAGGCCAGACTTTTTGTCCACAGGCTCGTCGAATGTGCAGCACTGGACAGCACGACCTGTGGGCTTAAGTACTCGTGAAAGGGGAACAACCAGGTGCTAATATTCAGGTGATAATGAGTGGGAGAGTGGCAATGTCTGAGAGGGTGTGCGCGTGTGTCGTGAGGGGGTGTGCCTTCTGGTGCTCGTGCGGACAGGTGCCCTCTGGTGGCCACCCTGCCTTCTCACCGTGACAGTAATATGGATAGTAGAAAAAATAGTGAATCTTTTTTTACAACTGAACTGCCCAGGGATTTATTTTCAGAACTCGGTCAAATGGTCAAAATAAGAAACAAAAACATCTATAACAAAATCATATCAACTACCTGTCCTATAGCCTACACAAAGAAAAGAAAATAAAGTACAAAAATCTACCCTAACTCCCTATAACAAAAACAAGGAGAACGTGATATAAAACAAAAAGAGCGTCGTAGTCTATACTTCCCGTTTGGGCCTAGTTAACACACAACTATACAGACATAGACTATACTATACATGAATATACAAACATATACAACAGCTACCAAAACCAGAAGACACAAAACAGAATTGAGATCGAGGTATAATACACGAAAGTGAGTCAAGAAATCCAGAATATCAGGTCAAAGAATTAGCCAAACACACAAGACGCCAAACCACACCAGAATGGAGAAAAATCTCTTCGTTTCGCAGCTTTGCAGGTCTTTTAAATGCAGAACTGTGGATTTTGGGATGAAAGCAGCCAATCCGCATTAACCAGGAAGAGAGGCGCGGCAGGCATTGGTCGTCACAGCTGGGCGTGAATGATGGTCAACTGAAGCCAAACAACCTAAGCCTCTCTAATATACATCCAATAATTTTCCCGTGACAAAAGTGACAAAAATGGGCTCAAACAACACAGAGGAGTCTAAATTTTAAAAAAAATTTAATTTTCTTACATTGCTGATATACAGCAGAAAGCTTTGGTAGCCATGACTACATCACAAAATGAGCTTTAAGGTGTAAAGTGTAAACACTTTGCTAAATTCTTACCAAACCTGGCACCAGATGCCAAGTTTGATATACTTTTTCATTAATTTCTACTTGTGAATTAGGCCTTTAAATTGTGTCTTATTGTTTATTATTATTATTAGTATTAGTAGTAGTAGTAGTATTGAGGTTTTGAACATGCTGCTTATACAAACAAGGCACTTCGAGAGTTTTTTACATATATATTCAGTGTCTAATCATAGCTGTCCTTACAGAGGCAGTGCTATGCTGGCATTCCTTGCAATGTCAAGATGTAAAGCCATTACAACTTGTGCAAGCTCTTAACCACCTCACTCTCTAGTATCAAAGGCTTCTCTAAGCAGGCACTGCCACAGTGTAAATGAAGTGGTCAAAACCACTGCAGAACATTTCTGTAATGACAATTTTGCATCTTGTTTTGTCAGTTGTGCATTTGAGACAACATAGCTAACATTATAGGGTACAGGCAAGAGACAGAAGGTATGAGAACATTTACAAGCTTACCCACTATTTGCACATTTGTAAAATAAGCATCTACTCATGTGTAACAGTTTAGATTTGTATTTGCTATTTGCTATTACTTTTAAACTGTTTGGGTAAGCAAGCTAATGTTATTATTTTTAGGCCAAGTCCACACGTAGCCGGGTATTTATGAAAACGAATATCTCCCCCACATCGTTTTAAAAAAAAATGTCATACACACGTGATCGTTTTTAAAAAAGTTTTTATCCACATGAACCCACACAAATACGCCATTGAGTGTTGTCGTAAACATGCCAAGCGCATAGATGTCAGTATAACATAAAGCTAAAATCTGTGTCAGCCAATGAGAATCCTCTCAAAACAAACACAACTTCCTGTTGTCGCACTGTAACAATTGCACTGTAACAATTCAGTTTGTAAAACAAAACAAGCAAAAATAGCCTGAATCAGTATAAGCAGTACATGTCTGGTAGCGTTCATTTTCATCAAAACAAAAAGTCAATACCAGTTGCATGTCTGACGGCTGTGACGCGAGGCGAGCGGACGAGGATGCGGAGTCGAGCTTTGTGAAACAGACACTTTTATTTGTGGATTTTACATATATATATATATTGGCGTATAACACTTACAACAAGTAACGTGCAAGACGACTCTGACAAAGACGAGCACAGGACACTGCGCGAGCACACATTAAATAGACAAACAACACTATCCCCTTGTGATGACGAGACGAGCCACAGGTGCGACTGAGGAACACACCCACATCGACACACCCACGGAACTACACATAAGGACTAGACTACACAAACACACGCCCAAAGGGAGGGGTCCGAGAGCGTCACCGTGACAGAGCCCCCCACCAAGGGCAACCCCCGCCCCTGGGTTGCCCAGCGCAGCTGTGACGCCCCGGACCCACATCTAAGGGCAGGCCCGGGACCGCCGGGAACCACGGCGAGCGGGAGTCGACTCCTCTGCGAGGGGCTCCACCACGACAGCGCTCAGCACACCCTCCCTGGGAAGACAGGGGAAAACACATTAGACGACGGCAAAAACACGGAACGAACACACACACAGGCACACACACTAACATGGGCACAAAAGGGAAAAGGGGATTGGGTATAAACATGGGGACTGACACAAACACAGGCACAGAAGGGGGAGGAAGCAACGGCCCAGGCCTCCATGCCTGATTCCCCGCAAACATAGGGGGGGGGAAGGCTTTCCCGGCGCGGCCGACGTGAATCCCCTTGCTCTCTCTCCTGTCGCGGCGCCAGGGAATCCTGGTCCCGCCGCGGGTGGAGCAGGGTTAAACGTCGGCTTCTGGGTGAACGCCGGCTTCTGGGTCTGGGTTGCCTTGTGTACCCTCCGAGGGGCTGCCGAAGATGGTGCCCTGGGACGTGGTAGGCGCCTGGTGGCTTCCTGTCCTGACCACGCCCCTCGAGAGGGAGCGACATACCTTGGCTCTCCTCTCTGGCTCCCATCCTCCTCACCGTATGTGCCCGATTGGCAGTCCATGGTACTGCCATCGGACATTGAAGAATGTGCGTCCTCCATCTCCTGCGTGGATGGACTTGCACATCTCGGTGAATAGGGGCTATCCTCCATACTCTCCGTGTATTCCGTGCGCATTGAACACTCTGAAGGGGGGGGGCTGAGACCCTCTTCTCCCTCGCACCCCGACGCGCCCTCGGGCGGAGAGAGGCTGTCGTCTTCTCCAAACTCCTCCTCCGTACGCTCTGGACTCTCCGAGGGAGAAGGGCTGAAATACTTTTCTTCATCCCGCTCGGATCCTGACGCGTATTCAGAGGGAAGAGGGCTCAGGTATTCGGATCCTTCGTGCTCTGGGAGCACACTGAGGAAGGGAATTCCTCTTCCTCATCCACGGAGTCCTCCTCCTCGCTGGTAGGCGGTGTTCGCTCCTCTATGGTGAAGGCTGATAGCATACACACCACCCCAGCGCCTTCGCCGGACTCCTCTGTCTTGTGGGGGGACGCGCTTTGACCGCTGGGAGGTTCTACTCGCGGCTTCATCCGCGAGCTTGCGGTAGAACCCCGCGAGTCCTTCCTCCTTTGCTTCGCGTCCGCAGCGGATCAGGTAATCATGGATTACCTCCGCTGCTGCCTCCTCCGAGTCACTGGCGAGGTAGGCACCCTGGACCTCCTTCTCGCCTTTGGAGGTCCTCACTTTGGCTGCCTGGGACTGCCGAGGGGGGGGGCGCACGCCGGTGCTTACCCTTTGCTTTTCCCCCTTGGTTCTTCTGTCCCGGACATAGCCTGGCATCCTCTCCCACGGCTCGTCTTTCTGTGACGCGAGGCGAGCGGACGAGGATGCGGAGTCGAGCTTCGTGAAACAGACACTTTTATTTGTGGATTTAACATATATATATTTATTGGCGTATAACACTTACAACAAGTAACGTGCAAGACGACTCTGACAAAGACGAGCACAGGACACTGCGCGAGCACACATTAAATAGACAAACAACACTATCCCCTTGTGATGACGAGCCGAGCCACAGGTGCGACTGAGGAACACACCCACATCGACACACCCACGGAACTACACATAAGGACTAGACTACACAAACACACGCCCAAAGGGAGGGGTCCGAGAGCGTCACCGTGACAACGGCATCGTTGCATTTGTCGCAAACGGTGACATTTGAGACAGTAAAAATGCCGTTTTACAAGTACACACGCATACACTAAAATGGAGTTTTTCAAAATCTCCAATTTGCCCGGAGTTTTCATTTATAATCGTTTTTTGGTGATGCAAAATATGTTTTCATGTGGACAAAAGCCCCAAACACATAAAAATGTATTCGTTTTACAAGATACCGTCTACGTGTGGACTAGGCCTTAGTGTAGTACAACTCCTACATGCCTACCATTCTGCATTGTCTTATGGACATAAGATTATATAATGTATCAGCATCTCATATCATATATCATATAAGAATTGTCATAACTACCTCATCAAAACCAACAAGTCACCTCTGGATTTATCTCCACAGAAATTAAATACTCTGTGGAGCTTTCATTTTTAGCAGTGTCTGTATAGATTTAGATTTAGCAACACACCCAGGATGAGAAAAGGACCTGGAAATGTTATTGCTGAGAATTCTGTGTATATAGCCTAAGGCTGCTGACACATCACACAGGCCAACCTTTAAGCTTTGATAATGCTCTCATATCAGTCTAAATATGAAACATCATTTACCTGTAAAGAAAAGTGTGGTGCTTATGAAACAGAAACATCTGTCTCACATTGGTTAATTTAAATGTTAATCAGTATCTATATTTATATAAACTGTAAAGAAAGATCATGGATATGACACCTGCATATATGCTGAATTTGGCCATATTTATTCGCACACCTCAATCCATATGGTGCCCATATGCTTAAAAATGTATTAGATGAAACGTTTGTGGTGCTCTTGCTGTGTTCACAAAGTTATCCTGCATCATTAATCAGTGTCCCCATCAGGTCTGTTTGCCACTGTAGGTCTAAGTGACACTGATAAGTGATCCTCCTCTTGTTCCAGCATAGACGCTAATACAGTGGGCTTTCCACAATTATCGAGTGAAGACAATGCAAGTGTCACTCTTAATTAACAAAAGTGTCAAGACAACAGGAGAAAGATCAAAACTATTAGCAATTTAAATGTCATGCAGAAGAAACACATGCTGAAGGTTGAGGCAGAACTGAGCTCCTCTTCTCTCCCATCATCCTCCTCCTTGTCAAAGCTCTGTGGTTCATGACCTCTAGACTTTCTCCTTAGCTATCTTGCAAAAATGACATTAGCCAGGTGCTTGGTGGGATAAATCAGTGCCACATGTTGAACAAGGTCTAACTGTAGCTTTGATGAGACATTCTGGGAGCATGGAGGGCAACAGGGCAAGGGACAAAAAGTTCCAGAAGGTTCAAGCTCTCATCTCAAGCATACCAATAACGTTTTACTCTTAGCAACCTGCCACCTTCGTTTTCGCCATCTAGGAGCCTTCTACTTAAAGTCACTCTGGAGAAAATGTTGTTTGATACTGGCTTCAACCAAAAGACTATGAATGTGAACCATAAAAACTAAAGGTCTTTTAGGAATACCACAATGTAAATTTTATTCCATCCTTCAATTCTCATATCAAGGATTTCAGTATGAGCTGCTTATTAAGTTATTACACTACATTATTATTGGGGGTGTTCTTCAGCTATGAAGGCTTTCAGGGGGTTGCATGATTCAGCTCATTTTGAATTTAGTTCAAAGCATATCTAATTGAAATTGAATACATAATTAAATGAGGCAGCAAATCAGTTCATCTCCCTCAGCAACTGACTATTCAACACTGCTCAGCATATCAAGCCAGTTATGAAGTTATCGGTATGCATTTTATGGCAGCAAATATCTGGATAACCATTGATTCCCCATTCGCCAGTAAATCATTTAATAAATTTCACTGTATGTTTTTTTTTTTCTTCTATTTAAGAAAGCGGACTTGGCAGTGGATCTAGAGAAAGCTCCCAGGGAGCATGTGGCCATTCTGTTGATGAAGAACCAGATCAAACTGGTCTAATTTCCTAAATGAACCCTCCAGAACTATCACTGGTGAGCCCAACCTATGCATAATGTGATGAGCAAAGGGAACACTGATGAACTTTTTTTAATTATTATGCCACTTGGGAATTTGACACTGCCAGTGTAGGGATGTACACCATTGCTTTTTGCAGCTTTTTCAACTCCTTTCTAATACACCTAATTTGTCTGCCCAAATGAAACACCAAAAGGTTAGAGAGTGAAGTAATTAAGAAGCACCAGGACTAATGAAATGAGGGGATGGTGTGTACCATGAGGATCAATACAGGCCTTTAAGTGTAGCTGAGCTAGGTATTGTTCAGGGAAATACAAACCACTTAATAGTAATAAGCTGATAAAAAGCCACCATGTCCACATGTGCTAAATGAGACATCGCTTTAATGTGGTAACATATTGAGACAAACTGCATGTTCACAACCAGAATCTGTATAATTATGAGCTGCATGACATGTTCCATCCAAAGTCATTTAACAATAATTTCCTTATCATGAAGACAGATTATATATAGAAAAAATATTTAATACTGTTATTTGGAAGCAAAGATCAAATATAATTATCATAGTAAACATCCTAGTAAAAAGTATAGTCTTCAAACTCAGTTCACAATAGGATAAAAAAGATAATGTTCCCATGCAACAAGTAGCCCACCTGTATCTCAGTACCTCCGGTACTGCAAGCACAATAACTTTAATACTGGTGTTGGAAATGTATTCATAGCACTGCACTAACTGAAACTTAAAATTTCCTTTGCAAATATTCTGAGTGGCACACTCAGAAAATGTCATCTAGTTACCAGCAGTGTGCCCTATGAGAACAGTACAGCATGGTGCAGTCTGAGCCTGGATGTAGGCTTCACGCTTTTCCTCAAACAGTGACAGACTGATACAGTGGAGGTGTCCACATTAGTTCTGAGGTGACTCGAGTGTTTGGTGGTCTTCAGTTACTGTGCTAAAAGCATTAAATGGCTAATGGTCAAAGGTGTGGCAGTAGACCTTGGAGTGAGCATCTTAGCTTTCACCCTCCAGGATGAACTATACTGTACATTTATGGGAGAATGCCTTCAAGAACATGGAGTTGGAGATGGCAAAAAGAAAAATAGAAAAAATTAAAAATAAAAACCATGAATACATAGGGGTTTAAATATTCCTTCTATCCCATCTCTCCTTCTCCCTCTCATTGACGTCAATGCCCAGTAGAGGACATTCAGGATATTTCTGTATCTTCATAGATAGAGAGAAAATGCACATGGCTATATGCCAAAGCATACTTAGCAAAGCTACAAGAAGTTGACCTTTAAAAGTGCCAACAAAGTGCTTAAACACAATGAGCATGAGAAATGATACATACTTGAGAGAAAGTAAGAGAGAAAGTAAAACCCCTCATTTAGCATTAATTCAATGCAAGGTGTGTCGTCGCAGCACTTCTGCATGGACCTTTTTAAGCATGGTGTCTCGAAATTGACCTTAGCCCTCCAGACCACTTTGCATTTTTGTTTAACAAATCCAGAGAGGACCCATTTTCAATATGAAAATATCACTGTGAAAATGCATAATAACTGCAAATTAATCAGTGTATGTGGTGTTAAACCTTAAACATCATTATTCCTTTCTGTTCCTTTTGGAACATAAGGCCTTGGTGAAATCATGCCACCCTTTATAGTGTCTTCCCCATTTTGTTGGATTCCTCCTTAATACAGCATCTCCATGATTGTTTAGGTTTACCTCATCACCTTTTGCCTTGGGGATTCCCCTCTAGGGCTTACCTGGTTCTTTTTCTTTCCTTACAATATGGCTGTCCATCACCACTTTCTTTCTAGGACTCTTTTGGGATTCACCTGTCTCCCAAAGTTTGTGTCATGTAAAAATACATAAGTATATAAATACAAATTCACATTGGAGAATACAAGCATACACAAGATAGTTGCTGTATACTATGTCCTTTATCCCCCGCGTCAAGTATCAAACAGAAACTGAGAGAAATTGTTTCACTGTAACTACAATATGAATCACTCTATGACACAATAGAACATAATACAACAAAGGGCAGTAGCAGACTGTTTGATTGAGAAGGCAAAATATCAATAAGGTATCACAGTGCAACCATTTATAAAATACTGAGTTGTACATGCTTACAAATCTGCCTCTTCACACCAGCACCAACAGCAATAAACTGCATTTTGCTATGAGCTGACATCACACTCTGTAACCACAAAATCTGTAAAACATGGAAAATTCCCTACCTAAGAAGTAGACAGCTAGCTTTTTCCATCATTATTTAAGTCATTAGGTTATATTCACAAATGGGAAAATATGCAGTTGCTTATGTTTGTTTTCTTACACGTAAAACACAGTATCCTTTATACATGCGTTTCCTTATATTCAGTCATGGTCATTTTCACTACCAACATAACTTATGCCCAGAGGCATACCAACACTTCTACCATAACATTTTCTCCACTCTCTGGCTACGTAACATTTCTTGCAAATATTCTTTCCAAACTTGAGAATTGGTCATCTATTTAGGTGAGGAGGTTTGCCATATTTATCTTATATTGGTACACTGCCATTATTTTTTCTGCCACTTAAGAGTTTAGTTGCTTTATATAGTTTGCAGTCTACCTTTCAGGCTGCTTATTCTTCCAGTTCCTCTACCTTGTTATAAAGTTTGTTTACGTTCTATTTTTCTAACTTTTTTTATGTGCATTATATTGTTTTGTGACTGTTGTTTTTGTGTCCTAGTTTTGGTCTGCTCTTCTCCTTAGGTGTAATGGTTCCCCATGGTTTGTCTGTGTTGTCTTCTGTTTCTATAGATATTAGTATTGAAAAACTATTTTGGGACTTTTTTTATCTGTAATACATTACGTTTTTCATGTCAAATTCAGTACACTTGCCATTATTTGCTAGGGTTAGGTTCAGTTTGACCACAACTACAGGGTTGCCACCTTTTCAGTAAGCCAAAAACTTTCCTATAATACACCCTTTCCTATAATACACACATATACTTTTTATTTGACTATTCTTTCTTCAAATCATGCTTACAGATGTCATGCTAATCCAAAATCAAATTAAATTTCTGCCTTGGCAAGACTATGACATTTTGTTTATTTTGTCATTTAATACTGAAGACCTGCCCCACATATGCATAGCTCTCAGGTATTGCAAGGACATGTTCAACTGAGTCACATTTTTAAAAGAATGAAACCCATTTCTTCTGCACTGAAAGTTCATTATTTGGACCAGTTCTGAGGAGAACCTGTTTCAAGTTACTCATTGAAAGGCTCTTCAAGTCAGTCTTCAATGTCTAATAACAAGCTAAAACAAAAAAAATACTCCTGGGGATAAGACTGAGCACTGAAATCTTCAAGGAGTGTGGTCCAAAATCAAAGCACTCTTCCAAATAACTTTGAGTCCTTTGATAGACATCAGTTATATTTTTCTTGAATGTCTTATTCACTTGATGTTAGTTTTTTGTGGGGTTGGTTCACTTTGAATCTAAAACATTGCTCAGTTATGCAGGTCTTCAGCTTGCACCCAACTTTGTTAATTATGTTAAACATGTCTGTGGCACATTCATGTTGTGCACAAGACAGTGTAACACTATTGAACAGAAAGCTCTGTGGCTGCGTTCATTCCATCTTCCTGTAACTTCACAACATCTCACAGACAGTGGTTGTCTACTTTTAAAATATATCTTCACTGCTGTTCTGAAGAACGTCTGAACACAGGTATGAAAACATCTGGTGTGTGCATGCCACAATACTTTAAGATATTCCATCTCCATCATCCCAAATTTCAAAACAAGCCTTCAGCTGTATTACGTTTAGCAATACAAGAAAATTCCATTGTAAATCTTATTAATTAACTGATAATAACAACATATAATAACTTATAACTAATAATTAATAATAAAACTTAATACATAATTAATAATCATCATAAGAGAACATCATAAGAGAGTTTCTTACAGCTCTGCTTTGCAGCATTGAGTAGTAAATGGCAATTACACTTTTAAAAAGTGTAATTTTTTCTCAAATTAGCAAATATAATGTGATGCCTCCCATAATTCATATGGTGCATTGTCTACACCATATGCAAGTTTGTGAACACCTTATCCACCTAGGTTGAAATGGCATTAGAGATTTCATTTGCATCCTCATAGGAAGTCACTGAACTCTGAACTCCATTCTGAGCTCCATTTTCTTCTATGAAGAAAGTAATGGCAACAGGGAAATATTGCTGAGGTCCCTTATAGGAAACTTCCAGGGAGAGTGAAAATGTCTTTGGGACTGAAATGGACTCAGTTCACTGAAATGGACTCAGAACATTCATAGCAGTTGCCTCACTTTTGGTTCTTTGAGAATGCAGCTTTGATAAAAAAAACTCCAAGCATATTTTGTCCAATTGACAAGTGAAAGTGGAGTAGTCTGTAAATTTGTTGTTTCAGAATTCAGATATTCACTGGTTTCTTGAAAATTCGACTTCCATTTATTTCAGTCTAATGATTGATGGGCCATCATGGTAGAAATACCATCATCTTTAACAGTGAAGGAAAAATGACATCCTGCAATTTATTGCTGTTCAATTGGATTTTTGGTCATCCATGACTTGAATCCTTCATTTTGAAGGCATTCTTCTTGGATAGAGCAGTAGTGCTTCTTTTTCGATATGTATTCATTTTTGTGCCATTTTGGTGCTTCTTCTTCATTGTAGAGATTTGCAGTGTCTTGTAGTAGCTCTGTTTATGGTTACCATTGTGTGAAAAAAGGCCAGTTATGGAAAATGACACAATTGGCCTAAAATTGCCAACATGAGAGGGAAGTGAAGAGTGACAAATTTTCACTGACAAACAAACTGACCAATATGATTGTACTGTTCAAACCTCTGTACTGTACAGTTTAAACCTCACCAATTTTTGAGAACAAAAAAATGGACAAATGGATCAACATTTGTTGATCCCAGACATATTGTCTGAAACCCAGACTGTCCAGGTGAAAACCGGATAGATTGCAACCCTAACCCAACATCCATCCATCCATCCATCCATTTTCTTCCGCTTATCCGGGTCCGGGTCGCGGGGGCAGTAGCCTAAGCAAAGAGGCCCAGGTTTCCCTCTCCCCAGCCACCTCTTCCAGCTCTTCTGGGGGGGATACCAAGGCGTTCCCAGGACAGCCGAGAGATATAATCTCTCCAGCGTGTCCTGGGTCTTCCCCGGGGTCTCCTCCCAGTTGGACATGCCCAGAGCGCCTCCCTAGGCAGGCGCCCAGGTGGCATCCGAACCAGATGCCCGAACCACCTCAGCTGGCTCCTCTCTACATGGAGGAGCAGCGACTCTACTCCGAGCCCCTCCCGGATGACTGTGCTCCGTACCTTATCTCTAAGGGAGAGCCCAGACACCCTGGGCGAAGAAAACTCATTTCGGCCGCTTGTATTCGCGATCTCATTCTTTCGGTCACTACCCAAAGCTCGTGACCATAGGTAAGAGTCGGAACGTAGATTGACCAGTAAATTGAGAGCTTTGCCTTTGGACTCAGCTCTCTCTTCACCGCAATACTGCAGCCGCAGCACCGATCCGCCTGTCAATCTCTCGTGAACAAGAACCCGAGATACTTAAACTCCTCCACTTGAGGCAAGGACTCATTCCCGACCCAGAGAGGGCACTCCACCCTTGTCTGACTGAGTACCATGGTCTCAGTTTTAGAGGTGCTGACTCTCATCCCAGCCGTCTCGCACTCGGCCGCAAACTGATCCAGCGAGAGCTGTAGGTCTCGGCCCGATGATGCCAACAGGACCACATCATCTGCAAAGAGAAGGCGTGGAATCCTGAGGCCACCAAACCGAACCCCCTCCACCACTTGGCTACGCCGAGAAATTCTGTCCATAAAAGTTATGAACAGAATCGGTGACAAAGGGCAGCCTTGGCGGAGTCCAACTCCCACCGGAACCAGTCTGACTTACTGCCGGCCATGCGAACCAAACTCCTGCTCCGTTTGTACAGGGACTGGATAGCGCGTAGCAACGGGCCCCGCACTTATACTCCCGGAGCACCCCCAGAGGAATCCCCGAGGGACACGGTCGAATGCCTTTTCCAAATCCACAAAGCACATGTGGACTGGTTGGGCAAACTCCCATGCACCCTCTAGGACCCTCGCAAGGGTGAAAAGTTGGTCCAGTGTTCCACGACCAGGGACGGAACCCACATTGTTCCTCTTGTAACTGAGAATCGACTATCCAACGGACTCTCTTCTCCAGAACCCCTGCATAGACCTTACCGGGAGGCTGAGAAGTGTGATCCCCGATAGTTGGAGCACACTCTCCGGTCTCCTTTCTTAAAAAGGGGAACCACCACCCCGGTTTGCCAATCCAGAGGCACTGCCCCGATGTACACGCGATGTTGCAAAGACGTGTCAACCAAGACAGTCCCACAACATCCAGAATCTTAAGGAACTCAGGACGGATCTCATCCACCCCCGGTGCCTTGGCACCAAGGAGTTTCACAACTACCCTGGTCACCTCAGCCCTAGTGATGGGCAAACCCCCGTCCGAGTCCTCTGGTTCTGCTTCCTCTATGGAAGACGTGGTGGTGGGATTGAGAAGATCCTCGAAGTATTCCTTCCACCGCCTAATGACATCCCCAGTCGAGGTCAGCAGATCCCCAGCCTCACTGTATACAGTGTTGGTCGGGAACCGCTTTCCCCTCCTGAGTTGCCTGACGGTTTGCCAGAACCTCCTCGGAGCCGATCGAAAGTCACTTTCCATGGTCTCACCAAACTCTTCCCACACCCGAGTTTTTGCCTCTGCGACAGTCAAAGCCTAACCCAACATCTGCACTCTTTTTTTCTCTCACATTCTGGAAGGTGTTTCTCCATTTCTGGGATATGGTAATGTGGTCAATTTGGATTTCTGTTTTGTTGTCTAGTGAGATCCATCTGTCTTGGAGTTGTTTATAAAACTGTTTTTTTCTTCTAGAGCGAGATTCATGAGGACATTTACATTTTTGAATTTGGGTAGGAACTTTATTATTCTGCATTCCGATACCAGTTTCCATTCCCAGAGAATTTGGAAGACGTCACTGGTTAATGAGAGTGCCACTCCATTTTCATTTGTATCTTCTTCCTTCTCCTTTTCAGATAAGAACAATGTTTCACCTGTTCGAAGCCTTGTCTCAGCAAACATGTTCCAAGGTACTTCGAATCTTTAGCTTGTAGCAGGCCATTTCCATGGTTGCTTATGTATGTGTACTAGTCTCTAAGAGTGTCATAATGTTCCAGGGATCCAGGCTAAAAGGTCTTTTCTGGATTTACAAACATTTACTTTTCATTGGTTTGAGCAGGGTTGTATGTCATGCAGGTTTCTATTGTATTTCTCTGCAAGACTTCATTAGTCTCCTTTGTGGAGTTCTACTCTCACCACTTTGCTTTGTGGTGTTTTTTTCCTTGGTTTCATTAACATGTTTCTTTCCACATGCCATAGGGGAAGCAGGGCACATTTAGTGTGCTCATGCATTCAGTTAAGTCTCTGTATTTGTTGATACATTTGTTTGTATTTGTTGTATTTGTTGATAATTGATTCTAAACATTTTGGCATTAGCTGATGCTGTTATTCAGAACAAATGACACATTTATCTGTATGATAGTATCTGTGATTCCTGGGAATCTGAACCCATGACCTTGTTAATTCCACCTATGCCTGCTCTACCAGGTAAGCTATAGGAGCAAACTAACTAAACTAGCTATTAATTACATTAGCATGTGAGAATGTGCATGTGTGTCTGTGGCAGTGTGGGTGGCTTCAGGTGTGTGTAGCCATAGTAAAGGGTGCAGTGAGATATTTTGCAGCTGCTATAAAAATGAGCAATCAAAAAAACCAATCAGCAAATGCAGGCACATAAACGCAGCTCCTGGAGCGACCTCCAGACTTCCAGTCTTCTCACCTCCACTCAACAGCTGAGGTGCACGGCTGGGGCCTGCAAGGCCGTTCTGCAGCACTGAGTCTCTCCGACGGCTTTGCCTGTCCTTTATTAGTACTATTAGTACTAGTAGCATTAGTACTATTCTCCTCTGCCCTTCTCCTTCTGGCTTAATCCTCCCACATGTAACATGCCTGATTCTCTGGTCATTTCTTGTATCTGGATATTTTAGTGATATGATTTTAACCACAAGCATTTACAATAGACAATTGAGTTTGAATTCACTGGTCTGAAGTCCAATTGTTATTTAGTGTGAATAATGCATATCAGCTTTTCTTGTGTTGATCATCTTTTCTTGTTGCACAATACTTGATGACTGATGATTACTGCTTGTTTAAAAAAAATACTTTTTTGTTTTGACTTTGAAGTCATTCTTGGATGGGTACATCATCTGATTTGATGAGAAGGTAAGAGATTTTGCTATTAAAATGGAGATAGCTAAGTAAGTTACTGAAATAAAGGAAAGGACTCTGCAAGAAAAAAAGTTGTTAGGTGGGGTTATTGGAGTTAGGTAAAAA
This sequence comes from Brachyhypopomus occidentalis, assembly GCA_020368025.1. Lineage (NCBI taxonomy): Eukaryota > Metazoa > Chordata > Actinopteri > Gymnotiformes > Hypopomidae > Brachyhypopomus > Brachyhypopomus occidentalis. Next base: position 6,262,170 of record JAGXOD010001372.1, read on the forward strand.
GTTTATGATTTTTGTTTTTATTGTAATCTAGCATAAAATATATTAACTACAATTTAAATGTTTTTTTGTGATTTTATGATTATTGTTACTTTTGATATCCTCATTGTACACTATTGTCTATATCCATTGTCTATAGCCAAAGCCAGAGTGATTAATAATTTTTTTTAGGTGCCCTTTATTTGAAATGATCAATATGTATGTAGCTTACTACCAATCATTTTGCTTTTGTAGGTTCTATATTTGGTCTCTAGGGGAAAAACTTTTTCTTTTTTTTTTTGAATATTGAAGGTTGAATATTGTAGAGCATCATTCATCAGAGAGTCAAAGAGTGGGAGCCCAGGGTGACTGTTATTGAAGGAGGTTAGACTCATTATAGATTTTGTCCTACATTCATGGTCACTTTGAAATGAATAAAAATTTCCATATGACCAAAGATCTTGGCTTTATGGAGATGTAAGATGTAGAGTACAGCTGGGATTTGGGTTCCCAGTGCTATGAGCTTAGTCCAGTCATCAACAGTCCTGATCCTACCTCACAATAGGAACTGGGTTGGAACTGGCCCACAATGGCAACTCTGTGTGCTAAGTCCAGAGAGACAGTTTTGGGAAAGAGCGAGAGCAGTTGAAGGACAATGCAATACAAGTAGTCCCCTGAGGTCTGAGAGCCCAAAGTGAATGTTTCTCTCACATGGCAGATGTCACAAGAGGGCCTTGACCCCTGCAAGGGCATCTTAAGAAAAAGCGTAACACAGCCAGGCACAACTGCCGAAAACATCGCAACCATATGGCTACCGTAATGAGCACAGAGCCTATGTTTATTCATGCATGCTGAACAAACCGAGCATGGAATTGTAATCTGTAATAAAAGTACAGTGAGGTGAATGGAATAAAACTTGGAAAAGGTTCAATTGAGAATGTTTGCCAGGTGTCTTTGGCTGTAAACACATTCAGGTGGGAGAGCTTTTTGAAGTTGCTAAGACACCTCACTGTGCACTATTTATCAGAATAATACACTGAGCTATAAATGTACCTGGAGACCTGGAAATGGATTAGCATTCCTACTGATTACGTTTGGTTCCTTGCAGCTGAACTACTGTGCAACAGTGAGGGGAGAGCTCTACTGTAGTAGACATAGGACGTAGGTATAAAAATAAAATTCTATCTGCAGCACATAATTTAAGCTAGTGATCAGGACCACTGGTTGTCTGGTCTCAGTAAGACTGACCATGATGAAAGTGTTTCCCTGCTGCAGCCTTGTTCTAAGCACTGTTAGTTCTACACTGAACAGTGTGAAATGCACAGTGTTCAATAAAAATAAGACGACTAGGGTGAAACTTTGCAGTCAATGGGTCACAACTTACAAAATCACACGTACTGCTGTGTTTGCTAATGTTTTCATTATGGTAATAGTCAGACATGGAGCATCGTATTGGAGCATGGAGTATTTTTTAATAAATATAGTATAGGTAAGTACACCAGATAGAATCATTAGTTCTATGAACTTTAGCAAAATTGATACTTGTATTAGTCATGTGTTATGATATTAGAAAAGTATTTTAGCCCAATCACTGGCACAACTGTGGATAATGCTCATTCTGTCACACATTAATTCAATGTAAATTACTCCATGAAACCAGAATAGCTTCTTTCTTTTAAATGAATCATATCTTCTAACATACATTTGCCATTTTTTTCAATATGACAATATGGAAATATGGTGTCAAAAGTAGAGACTAAAAACCATATCCAGCATCCAAGAATAATAAGATATTTTATTTGAAGGTTAATGGAACATAGTCTGCATAGAAGTGTCTTTTTGGTCAGAAATGGTCTTTGGTATTTTCTGCTTCTTGTGATTTCTCAAAAAGAAAAGTTTCACTGCATCATTAAGATTAATACAAATGAATTGATTCACTCTGGCACTTTTAAAAGGACGCAAATGTCTAAGGTTAATGTAATGTCATGAAAACCAGTGACACCACTGACATATATATATATATATATATATATATATATATATATATATATATATATATATATATATATATATATATATATATATATATGATAGCTACTCATTTAAAAAATAGTTTCAAGGTTGAAATAAATTGGTATCTAGAGACACACAACACAATAAGCCCTGGTGCTTTTAATCAATTATTAATCCAATATTTTAATGATCAGAAAGCTTGAAAAGATCAAAGGCTTGGTACATGCCTCTCTGCTGCGGCTCAGTGAGACACTACATCTCTTTGATGTGCTTCGCCAACAAATGCACTTCTCTTCGCATTCCTCTTGTAGCCATAGGCGTGGGAACTTTGAAAGCACTGGTCTAGAGAGGGACAATGGATGGGCCAGGGTCATCAACCATTTCTTTAGCCAAGGATCTAATATGCAGCACACAGGCATCTACATAATTTAATCTGTAGAAGAAACTTGGCTCACTACAAAGATGCAAGGGCAAAACTCGCATGAATGTGTAGCGCTTGCGTCTCATGATAAAGGACTCCCCACAGTGAGAGCAGAGCTCCATTTATGACTTTAACCTAATGAGCTAATTAATTTGTTGATTAATATTTTCTGCTTCAAGATGGATTGTTGAGCAGTAGTGTTTGTCTTTACAAACCACAGTGTCCTTCAAGGGCAATATACTTACTAGCCATGCTGATGAACTAGTGTAATCTGTAACATAGTGATGTCTGTGAAAGCATTTTAACAGCATATTGATGTTCAATATTGATGGAGTCTTGTGTTTTCCGTCTTTCCACACTGGTCCAAGCCCACAATGAATGTTCTGAAGTAATTGTAAAACATATACAAACTGGATTCCAAAAAAGTTGGGACACTAATCAAATTGTGAACAAAAACTGAATGCAATGATGTGGAGGTGCCAACATCTAACATTTTATCCAGAATAGAACACAAATCACAGATCAAAAGTTTAAACTGAGTACTGAGTCTCCCAGAAGCCAAGATGGTAAGATTCCACCATTGTTGCACAGAAAGATGAATGGTGTTACCCAGCATAAAATAGCACTTTTAAGTTATCATCATCAACCGTGCATAACATCATCAAAAGATTCAGAGAATCTGGAACAATCGCTGTGCGTAAGGGTCAAGGCCGTAAAACTGGATGCTCGTGATCTCCGGGCCCTTAAACGTCACTGCACCTCAAACAGGAATGCCTCTGTCAAGGAAATAACAGAATGGGCTCAGAAATACTTCCAGAAAGCATTGTCAGTGAACACAATCCACCGTGCCATCCGCCGTTGCCAGCTGAAACTCTACAGTGCAAAGAGGAAGCCATTTCTAAGCAAGCTCCACAAGCAACATATGCTCTCATCTAGACGTCATCTCTTTCAGGGAAGACCCTGCATTTTTCAACAAGATAATGCCAGACCACATTCTGCAGCAATCACAACATTATGGCTACGTAGGAGAAGGATCCGGGTACTGAAATGGCCAGCCTGCAGTCCAGATCTTTCACCTATAGAAAACATTTGGCGCACCATAAAGAGGAAGGTACGACAAAGAAGGCCCAAGACAATCGAACAGTTAGAGGCCTGTTTTAGACATGAATGGGATGGCATTCCTATTTCTAAATTTGAGAAACTGGTCTCCTCTGTCCCCAGACGTCTGTTGAGTGTTGTAAGAAGAAGGTGGGATGCCACGCAGTGGTAAAAATGGCCTTGTCCCATTTTTTTTGGGATTTGTTGATGCCATGAAATTTTGAAACAACATATTTTTCCCTTAAATTTATACATTCTCTCAGTTTAAACTTTTGATCTGTCATCTATGTTCTATTATGAATAAGATATTGACATTTGCCATCTCCACATCATTGCATTCAGTTTTTATTCACAATTTGTATTCACAATTTTTTTGCAATCTGGTTTGTATTATTTTTAGTCCTGTATCAGATCTTTGTGTGTGTAGTGTAAAGTAATATAAATCAGAACAGGTTGGTAAAATGATCCCAGGTAATCAAGGAATACATTTGTAGGCATAAGATAATGTAAATGGTCTTCAGTGACAGTTTTCTGTGCTCGTGTTTGTGTATTTATTTGTTTATGGGACTATTTTCAGCTGCATGCGGCTTTCTCTATTGTCATTCTCCATACATTCTAAATTGAGTGGAATTTAGTCTCCCCAGATTTTTTTTCCTGGTCCTTCATTTTAGCACTACTAAAGAGTCATATTTCTATAGTTCACTGGTTCTAGAACTTCTCAAAACATTTACCAACCATTTTGCTTTGCCAGAGGCACTGGTTGTACCTACCTACCTAAAATCTCTCTAGAAATGTTTATAAATGAATGCACCAGGGGCTCATACATAAATATTTCATCAGGTTGATGAATCTCTGTTGTTTTCCATGACATAAATGATTATGTCAGTGGCATGTGAAGGAATGTGCTTTTGCCTCTGTTGTCCCACCTGATGTGAATATTTGCCGTATCCAAGCCATCTGTAGCCTTGCAGACCTGACAGACCATATCAGTCAGCACATCCTGTACTGTAGCTAAAGTGTCTGGTCTCCTCCATGTATAACTGAGCCCTTGGAGTGATTTGTTGATTTGATGGCATAAATTCTACCTTCTTCCTGTTCACTTACCAATCAAATGCCATAAGAATCACTCTCTCCTGTCCTTACTGCTCCTCTTCAGCAAAGGGACTTCTGGGCCATTGCTGTGAGAATTTATATTCTATTATTAGTATTTATATATAGAACACATATTACTAAATTAATTAAATACTGTTATCTGTAATTGAAATAATATGTAGTCCCTTAAATGAGAAAGCTATTTTGCTGCTTCACAACCCTCTTTTGTTCAGTTTAGAGGTATGTCACTGTTTATAGTTGAAGGTTTGATCATTCATTTCACATGCACTGCAGTCGGCTTCTGACATGCAATGATGTCTTTCCCAGTGTTTCAGCAACTGCCTGTGACTCTGATATTTCAGGTTAGCCATACCCAAAGATATGTCAGTGTCTTAATACTGTAATCACAGTCACCTGCCAGCTGCATTTTTGATTGAAATACAAAACATATTGATACACATCTTGTTAAAAACAATGCAAAGTTTTTTCCACGTTTCATTCATTCCATCATTTCATTAAATGTTAAGAGCATATGGACGTTTAGTTAACTTCTTCTGCATTGGCCTTAAATCAGGGCTTTGCATGAAACAGGTCTAATGGTCAGTGTTCCAACAACTCTTCTGTAGTCACACTGTGTCTAGGAAAGAAAGTAATTGGAGCTGCATAGTTCGAACGTCTTGGATTGATCCTTTTAGTCTTTTGTGACTGTCCACGCTTCTAAGAACCTAACAATAGTATAACTTACAGCAGTTACAATAGCTTTTGCATTTATGTTGTATTTTATCTAATTTCTCTAGGTCAGCAACTTTAATTTGTAAAAAGTCCCATTGTCACCTGTCACCACTGGTTTGTCATGGAGAATATGGCAGAAGCTCCATTGGTAATAACTTCCACACATTTGCTCTCTGATGCTTAATGAAGTGTCAGTTGTTTTCCCTTTTCATTTCCCTTTAAGGCCCTGTAAGACTTGTTCTAGCTTTAATGAGCAATTTTCTGATTTCTGTTCCATCAAAAGGCATTTCGTTTAAGCAAATGTCACTTGTAAATGCTTTTTGACTCTGTGTGCTCCATCAGGGGGAACAGGCCTTAAGCACACTTGAGACTGTCATTTCAGTCTCTGAAGCGCCTTTGCTCCAGCAAAAATGGGCTCATGTTATTTTATTAACATGGACTGCTAACCCAGGGTTAGATGATCACCAGTGTTTTGATTAGAGCCATCCCTAATCCTAGCCATTCAGGAAATTATGTTTTTTAGCTCATGGATGTCGTTTCACTATATTTGATGTCATAGCGCTATCTGACTGCTATGTTCCATTGCCAAACAAAATCCAAAGATTGCTTTTAAATTCAAGAGATGAGAAAAGCCAAGCCTATTAATGATGCCTGATCTTTGATCCTACAGGCCATGTATGTCCCTTTGTGATACTGTTGAAAGACATTAACATATATATAATTTTATCTATTGCCAGTGTGTTTTACACAGATATATTTTGCTTTCATTCTGCTGAATCAAGAGCTTACATTTGTTTTAAGACAGATAAACGTCAGTGTCTATGGCCTCCTAAAATCACGACTGTTCGAAAATGAAGATATATACATTGCTTAAGATGTTTAAGCCTTGGTTGTTTGGTTTATTAGCAGGAGGCAGGGGAAAACGTCAAGAACTGGGTACATATGTTTTTCAGCCGAGTAGCTCAGTGCACAGATTTGGAGCAATGCCAGTTTGGTGCCTTGCTGGCTTCTGAGCAGCACTAAATGAGAAAATGAAGTGTAATAGTATTTCACGGTGCTCCTCTGCCTGAGATCAGCCCTGCCTGCTACTGTGGAGGCGAGAAGCGGAGCAGCTCAGGCGGCACTGGGGTCACGCTGCATGAGTGCTGCAGCATTAGTTAGCCCATCATCTGCTATTCATGGAGATGAGTTTTAACCTGGCCAACAAAATATAAGTGATGGTCATCCCAAACTTAAAAATCATATTGGAGAGAATGCAGAACAGAGATTGAAGTTCTTCTGGCCTTGGTTAAATCAAAGTCATAACAATTTACTTTACAACAAATTCTTTATTCTTTCAAATTATTTTTCTGAAACACACCAGTGAAGAAAAGCTCAGATGTAGTATGAAACTGTATCCCTTTTTCTTTTGGGAGGTTAAAGAACTTCAATATAGTGTCACGGTGGTGAGGCAGGGAAGCCACCAGAGGGCGTGTGCCCAGACAGGTCGTGTCAGACACACTCCCACTCCGGTACACCGCACGCCCCCTCATCGCACGCCACTCCACTCTCCCAATCACAGCACTGTTAACACCTGTGCACAATTCCCTGTCTTAGCACTTAAGCCCACAGGTTCTGCTTTTCAGTGCTGCACATTATTGCGCCTGCGCCAGACAAGCCGGATCACGTCATCTCTCGTCGCCACTGGATCCCCCGCTGCACTGAACCGCTCTCCTTTGGACTACTGAGTGCTACTCATCGCTATACATTTGCCATTCAGGCCTGAATTTTTCTGTTACCCTTAAAATGGATAATAAAGCTTTTCGTTCACAGCCTTTGCCTCCTGCTGCCTCGATTCAAACGTTACATATAGTCTAAATGTGGTATTGAATATTTCACATATTTCAAGGATTAAACTTAAAGCATTCCTAACTTAAAGCACTCCTATCTCAATTGATTATAATAGAGCTGGGTGGAAAAAAGAAATAAAAAACAGAAAGATGTGCCTTATATCATGTTATATAATATCTTTTAAAATATATTTTATATGCATATGTGTGTGTGTGTGTAGTGTATATATATATATATATATATATATATATATATATATATATATATACAGACACATATACGTCATATATTGTCTTATAAATTTATAACTGTATATCTATCAGTATCAAATTCAGTTATGTTCCTTTTATTAGATGCATATAAAAATATTTTAAAAGATATCATATAACATGATATAAGCCACATCTTACTGTTTTTTTTATTTCTTTTTTCCACGCTCTATTATAAGCAATTGACAGTGAATTACCCTTTTTTAGTTAAATAGATTCTTCACAGCTCAATTCAGCCCTCAGGGTAGATGGGTCTTCAGCCAGCCAGCCAGCCAATCTCTGGTGATCTACTCCTCTGTGACCACTGTTTGTCACTCAAAATGAGGCTGGACAGCCTGCAGTTGCCAGCTCACATGAAAAAGGGATTCTTTTTGAATAACACTGACGTTCTGACTTTGCTAGAAATAGAAGACACACAATGCTCTGATCTGTGACTTCCCTCTGGTGCAGGTGGCTGATGTATTTCCTCTTTCTTCTCCATGTTAATATAAGGGGCATCTAATCCTCTCCCTGGCCTGCAAAGCTCCATCTGCACTGTGCCTGGGTTGCCACCAGCGAAGGCTTTGGCAGGGGCCTGCCTCACTACAAAACTTGGCTTATTTCTCCTCTTTATCTCTATGCACATAATTTTGATGTCAGTGTTTTATCTGGTTAGACAGGATTTGTTTGGTCTTGATATCGCTGCTTGCAGCTTGTGTTTGCTTTATGGATTTCTGGCATGTTCTTTAAACAAGTGATGCTTTACAGTACATATACACCTTAACCCTTTCAAAAGAGAGGTGGCATGCAAGCATGTCTGTGTTTGTGTGAGTATATATATATATATATATATATATATATATATATATATATATATATATATATATATATATACACTAAATTTACTTCTAAAACCATAAAACCATTTTTAATGCTGCTCATGTGTAATGATTGGTTTATTGAATCAACTGACAAAAACATGAGACTGATCAACAGTTTCTGAATGCATTGTCACATCTCATCTAAGTATACAAATTTTCAGTCAAAGAAGACTTTTCAGTGGTGTGTGTGATTATCTAAGGTTCTCCTTCCGTCAGCATAGATGAAAGATAAATCAGGAAGCGGAACACCCAGCTCTCAGGTCACTAAAGTGGCAGTCTGTGGCCAAGTAACAGAACAGATCAGTAGAGTCCTTTGAAGAAAGGTTTTAGGGTCCATTGTGTGGAAACAACATATCATTCTTGAAACACCCCCAGTATTGCAAATTCGTGTTTATCATATTGAGACAGCATCATTATTACGCAAATGAAATTATATAGTCTGTGGTTGATGGAGTAGAGACAATATCAACTGATGATATCAACACCCTTTTAACACTTGATACTTGATTTGTGTATTTGATTTTTGGCCCTGTATATATAAAGCACTTTAGGAACTTGACAAGCACTAATCGGTCTTAACGTTTATTTGTATATATGTTTTAACTACATTTAGGCCAGTTTCATGAAGAAATAGTCTAAAATAATGGCCTGCATATTTTCACTTCTGAAATATTTATGACAGAAAAATCAGACGGTTTTGCTCATTTTCAGTATAAAACCATACAAGAAATCAATTAAATTAACTTATATTATCACCAAGGCATTCATTATAGTATCTTTGTGTTGAGAATTTTTGCATATTTAGATATTTCTACTGCCAGTTTTTACTGAGCTGTTTGAAGCAACATCTCATCATATTCCAAGTTTTCAGATGGAGAAAAGGTCAAAAGGTCATTCCCCCCATGAATGTAATAATGCATTTTTGGCTTCTCACTCAACCCTCTTCCTTACCTGATAATGGAAATAAAATCATAATTTCTTTCAGGTGCTAACTATTTAATTCGATAGTTTTATGATTGTTTATTAATGTTCATTCTCCTTTGCAAAAATGCTGCACCACCAAATCATCATCATCAATTCAGATCTTCCTCTCCTGCAAAATAATGGCTCATAAAGTAAGCACAAATACATAACTCAGTATCATTGCTTTGAATTTTAGAGTAGCAAATACCAGCATGCATTTTGTCACTTTTATTCCTGGTATCATAATGTTACAAGAAGTCATTTGAGGGCAAATAATGAAAAGGCAAACACATGGACTTTTCTGATTTATGGTCTAAAGCTTAACATGCACTATCATAACAATAACTTACATTAATTTGTCAGAACCTCTGGAAATAAGTAATGCTATGGATGCCTGTGGCAGTTTTCAAAAAGGTCACCTGCAGTTGACTCACTAGAAAGACAGGAGTGTGCTTCTTTAGAACAAGAACATCTAAATAGTGTTCTCAGATCTGCCTGGTTATCTACATCCTTCTTTCAATAAACTGTCCTAGTGAGTTTGAAGCACAGGTGAAAATGAATTATGAGTTTGCAAGACTGCAGATATTTTTATCAATTAGGTACTGAAAAGGGAAACATAATAACAAGAGAACTACTTTTGTCATTCATTTAAAAATATTATAACACAACACTAATAGTCATATTATACAATACAAACAGTGCCGTGAAATTCCTGAGTAAGGAAAATATGCTATGATATCTTTGAACACACAGTATTCTTTTTTTGTTACAAGCTGTTGTCACCAAATGCAGCTATTCATTTTCTTGCTAGTCTGAAACACTGCCGAAGACATGCATTTACAGAAGACCTATTTTGCTCATCACATGCAGCAGTGAGTTCTAGACAGCAATTCTGTTGTTTAGGAAAATTGTTCAGATTTTTTTTTACTTTTACTGTCTCAAAGCCATAGCCATTGATACTTGAATTAAAATGTATTTGCAAACATGTTTGTATTTTAGCAGACTCAGCGGCGTGTGACCTTTCATCTCCCAGACGGTTCCCAGGAGGGTGGCGGTAGCATTTGTCTGGGCGAGCAGGAGGCAGCCAGCAGTGCCAGCACCACACAGTCCCTGCCTCTGGGCTTCCCACAGGAAGAATACTACGAGCAGACCTCGCCCAACAGCCGCACAGAAGGTGACGGCAATTCCGACCCTGAGTCCAGTAAGTCCTGACTGCCGTATGTTCCCAGCATGCGCACAATCACAGAGACAGCAAGCGGAAGTGCATGGCCAGTACCAAGTACAGACAAGGAACAGTGTTTGCTTGCTTGTTGAAGTTGTTATTGTTTAATGAGGCACACGAGAGTTGATTAGTGTTTGTTGCACTGAGATACTGGGTGTCACATGGCCATTAATGTGATGGACTGGGAATGTCCCAGTGCTGGTTTGCTGATTCTCCTGTGCTGCATAGTTATATGGTGGGTCTTGCAGAACCTGGAGATTGAAATCCCCTGGTATCAGGGCCTGAATATAGCAAAAGTGTCAAAAGACATTTTGATTTCAGGTCCATTTCCATGCTATAATCATAAAACAGTGGGGTGACTCTGATCAGCATAGATCTCTTCATACAGTACAAGACTATCCATGATATGGATGAATTACTGTAGCATTGCTCCACATGTCAGAGGTGACATGCTTTTTTTAAGGAAAGACAGGGGAGGAATAAATTGCCTTGTGTTCAACTGCAGATATCTTTTCTGGCTGTGCCGTAAATGAGACAATAGCGTCTCTGGCTGGACTGTGAGTGCGTCTTCCTCCTCTGCATTGCAGCAGAGCTCTGACAGAACCTGCCGTGTCAGTGTGCAGATGAATGCATTTGTGTGCTCACCATGCCCAGCTATTTCCATACACATGATTACCAATCTTTTCTCTTAGATTAGCTGTTGTCCCACCAGCCTGAAGTCTATGATAATGACCTTTTGCGGTGCGTTGTGCTGCTCTTGGCATATAATCAGGTCTTTCTGATGTGCGGTTAAAAATAGAAAAGAAACACCTCTGGCACTGATATATATGCCATAAATGCTTTCTTATTATATATATATATATATATATATATATATATATATATATATATATATATATATATATATATATATATATATGTACATTCATTTTGTATAACTCCTTTCTTAAACCCAAAGTTATTTTGTAATGTACCATTTAAAGACAAAAAATACTGTAGAGAATACAAGAGTTTAGATGCTAGATCACTATAACAGCCATCCATAGAAGAGAGTGTAGTATAAGGGACTATGAGTAGACAGTGGATCACAGGGAATTCCCTAATAATAGGGGTGATTTTTGTTGTAGGTCAAAACCTGCTGAAATATGAATGAACCTAATGTTAATGGTTTTATCTGTAAGACCAACAAAAATATCAATGTGAGAAAATATGAAGGCATGAACCATAGTTTGTTTTCAGTTTCAGTTTTGTTTTCAATTCAGCATTGCTTAGGATGGTCCAATTTTAGTCCTAATACTACCATGTTTTTGTAAACATCCAGCTTTTAATTATTATTTTAAGGCAAATTTTATAGAACAATGTATCATTGTTAAAGCAATAATTGAAAACCAAGTTTTTTTTTTACATGAATGCCTCTAAAGTGACAAACGTATGAACTCAAGCAATTTACTTGAAATGAAAAACCCATCAAACATGTTTAAACATGCAGATTGTTTTGCCATTGTGCATGGGCTGGTTTGATACAAATCTTATGTATTTATAATATGGCTGAGTACCATGGCTGACAAGTCTTCCTTGGGACCCTACCATGTATGCTCAGCAAAGATGGAAGCTCACAAGCTCATTCCGTCCCCCATTTTCTTGCCCAAAAGTTCACTGATAAAACCTGACACTGGTGTTCAAAAGGAGAGATAGATCCCCACTCTGTTGACAGACTGGAAGACGAGAACATCAGAGGCGAAGGGAGCCCAAGACAGATTAGATATGGTTTTATCAATGAGCAGCAGACAGCCTGAGCTGTGGCAATCGCTTATCTTGTCGTCTCAATTTGAAAAGAGTGAGAACAAGAGAGAGAGGGATAAAAAGAGAGATAGAGAGAGGAAGAAAGGAGAGGAGCAGTGTTGGGGGAAAAAGGTGACAGAAAGAAAAGAATAAAGCAGCCTGCTTCCTAGGCTTTATGTCTCTGAGGTGCTGTGGCAAGGTCTTGCATGTCAACTCGTCCTGAGTAACAGCCAGTGGGTGAAGCATGGAAAACGGCTTTCTTATGACAATGAATTTCTCCACTCCTCTTTAAAACAGCATCTTTATTAGACCAGCCGTTCTTGAAATAAAGCTCATATGGCATTTATGTTGCCTTTATTTATGAGGGAGGAGGCAATGAGGTTTATGGCCCCCTTTTTGCTTTCTTTCCTCTTTCCGTTTGCTTACTTTATCAGACAGTCAGCAGTGCTATTTGCTCGTTTCTAGCCCCCTCCACACCACTCGAGTTCTCCACGGCCTCTGGCCCATTGGCTAAATGCCTCAATTAGATGTTGCAAAATTAGTAAGGCTGCTGCTGTCTCTCTGCACATTTCCACCCACCCCAACCCCCCTATTCCCAAACAGCTGGCAGACTGGCAGAAAGGCATGTCTTAAACAATTAACAATTTTAATTCTTAACTGTCCCTTCAGGCCGTAGCCAAACCTTTGTACTTAACATCAAACAGTATAATGCATAAAAGAGCATTTCATATAGTTATCACCATGGCAACTATGACAGCTGTGTGTTTGTTGTCTTCCTGCTCCTGCTCCCATGTCATTTTCTATGAGCAAACAAATGTCTTATATTTAAACAGAAGATATTGAGAAATGTATATATTTTTTAAAACAGCTTAAAAAAAGTAAACCTGAAATATTGGCCCCCAAACCAATTTGACCATATACATTAGCAAAAATATAATCCTGTGAAATTTTTGAGTGAATTAACATATCATCTAATCTACTAATGACACAATGGCCAATAATACAAAACCATCAACATAATGCAAATGTAAATGATACATATATTTAGTCTATCAGCATAAGATGACTCCTTGTGCTTGCGAACATAATATTAGAAACTTTATTTTGGTGTTTCATCCTTTAATTAAAACTTATGGTGTCTACCACTTTTTAGGAGTAAGGCTAAACCCTATTGTTGTTTTTCTCTTGTTTGTTTCATTATTATCATTATACTAGCCTGGAAGTGCAAAACAACAAAACCAGTGGTGGACAGTAATGAGTAAATGTATTTGTTACTGTACTGAAGTAATGTTTTCATGTTTCTTTACTTTACTCAAGTATTTCCATCTTTGTAACTTTTTTACTTTAACTCCACTACATTTCAAAGTCAGATATCTTACTTTTTACTCCACTACATTATGCAAAATCTGTCATTCCTTCAGGCTTCATTTGTTAAAAAAGTAACGTCAAAACAAAAGAAGCGCGAAGCACGCGCAACAATCAGGGTTCAGTTCAACGGCAAAGCAACAGCATAAAGTTTAGGGAGAACAGACCCCAATATAAAAATGGCAACGAAACTGTAACTCGCCACAAACCATGGCCTCATCTCATTCTTTGAAATAGTCGGGGAAAAAAAGACTTATTCGCTCAGGTCATGGGTCTACAGGTCATTTACCTTAGTGAGAAATCTAACAATATCTTGCAGCAAACCGTTTCTTTGTGTATGTTAAAATAAGTCAGACATTAGCATTGTATACATGGTTAGTTATCTAACTAGCTAGCTAAGTATTCTATTGCTAGTACACAACCAAAAACTGCCTTAGCAACGCACTCAGCATGTAGCTAGATAGCTAGTTATTTGTTTTACAATAGTGGATAGTATTTGAAGCTTCCAGCTAGCTAAATGCATTAATATAGTGAAATAATAAACATGCAAACATAGCACTTTACATTAGAAAACATGTTCTATTTTGACAGGTTTTAAATGCAGAGCATGGTGCTAAATATTAGAGCCTTAACTTTACTTTCAATACTTAAGTGCATTAGAAGGCTAATACGTTTATACTTTAACTCAAGTAGAGGACTAAAGGGAGGACTTCTACTTGTACTGGAGTAATGTTTTACCATTGGTATTTGTACTTTAACTTAAGTACATGGTTAGTGTAGTTCGTCCACCACTGAACTAAATTTCCATAGAATCAGAATATAGCTCATAGCACATAGCTCAACCCCCACCCCAGGTTGACACACCAAACAAGTCAAGTCAAGTCAATTTTATTTATATAGCGCTTTTTACAACACATGTTGTCTCAAAGCAGCTTTACAAATTGTATGGGTCCAGATCATTTTAGGCTAGCGCAGCATGGCCCAAGCCCATTCAGCTATAGCCAAAACAGTTTGAAAGTTGTATTAAGTACTAAACAAGATTAACATGTATTGTCATTACAAGTAAGTGCATAGTGCATAGTTCATGGTTTTGGATGCAGCAAATATATGGAATCCAGGAATTATAGACTGGATGTGTATTTGCAGACATCATATAAGTCAAGTAAATTTTATTGATATAGCGCTTTTTACAACAGATGTTGTCTCAAAGCAGCTTTTCAAATTGTATGGGTCCAGATCCCTAATGAGCAAGCCAAAGGCGACAGTGGCAAGGAAAAACTCCCTAAGATGGCGGGGAAATAGGAAGCAACCTTGGGAGGACCAAGACTCAAAAGGGAACCCATCCTCCATTGGGCGGCCCGTTAGCACCAGTCCGTATTTGTGAACAAGAAGTGGTTCTACAGTTATAGCTTAAAGATCTTGTTCCCCGGCCAAGTAATCACAGTCCCTTCGGTGCAGATGGTGAGCCTCAGGTAGGAGCCAGCATCAGCACGTCCCCTTATGACAATGGTACATCCAACCCTGGCATCAGTACATCCACCGGCGAGCCAGACCATCTCCCAGGTGCTTGTAGGTGCATGCAGTCGTCTTGGGTAGAAGCATGCAAAAAGATGGACAATACAGACTGAGTTTGAGGATGTCAATTTAACCACCATTGATTTAAATGTACATAGCTCATGTGCCAGTGATTAGCATGTAGCTCCGGCAGGCTAATCTATAGCAGCATAACTAAAGGGAGGGGTCCAGAGGTGACCACAGACATGATGGCTCACTGAGACATTGCTTTCCAGTTAAGTCAGTCACCACTAGAGTGTTGCCATGACATAGCTGGATGACAGCATCAACATCTCAGATTACCAGAAATCTCAAGGTCTGGGGGCCCCTGAGCCCCGCACCTTACTAGGGGAATATTAACTGAAGGCTTGATTAAATAGGTGAGTCTTAAGTCTAGATTTAAAGATTGGAACTGTGTCAGAATCTCGGATTGGAGCTGGAAGGCTATTCCATAATTGAGGGGCTTTAAAGGAGAAAGCTCTGCCTCCGGCTGTAGTCTTACAAATTTTTGGAACTAAGAGAAATCCAGCATTTTGGGAGCGTAAAGGGCGAGATGGGTTGTAGTAAGCAATGAGTTCACTCAGATATTGTGGGGCAAGACCATTTAACGCCTTATAGGTTAAGAGAAGAATTTTAAATTCAATTCGATGCTTAATCGAAAGCCAATGTAATGCCGCGAGAGTGGGACTAATATGATCGAATTTTCTAGCCTTAGTTAGGACTCTAGCTGCAGCTTTTTATACAAGTTGTAGCTTCTTTATGAACTGTTTAAAGCATCTAATTAGAAGACCATTACAGTAGTCCAATCTTGAGGAGACAAAAGCATGGACCAGCTTTTCTGCATCTGCTAATGAAAGTAAGTGTCTCTGCTTGGCGATATTACGTAAATGGAAAAAGGCAGCCTTAGTGATATTGAATATATGTGTGTCAAATGAAAGATCCGATTCAATAGTGACACCTAAGCTTTTTGTGGTAGACTTGGGTGTTACTAAAAACCCATCTAGGGTAAGGGGAATATCAGCCCAGCTGCTTTTAGCAGCTTTAGGCCCAAGAATCAGCACCTCAGTCTTATCAGAATTTAGTTGAAGAAAATTAGACGCCATCCAGTTTTTAATGTCCTGGACGCAGTTCTCAATCTTGAGAGTAGTGGTGATATCGTCCGGATTGGAAGATATATACAACTGAGTATCATCTGCGTAGCAATGGAAGCTAATACCATGCCTATGGATGATAGTGCCCAGTGGAAGCATATATAATGAAAATAATATGGGGCCCAGTACAGATCCTTGTGGGACACCATATTTTACCTTAGAACGCTCTGAGCATTCGTTGTTTACTAGTACAAATTGGAAACGATCTGTCAGGTAGGATCTGAACCAGGAGAGTGCTTGACCTCTTATACCAATGAGTGTCTCCAGCCTATTAAGTAGAATATTATGATCAATGGTGTCAAAAGCCGCACTGAGGTCTAGCGGTATGAGAAAAGAAATGTGTCCTTTATCAGAGGAAATTAAGAGATCGTTCAGTACTTTAGTAAGTGCAGTCTCAGTGCTGTGATGGGGTCTAAATCCAGACTGAAATAATTCTAAGACATGTTCTGTCTGTAGGAAGGAAGAGAGTTGTGAAGAAACTACTTTCTCTAGAATTTTGGATATGAATGACAAATTAGAGATAGGCCTATAGTTGGACATTTCCTGGGGGTTAAGACCAGGTTTTTTAATTAGCGGCTTGATAACTGCAAGTTTAAATGAACTGGGAATATAGCCAAGGCTCAGAGAGCAGTTTATTATAGTGAGCAAAGGTTCTACATTGCTATGCAGTAATTCTTTAAGTAAATGGGTTGGTACTGCATCTAGTATGCATGTGGAGGGCTTAGCAGATTCCACCAATGAAATAAGCTCCTCATGACCAATTGGGGAGAAGGACTCTAACAGGGCATCAGAGCTGACCAGACAGCTGTCAAGGTGCATAGGCATGTTGCCAGGCTCTGAGATAGCACAACCAATTTTTTCTCTAATTTTATCAATCTTATCATTAAAGAATTTCATAAAATTATTACTGCTACACTCTAGTGGGATTAGTGAATTGATTTGATCATGGCTCCTCGTTAGGCTGGAAACAGTTTTAAATAGTAGTGCAGAACTGTTCTTATGTTTTTCTATTAAAGCCGATAAGTATGAGGATTTTGCCGTATGGAGGGCATGCTTATATTCAATAAGGCTGCTTTTCCATGATAGTCTAAACACTTCTAACTTTGAATTTCGCCATTTACGCTCCAGGATCCGCGCGGCTCGTTTGAGACTACGCGTGTGCTCGTTATACCATGGCGCTATTCTTTTCTCAGTGGCTCTCTTATAGCGTGATGGTGCAACCTTGTCTAATGCTGTACGAAGAGAAGTCTCAACGTGCTCGGTAAAATGCTCTAGTCCTTCCGGAGCTACAGATGTATCAATTTTTGTCAAACCAGGTAAAAAATCAGCGGCTATGGTACTAGGTCTTATAGTTTGTTTCATTTGGTAGCGGGGCGGCTGATGAATACCGTCAGTCAAGCATAACTCGCACGTTATGAGGCTGTGGTCAGAAACGGCCTCACTCTGAAGTAAAATTGCTAAACTGGATATGTTAATACCAAATGATAAGACCAGGTCTAAAGTATGACTACAATTATGCGTAGGACCCACCACATTCTGAGTGATACCCATTGAATCAAGAATTTCTTGAAAGTTTTTGCTGAAAGCGTCACAAAGATTCTCAAAATGGATGTTAAAATCACCAACTATAATCACCTTATCGGCTGATAGCACTACATGAGACAGGAAGTCTGAAAACTCCTGTAAGAACTCAGAGTAAGAACCAGGGGGGCGGTAAATAGTAATTAACATAAACGACTGCGACGCTTTGTTGGTTGTTAGATTGGATACATTTGAAACAGTGAGGATGAGATGTTCAAAAGAATTAAACTTAAAGCCGAATTTTTGAGAAATGTCTATATCAGAGTCATATATTGTGGCGACACCACCTCCTCGACCATTTGGACGGGGGTTATGAACATATCTATAGCTAGAGGGAGAAGCTTCGTTTAGGGCCATATAATCGTCTGGCGGGATCCAGGTTTCCGTCAAGCAGAGCATGCATACATTATGATCGGTAATCATTTCATTAACAAGCAATGCGTTAGATGACAGGGATCTAATATTTAGCAGTCCTAGTTTCAG
Organism: Brachyhypopomus occidentalis; assembly: GCA_020368025.1. Lineage (NCBI taxonomy): Eukaryota > Metazoa > Chordata > Actinopteri > Gymnotiformes > Hypopomidae > Brachyhypopomus > Brachyhypopomus occidentalis. The sequence continues at coordinate 6,280,562 of JAGXOD010001372.1, forward strand.
ATTTAAACTACTCTCCAAGGGAGCATAATCGAATTTAACATTGATTAAATTTTGTCTACTAACTTTGCGAGAGTTATTTTTTGGTACTCGAGGAACAGACACAGTCTCAATCCAGTGTGACCTAGGTAACGTCTCTTTGCAGCTAGCAGACAGTCGGTTTAGCCTTTGTGTCTGCTGCCTGGCCTCAGCTCTGGTTTGTCAAACCCCAATTAACAAGTCCTACACTACCACTAGTAAGCCTAGCAGATATGCTACGGGAAATGAGAGCAGCACCCTCCCAAGAAGGGTGAATGCCGTCTCGCTTCAAAAGGCCAGGCCTGCCCTCAAAACGCGTCCAAGTATCTATATAACCCACGTTGTTTTCTGAGCACCATTTAGACATCCAGCGGTGTAGCGCCAATAAACCTGTAGGTTTCGGCGCCACGCCGAATTGGAATGGGACCAGAGCATATTACGGCATCTGACATAGTCCCCACTAACTCACACACCTCTTTAACGTTATCCTTAGTGATCTCGGACTGTCTCAACCCCACATCATTGGTGCCGACGTGTACCACTATCTTTGAATATTTACGATTTGCCAGGACCTTTAGATTAGCCTTGATGTCAGGCACTCTAGCCCCCGGGGTACAGTTAACTATGGCCGCTGGTGTCTCTAAGGGGGTCGCTATATTCACGTGTCGGAGCTGGGAATCTCCTATGACCAGAGCTCTTTTAACAGGTCGCTCAGTCGGTGTACTACTGAGTGGGGCAAACCTGTTTGACACGGGAATCTGAGTAGAACGGTGCTCAGCCCTACGGCTATGCAGCTGAGACGTCACCCATTCGCCCCGCTGCGAGGGCTCTAATGCCGGAGCTGGGGGCTCGCTATCTACGGTGGTGGCAACGGGCCTGCTACGCTAGGTGCTACCGACTCTCTAGGACTTTCTAAAGCCCGGATGTGCTCCTCTAAAAGCGAAATCTTCTCTGTCATGCTAATAATTTATCTACACTTATTACAAACAAAATTATCCCTACTGACGGAAGAAGAGTAGCTATACATGCCACACTCCACACAAACAACAGGCGACTCAGACATGATGAAATACTAAAGATACTTAGCTTCGGTTAAGATGAACTTGAATGTCTTTCGATGGCTTGTGGAGGTTGTTGTAGTTATGCGTAAATAGGTCCACACAGTCCACAAAATATTTGTAGATGTATCAGATGTAATTAAACAGAAAAAAATTACATGAGATAACAGTTACATAAGATAAGTTGCAGGTTGACTGATTTAAAAACATGAATGTAAAGGTAGGGAGTTTGGCACAATTAGAAATCCTAGCCAATGTGTAGCTAAATGTTAGCTAGATAACTAGCTAAGCTTGATGGGCATCTTCATAAACACAGTACCTAATATCAAATTAATGTTAGCCAGCAATCTAGGGAAATTTTTTGTAGCAAATAAATTAATCAGTGACCTCAATAAATCAACTAGATCAATATTTTTTTTCTTAGTTAATATCTTCTAAGGAAGGGCTTGAAGAATATGCTGAGAGTGAGCCGTAGCTTAAAAAAGAGTTAACTCTGACTTTATTTTCATAGCATGTTGAGTGCTTACACAGCAAACATGAACAGGGATTGGACTCTGACAAAGAAGAGTGACAAGCACAACATCAACACACATTAAATAGCTTAACTTAAACAAGAACCAAGTGTAACGCATAACGTTGACAAGATTAGCAACAGGTGAGAAACACACATAGAGCCACACCCAAAGGAAATACATATATGGACATAAACAGATGCAGACCACACATACACACATCCAAACTTAGAAAAATAGTACATAGGTAATTCTTTCAAAATGTAATTAGAATTATCTTGGCATTTTGCCCAGTCAAGACCTGAAAGCATTTGGTTGTGATAGAAGAGGAGAAAGTGAAGGGAGCAGAAGGTGCATATGGCTTTCCAGCCCAGGGCTTGCATCAACCTTGTCTGTCTATAGAACATTGTCAGTTCAATAGAACATTGTCAGTTCAATAGAGCTCAACAATATATTTTATATATATGCACATAGGTACTGCAATAAAACCTTTATTTTGCACTTAAACTCACCTGGACTCCTCCTGTTAAGGATGGTATCATAAGGCCACTGGGAGCATGTCCATGCTTAAAAGAAACCCCTCCCTACTGTGAGAGGATGGTGCAAAGCCCAGTGTGAACCCCTGCTGAGAGGCAGATATAACCCTGAATAAAGAGTGGATGTGTGAGGGACACATAGAATGGATGTGTGAAGTGCATGGATGTGTTCCTCAAAGGAGACAGCAGTGTGACCGAGACCGTCACTCAGGATGTGTGTAAAATGTGTGTCCTGGCTGCAGTGCCAGAGAGCTAGCTATTTGGTCTGGTAGTCGTAACCCATGTTTATCCTCCCGAATGCACATGTTTGAGACAAGGTGTGTTTGCTGCCCACAGTCTTTGTCACAGGGTTTATCTCCACATGCTCCATAAACGTTTTCTCTTTACAATCACTTCTTACTTCCAATTTAAGGTTTCATACACACAGGTAAGATATTATCAGATTATGTATACTAACACAAAATAACATAGCATTTATTTAGTGTACTGGAAGCAGTTTCATATAGCTACTGTGCTTGTTAACCATATAGTCATGACCAAAATAATTAAGATGTTTTATGCTTTCGATACTGATCTCTCGAGTCGTTGAGGTTGATATTGATAGACAATTGTCCAACAGCTTGTTTTTATAATGCAGAAGTGAAGGCTAGACAGTGCAACACCAGACTTGATTTAAACTGGTATGAATTACTGAGAATTTAGAGTTAGTGTATTATTATCTGCTTCAATTCAGATGTGCACGCAAATTTCATTTTTATGTATTTCAGGCCCCTGCCAGTGCTCCAGCTTCTGCTCAGCTGTGATCAATGGATGTTCGAATTCTGCATGTTTCAATATTTTCCATTTTAAAAATTTAAGATTTTTTCTGAATGTTAATGGGACGATGCAATGGAGCCAAGTCAAAACTGTACTCCAAACAGATCTGTGCCACATTTATTGCAGATTTTGAATGAACTGAGCCAGTCCTGTACCAGTTTTGTTCCTGATCTGGAAAGGAATTGAGCCGCAGCACTGGCCTGCATTTGGAAAATAATTATTCATGATTATATTGAATGAGCATAATTATTGGAGTGAATAATTAAGCCTTAAGCCTTGGAACAAATGACATTTCATTATGAAACCTTTCAATAATAAATTGCAGTAATAAAGTATGTAAAATTCCCAGCAATAACAATGTGCGTGATACACTCAAACAATGTCTCGGATATGCTGAGAGTGATCCACCATCCAAATCATATATAGACATCTATGGTCCTGTGCTGGTTCCACTGGGATAGAAAGAGACTTATAAACTGTACTGCAAAACCATAGAATCAGTAATTGTAAAGATAGAAAGTATAATTGTAAATCTAAAAGGATGCAGGTACAATGCAGTGTAACTAATAAATTGGCAACTCAGTATGTGAGCATATACATATACTCATCATTCACTGTACTCCAATCCACAATACCTTGTTATTAAACTTTCTGGCCATCTGAACAGCACGTGAAGTTTCAAACAACATTTAGTCCTGAGAAGTCCTTTAAAATAGAACAACACATATGTCAATTAAACCATTAATGCACATGGAAATTAAATATATTTTCTATTGCCTTCCACATGTTCTGAACTGGAGCTGGAAACAATAAATATTTTGTTATTATGAACATTTATAAGATGAAAAACCAAACAGTTCGACTTACCAGAAATGTTATATCTGGCAGTTCCCATTTACTTGCTGGCTAATTAAATATTATAGTTTTAGCTTCTGCTGGGTCTCAACAGTGGGATAAAAATATTTTTCCTCTATTTTGCTATATTAAACTGTAGCCTTAAGCTGTGGCTTTAAGCTTGGTTGGTTTGTTTGATGCACAGTCATTCAAGTGTTTCATGCATTTTATTTTGTGTTTGTTTGTTTTGTCTCAGACACAAAATAGTGCAACTTTAATAGCAAAAAAGTGTTGTCATGGAATGCCCCTGAGGAGTCTCTGGGATTTGTCTGTGTGTGTGTGTGTATGTGGGTGTGGTTGTGTAGGCATGTTCATCTGTGTTATTCATCTCACCTGTTTCTCTTCTCATTTGCCTTAGGTGTTACACTTGTGTCTTGTTAATATGAGTGTATTTAATGCATGTCGATGTTGTGCTGGTCGCTCGTCTTTGTTTTGTCAGAGTTCCTAAGTGTCATGCGTGTTTGTTATTGCTAAGCGCTAACACACTACGGTAATATAAAAGTTATCTTCACACTGCTTCCATGTGGGTGTCCTGCCTCACCTACGCTATGTTACAATTCGATTATGTAAGCATGTTATGAGTGTGGTAAAACAGTTTAAAATACCAAGATATTCTACCTCTCCTGCCTGAACAGCAATTTACGCGTGATCTATTATCATGCTACATCACAGTGAAAAGGCCATAACAGTAATGTGTTGGCTGGTATTTCTTCCTGATTTTAGCCTAAACTAACTAGCTAGAGATTTTGTTCTGATTAAACAATGAAGCACTTTTTGTAAGTCGCTCTGGATAAGGGCGTCTGCTAAATGCCGTAAATGTAATGTAAATGTAATGTAATGACACATACGATTGTAAAGCTGCTTTGTGGCAACATGTGTCGTTAAAAGCGTTATATAAATAAATTTGATTTTGACTTTGATTTTGACTATAGGCAGTTCAAAATACTTGGACATAACCGAAGGACAGAAACGTCTAAAGAATGTGAGAAACAAATGAAAGACACCGGAGCGACCACATCAAACTTAAGGCACTTGAACATAACATAAGGCACCTGAAAACACACATGGATAGGTTTGCTTAGTTTGTGCTAGCCGTCAACACAGCTAATATTTATTTTACATCTCCTGTCCCTAAGTTTATCCTGGTATTGACTTGAAACTTGACTTGGACTCCAGTCTAAAGACTCGTGACTTGACATAGAAACTTTCTTTATCCTTGTTACGGTCACATATCCTGTCCAATCAGCAATAAATATGTAAAAACATCTCCTTTTTGAGTTAATGTTGGTGTGCTTTTGTTGTTTTGTTTTCTGATTTGTTTTCATGTTTTGGGTTTTGCTGGGGAATTATTTTTGAAAAATCTTTTGCAGTCCCAGGCCACTGTAGCGTAGGTAGACACCTTTATGGTTGATCATGAATCATTCAACAAAACTAATTCTGAAGAAAAAAGGTGAAGCAAAATGAATGCTGTTATATATTTGGAGAAACAATTGTAGCCTTTTGAATAAAGTAAGAACTTTATGTACCCAAAATGGTAACAAAAATAACTTTTAATTTGACAAAAGTAATAATAAACATTCTATGAAAATGAACAAATGAAAGTCAGACATTGCTTTTCAACCATGTTTCAACAGAATTATTTGAAATAATAAACTCATGAAACAGGCCTGGACAGAAATGATGGTACCCTTAACTTAATATTTTGTTGCACAACCTTTTGAGGCAATCACTGCAATCAAACGATTCCTATATCTGTCAATGAGACTTCTGCACCTCAGCAGGTATTTTGGCCCACTCCTCATGACCAAACTGCTCCAGCTGTCTCAGGTTTGAAGGGTGCCTTTTCCAGACAGCATGTTTCATGCTCAATATGATTTAGGTCAGGGCTCATAGAAGGCCACGTCAGAATAGTCCAGTGTTTTCCTCTTAGCCATTCTTGGATGTTTTTAGATGTGTGTTTTGGGTCATTATCCTGCTGCAAGACCCATGACCTGCGACTGAGACCAAGCTTTCTGACACTGGGCATTTCTCTCTAGAATTCCTTGATAGTCTTTAGATTTCATTGTACCCTGCACAGATTCAAGACTCCCTGTGCCAGATGCAGCAAAGCAGCCCCAGAACACAGGACAGTGACAATGTTGTTTCTTCATATGCTTCATTTTTCCATCTATGAACATTGAGGTGATGTGCCTTGCCAAAAAGTTCCATTTTTGTCTCATCTGTCCATAGGACATTCTCCCAGGCTTTGTTTTGTGGCTTGTCAACATGTAGTTTGGCAAATTCCAGTCTGGCTTTTTTATGATTTCTTTTCAACAATGGTGTCCTCCTTGGTCGTCACCCATTAAGTCCACTTTGGCTCAAACATCGACGGATGGTACGATCTGACACTGATGTTCCTTGGGCTTGAAGTTCACCTTTAATCTCTTTAGAAGTTGTTCTTGGCTTTGTTTTGTTACCATTAAGTTTTGTTACCATTCGTATCCGTCTATTTGATTTGTCATCAATTTTCCTCCTGCGTCCACATCCAGGGAGGTTGGCTACAGTCCCATGGATCTTAAATTTCTGAATAATATATGCAACTGTAGTCACAGGAACATCAAGCTCCTGTTTTGGATGAGCGAGTCAGGAAACATTTTCCGTAGTGACCTGGCCATTAACCTGCAAGACAAATGGCTTAAAATCCCTCTGCAATTGGCTAAAATTGGCTGCAAAAGGAGGCCCTACACCATACTAATAAATTATTGAATTATTGTGGTCTAAAACCAGGTGTTTCAGTTTCATTGTCCATATATGTGTGTGTGTGTGTGTGTAACAGGAAAATAAATAACGGATTTTTAAAAAGAAATACAACCAAACATGTATGTCTATATGGGTGCACAGTGACATATACTGGTCAGAGGGAGTATAGTGCATTTTTTAATGCAGCCTTCTACTATATCCGGTTGAGTCTGGTTTCACCGCTGAAAGGGTATGGTAGGGTTGTGCGCCTTCTATATTTAACTATTTATGAGTTTCATTGTTATACTTTCAGGCAGTAATTAATATGTCAAAATGATACGGAGTGTATGCTTTAGTTTTACCAGTGTTGCTTTTGTTGTATTATTAAAAAAGATTATGAGACGTATTTATTTATTCGACTGCAGCTAGTTATGCTACCTGTGTGATACATGTGGTCTGATCTCTATATTAAACTAATATGACTTCTTTGGTGCCTTGTAGCTGAGAGAGTAGAGAAGCACAGCACTGACTGGCTGCTGTATTTTTCCTGACTGTACCCAAACAGGTACACATGTTGTATTTTCCTTCTTTTGCTTTGTGTTTTTTCTGTTTTGTTGTACAACCAAGGTGATCTGTTTATTACTGTTTAGTTCGGACTCACTGTCGAGTGAGGCCCAGCGAGTGAGGGCAATAGTCATGCCTGAGATTGCGTTTCTCATCAGGATACCTCCTGACTCCACCTCATTAGGATCTGGGACTCTCTGGTCTAATATGTTTTCCAGGTCCTGCATGGATCAAATGGTTGTACTTTCCCCCGACCTGAAACAGTCAAGGTCCTTTGCTGCATGGTTATAGTACTTCTCCTGTCTGTTAACTAGTCCCTGTTTGTTGTTTGGCAACAGGCACTCTGGATTTGTGCAGTTTTACTGGTGGTACACTCTTGTCTCTTTCAATGTTGTACTTGCCTTCTATGCAGTCAATGCCTGAAAACATCTCAGAACACCATGATTATTTTATCCATATTTGTCAGCTGCTCAACATCGCCTGGCATTTTGCCTGAACATTGCCACCGTCAATAGCCAGTGTAGGTACCATGCCAAATCAGCAGGTGGCAGTACCACAGGAATTACATCGAACAAGATTGCTTCGACGGAAGAAAGGGTGTGTCTAAAGTATGCGAAATTCAGGTGTTTAAAATACCTTGATCAGCTCAGCCATATCTCTCTCTGGTTTGACCGGCACCGAGGTTAGACCTATTTAAGAGAGGATCCGCCATATATCTCTCTAGTTTTCTTTATTGCGGACACGCAAACTCCGGTACAACTAACGGCAAACAGCTGAAAGTCCTATTACTTTTTTTTTTTACTATTAACGAGCTCAAGCAACGGTGTAAACCAACAACCGACTGATCAACGTTGCCACAGCAACAGATACTTCTATCAAGCTTACTAACACGGCCACACGGACTGACACAAAGGCGATCAATTCCCTGTCGTTAAACCATGGATGACACTCACATTCCTGGACTCCGTATGCAGAAGGACTATTCCCAGGTGACCTGGACGACGTCGCTTTTATCAACGAGGAACCTGTGGTGGAAATTCCCTCCTAATTCCAGGAGAATTCAGCAATGACGACAAAACCACCCAAAATCCTCAATACGTGAGAGTCTAACGACTGGGCATAGCTATTTGAACTGCAGACTTAACCAAGTTTCAGTTAAGACATTCTGTTTTTATGTTCAGCTTTCTTTAAGACAATCCAGATTTGTTCATACAAAGTTCTCTGTGCTGTTCATGTGATCTCTGTCTAATTTGTAACGGATATAGTCTTCCCCATTCTTGGACACACCACATTAATTTTTAGTTATTAAGCCAGCGCCATTATCCTTTGTTCTGACCACGTTAGAATAAACCAGCTGAGCTCATTAACATACAGCCACGCTACACTACTGTTCAAAGTTGGCGCCATTTTAGTTGCTTTGTTCTCCATAGGAGAACAGAGATTACAACTCCCGCCTCCTCACACGCGCACGACTGCCCAAGCGCGTGCACACATTTACTATCCCACTTTTACACATTCACACACACTAGATGCCAAGCCTTCACTGTAAATATATTGATCCCTGTTGCTGCTGTTTGTTTAGAATAGTTTATTTATTTTCACCAATTTGTCTGTGTTGATGTCATTCAAAAGTGGTTGCTGCCAAAACCTCCAAAGAATTTATAGTTAAATCCTTCAGATACCAAACCATTAGTTACCTTTATTTGAGAACTAAATGTTGTGGTTCTGTTATAATTTGAATATGAGATTGATTCTAAATTAATGAGACTGATTAATAATTAAGGTAAAACAAATTAATCTACTTTAAAGGATTAGTAGGTGAAACCCATACACCAGGATGTTTTCAAACTTAACCTTGATCAACGTCATGGCTTCACTAGCATTTCTGCCCATTCATGAGATTCTGACCTCCTGGTTCAACACTTGAGTCTATACAGTTGATCATTCCTCGGATTTTGAATTTTGACTTTACATTTTCCAAGTGGTCATAATTTGCTTTTGTTGTACAAGCACTTTCTCTGTGTTATCCAATTGTGTTTTACGGTTCATCCCTTGTATTGGAATAACATTGCATGTAGCACTGTTATGAGCGGTTGTAGGAAATGCCAAGTCCGAGGCGTTGCGCTTGTACAGACAACATTTATTATTCAGTGCGGCAGTGCTTAACAACATGGAAGACAAAACAAAGATGCGACAGGGCCTTGACTCAGACAACCACAAGCAACAAGCACAACAGACCCACATTAAACACCTTAACGTAAACAAGAATTGCCACATATAACTTTAACAAGACAAACGTGAGATGAATGAACATGCACATAGAACCACATCCAAAGGAAATACATATATGGACATAAACAGGCCACACATACACACACCCGAACAGAGGGATCAGGGGCTGTACTATGACAAGCACTAGTCTATCTGAGTTAATAAGCTTTTTGTCCAACAACATGTGCTTCTTTCCCTTGATTTATTATTGTCTTGCTTTTCTGTTAATGTCATGATGTCCTCATGTGGTTCACTTGACTCCGAGATTGTGTGTCTTCCCTTCTTGCTTTTCTCTTAGATTTGCATTTAGCAGCAAATTGGTTCTCTTTCCCCAGGCTGGACATTTGTGTTTATTCTTCTCGTGTGTTGCCACAAAAGTTACAGTTAATATAATTTGTATCACCTTGGCCTCTTTTTCATTGTATGTATTTCCTCCAATTTTTGTATGGTTTTGCTGTTCTCTTTTGACAGTTCAGTAGCCCTGCATATTTGCATATATGCTCAGCCTTTGGCTCCGTGAATGTTGTCCAGCCACTTGCTCAAATTCCTGGGCTAGGCTAACTGCATAACATAGTGGCACTTTAGACTCTTTTCAGCTTGGCACAAACTCACTTCATCTGAATTCACAGCCACTGCCACCATGCTTCATATACTCTTGAATACCAGTGCAGAATGGCATAACATATGCCAAACCCTCACACTCTCACCTTCTGCGTCAAACTCCAAAACCTCTCCCTCTGCGACCATCCTAACATAACTATCAATCCACTTGTTAAATAAAATGAATGTACACAAACCTACCCTAGCTTCCTAACAGAAACCAGGACAAAAATGAATGTAACTCAAAGAGCATTGAGTTCCTTACTTCCCCAGTACAAAGTATACTAGATGGTTTTTAACAGGATTAACAATACAGGCTATGTACAGGAATATATACAGGTATATTTATAATAGCGAGCAAAAATCAGAAAGGAATAGCAGTCAAATATAGAATATAAAGCAAACTCACACCCAGGCACAAATGGACATGGAGAGTAATCTTTCAGTCTTGTGGGCTTTGCTGGTCTTTATACCCAGAACAATGTTGCTTGTGTGGAAACAACCAATCTACAACAGAGGTGTGGCAGGAGGGGAGACACATCTGGAGAGACGGATCGCAAGAGACACAAACACACAAAAAACCCAGACTATCATGGATTGTAACACTCACTCCATCACTTGCACACCACAAGCACCCACACACTGGTACCAACTGTTCTAGCACTGATAATGAAGCAGTGTCAGTGACTGGAATAATATGGTGACTGTAGAGAAGAACAGTAATTACTCAGTAAAATACATTTTCATCTATCCAGTCTCATTTTTGTAATTTGTATCAAGGAATATACAGTAATTACACTGAGCTGTAGTAAATCTCAATTGCAAAGATCTCTATGGAAACTTTCAAAATGATCACATTCCATGAGTTTAAATCTGTTCAACACAAATACAGGCTTAATTAGTTATTTAGTTCTACGAATATCATAGGAACACTTGATTTTACAAATACAGAAATAGAAGTTATGCTGTTATATTTTTGTTACCTAATCAGTTACATCAGTCATGCTTATTCATCTTCAGCATTAATGGCACTAACTTTCCACTATGACTTGCATTCAATTTTCTGACATCGTGGTACCCCAGAGGTCCTCAGCTAATGCTCTTATATATCATTTAAAAAGAGTTATACATGTTTGTTTTGTAGTATTTACACAAAAATGACATTTGTTAATTTGCCTTTTCTACTAAATAAATTGATAGTTGTGAATAAAGATTGAGACTGTCAGAGTCCCGGACACATTCTGTAAGGTTATTCCATAGTTGGGGGGTCTTATAAGAAAAGGCTCTTCCCCCTGCTGTTACCTTATTAATTGTTGGAACTAATAAGAGGCCAGCACCCTGTGATCTTAGTAGATGTGGTGGTTCATAATAGGAGATAAGTTCCTGGAGGTAATCAGGAGCAAGCCCGTGCAGTGCTTTATAAGTTTTTTAAAATCAATACAGAACTTAACTGGGAGCCAATGCAGGGCTGATATGACTGGCCTGATATGATCGAATTTTCTAGTTCTAGTCAGTGTAACGGGGTCATAGACGAGACCGGAGGCACTGGTTGAACGTCATGCTCTTTATTATTCATATTAAAGAGGCGTTCCACTATCACATAGGGACCCGTGTAGCAGTCCCCCAGCTTACCTCTGACCCAGTCTTCCATCACCTGTTGACACCCATACTCTGTCTCCCACCTTATAAGCGGGCGCTTCACTCCTCCGTCGGTCCGCCTTCTTCTTAAAGCATCTAACCGCCTCCTTAAGCCGGAGTTGGGTGTCCGCCCACACCCTCTCACTCCGCTTGCACCACCTCTCCACCACAGGCTGGTCAGACGAGGGGGCATTCCACGGATATAGGGCAGGCTGGATGCCAAACACGCATTCAAAGGGGGTCAGTCCTGTGCTAGTTTGCATGAGGGAGTTCTGCGCGTACTCTGCCCAGGGAAGCAGGGAGCACCAGGTGTCGTTGTGCGCGCTGCAGTACGCTCTGAGGAAATGTCCCAGCTCTTGGTTGGTCCGTTCCACCTGTCCGTTCGCCTGTGGGTGGTAACCAGACGTAAGACTGACCGTGATGTTAAGTTTTGACAGGAACTCCCTTCATACTCGTGAAGTGAACTGCGGCCCCCTGTCCGACACAATGTCCTCGGGCAGGCCAAACTGTCGAAACACATGTCTAAACAGCAGGTCCGCAGTCCCCCATGCGGTAGGTAAGCCAGGCAGGGGTATAAACCGCACCATTTTAGAGAAGCGGTCAATGACTACCAGAATAGTGGTGTTCTCCTCAGACGGCGGCAGATCTGTAATAAAGTCCAGTGCGATGTGAGTCCACGGCATAGAAGGTACGGGAAGTGGCAGTAGCTTACCTGCGGGCGGCGTGCGGGGAAGTTTGCTACGCACGCAGTCAAGGCAGGAGGCTACGTGCGCTAGCACCTCTCGATGTAGGCCAGGCCACCAATACTGGGCGCTCAGCAACTGGGCGGTCTTGGTGGTCCCCGGGTGACCGGTGCCCAGCGACGTATGGGCCCAGCTGATCAGCGCGGCTCGCTGAGCGGGTGGCACGTACCTTCGGTGAGGCGGGCAGCTAGGATGTGGATTCGCAGTGGAGATGGATGCAGTGAGGCGGTAACACTGACTCCTTGCTCGTGGAGTCCACGCTTTCAGGAAACGAGCGGGACAGGGCATCCGCTCGGGTATTTTTAGGGTATTTTTAGTCTCTAAGTTACCTGAAACTTAAAGTGTGAGAAAAACAATGACCATCTTGCCTGGCGGGCATTCATGTATTTAGTGTTCCTTAAATACTCCAGGTTTTTGTGACCGGTTACTACGGTAAAGGGGTGCCTAGCCCCCTCCAGCCAGTGCCTCCGTTCCTCGAGTGCTAGCTTCATGGCTAGCAACTCTCGATCACCGACCCCGTAATTAATTTCCGCCGCCGTGAGCTTCTTAGAGTAGAAAGCTATAGGGCGTAGCAAGCCGTGCTTCTTAAAACGCTGGGACAAAACGGCTCCTACTCCAACATTAGAAGCATCCACCTCAACGATAAATGGTCGCTTGGGATCAGGCTGCTGTAAAACTGGAGCTGTAACGAAAGCCTGTTTACTGTCCTCAAACGCCTTTCTTGCGGCTTCATTCCACTTGATAGCTTTAGCTCCCCCGCGTAATAAGTCGGTCAGAGGTCTCGCTATTAGCATAAATGAACGAATGAACCACCGGTAGAAATTCGCGAAGCCCAGAAACCTCTAGAGCTCGCGCCGTGTGTGAGGCTGCGTCCATCCGACCACCGCCTGTACCTTGCCCGGTTGCATGTGTACGGAGCCCGGTCTAATGGTGTAGCCTAGGAAGTTCACTGCCCGAAGGTGGAACTCGCACTTCTCTAGCTTACAATACAGATGATTGCGCAAGAGTGTGCCCCGGACTGCACGTACATCATGCACATGTCGTTCAAGGGTATTTGAATAGAGCAGGATGTCATCGATATAAGCGACAACGCATCTATTCAGGTATGCCCTAAGAACCTCATTTATGAACTCCTGGAATTACGACGGAGCGGAGGCCAAGCCGTAAGGCAAGACCCGATACTCGTAGTGCCCGGTAGTGGTACTAAACGCCGTCTTCCACTCATCCCCCTGACGAATGTGGATGAGGTTATAGGCGCTGCGCAGATCTAATTTAGTGAACCACCTAGCCGACCTCAGCTGCTCCAGCGCTGAAGGCACTAAGGGCAGCGGGTAGGAGTAGTTCACTAAGAGGGAATTGAGTCCTCGGTAGTCTACGCATGGCCTCAGACCACCATCTTTCTTCTTCACGAAGAAGATGCTGGCTGAGGCTGGCGAGGTAGAGGGAACGATGTAACCCTGAGCGAGAGCCTCCTTAATGTACTGACTCATCACGCGCTCCTCTTCCTGGGAAAGAGGGTAGACTCTGCCGCGAGGAGGAGTGGTGCCTTCCTTGAGTGTCACTGCAATCCCAGGGACGATGCGGAGGGAGGCGTGTCGCCTTGGTAGTGCTAAACACCTCTCCGAGGGCGCGATATTGTGTGGGGATGTTCTGCTGGGTCGCGATGTTAGGGCTCTCTATGCTGATGGAGTGCACCTGCATCCTAGGGGGGAGCCTGCTCTTTCGAAGGGGCATGACCCAACGCAATATTCGACCCGTGAGCCAGTTTATATGGGGATTGTGCAGCTTGAACCAGGGAAGCCCTAAAATGACTGGGTGACTCGTGAGGGGAAGGATATAAAAACTGTGACCCCTTCGAGATCCCGAATCTCGGGTTGGGGCCGTCCTTTCTCGGGTCGGCGTCATCGTCTCTCCCCACCTGCATCAGCTCCTCGGGCGTCCTCTCCGGAACCACTGAGCCGGGAACCGCTGCTAAGGGAGCCGGGGGTCCTGGCTCTCTCCTGTAGCAGACGATCAAACGTGATCGCCGTCTGGACCACCTCATTGAAGGATTGCTCCTCCGGACGACACGATAATTCCGCTCTCAATTCCGGTTTCAGGCTGTGTAAAAATACATCCGTAAGAGCTGCGTCATTCCATCCAGTTCCTGCGGCCAGGGAGGAGAACTCCAGGGCATGCTCTGCTGCTGTCCTAGTGCCCTGTCGCAGTCTGAGAAGCCCTTGCCCACACGCACGCCCTTGGCGCGGGTAATGGAATACCTCCCAAAGTTCTCTGATAAAGGCGTCATAATTCTGGATCAAGGGCGACTCTCCAGCGAAGAGCGCCGCCTCCCATGTTAGCGCCTTACCAGTCAGATGGGAAATCACATAAGCCACCTTAGCCTGGTCAGTTAGCTGAGACTGGTAGGTGAAATATAGTCGGCACTGCACCAGGAGTCCCTCGCACCCCTCTGGCTCTCCACCATATACTTCTGGCAGAGAGATGGGTACTCTTTCTCTTCGGTTAGCTTGCGTATTCCTGTCAGTCTCCACCTGGGTGGAGAGTGCCTGGAGACAGCCCATAATAGAGGACACAACATGTCTCAATTCAAATTGCTGCTTACCAATCGCCTGGCCCTGTATGGCCAGGACTTCTAGGGGTGTCGTCTCGCTGCCTCCGGTCGCTCCAGGTTGCACATTCTGTAACGGGGTCATAGAGGCGACCGGAGGCACTGGTTGAACGTCATGCTCTTTATTATTCATATTAAAGAGATGAGAACAAAAACTGCAGCAGGGATAAGGCAAAACTCAAAGACAACAAAGGCAATAACTTCAGCATGAAAGAACTCCGTGCAGAAGGCGCGTTGGTCCTCAGGAATGTGCAACACCGGACAAGCCGACCTGTGAGAACTAAAAGGGTCGCACAAAGTGAGGTCAGGTGTTAGTAATCCGGTGATTGGGACTGGGGCAGTGACTGACGGAAAGGGGGCGTGTGACGTGCGTGTGCGTGTCTGCACGTAGGGTCACGCGCCCTCTGGTGGCGCTCCGGCCTACCCACCGTGACAGTCAGAATCAGTATCAGAATCAGAATTTTCTAGTTCCAATCCAGGCTGTGGCATTTTGAACTATTTTAACTTGATTTAGATTTCTATTTGAGCATCCTGACTAATGTTTTACAGTAGTCTAGAGCTAACAAAGGCACGTACCAATTTTTCTGCATCATGCTGTGATAATGCATTTCTTAGCTTGGCAATGTTGCAGAGACGTAGAAAAGCTATCCTATCAAATGATAGGTCAGCGTCGAATGTGACTCCAAGATTTTTGGCTACTGAGCCAAAACATAGATCAATGGTTTTAAGTTTGGGAGGGTTTCAATAAACTGTTCCGGGTTGATGAATTTTTAGAGCGCTTTGTACAATGCCGAGGAGACGAGCGGGTATTCAGGTTAAGATGTAGCTCGAAAGAGACCAGATAGTGGTTGGAGATTGTTGCGGTTTGCGGGAGCGTATTTGTTATGTAACTCGATACTCAGTGTTAAAATGAAATCTAGGGTATGATTACAATAATTTAAGTCCTGTTACATTTTGTATAATGCCAAACGAGTTCAATATTGAAGTAAATTCCCTTTTCAGTGGATCCTCCTTCAGTCTCCTACCATTATTATTTTGTCACTGCATACCGCTAAACTTCCTGCAAAATTGCTGAAATCGTTTAGAAAGTCTGAGTAGGGCCCTGGCGGTCTGTACACATTACTCTTATTTGTAGATGGATTAATTATGTTTATAGACAGCATCTCAAAGGAATTGGAGATATCAAAGTGTTTCTGATGATTTTCTAAAGAATTTCGATAGACACACCCGCCACTCTCATATCCTCTACCACTGCATCCATAAACCTCCTCTTAGGTCTACCTCTCCTCCTCTTGCCAGGAAGTTCCATCCTCAAGACCCTCCTGCCAATATACGTCTCCTCTCTCCTCTGTACATGTCCAAACCATCTCAATCTCGCTTCTCTAACCTTATCTCCAAAACAAGCTACATGTGCTGATCCTCTAATAAACTCATTTCTGATCCTATCCTTCCTCGTCACTCCAAGTGAGAATCTCAACATCTTCATCTCAGACACCTCCATCTCCCTCACCTGTCTCTTTGTCAGTGCTACTGTCTCTAGTCCATACAACATAGCAGGTCTCACTACTGTCCTATAGATCTTACCTTTCATTATAGCCGACACCCTTCTATCACAGATCACCCCTGATACTTTGTGCCATCCACACCACCCTGCCTGCACTCTCTTCTTTACCTCTCTTTCACTTCCTCCATTACTCTGTACCTTCGACCCTAACTAGGTAAATTCGTCGACCTTCACCAAATCAACTCCTTGTAACTGGACCTGTCCACCGTCTGCCCTCTCATTCACACACATGTACTCTGTTTTACTCCTGCTCACTTTCATTCCCCTGCTTTCCAAAGCATACCTCCATCTCTCCAAGCTCGCCTCCACCTGCTCCCTACTCTCACTACAGATCACAATGTCATCAGCAAACATCATAGTCCAAGGGGACTCCTGCCTAACCTCGTCCGTCAGTCTGTCCATGACAATTGCGAACAGGAAGGGACTCAGGGCTGATCCCTGGTGTAGTCCTACTCCCACTTTAAACCTGTCTGTCATTCCTACCGCACATCTCACTGCTGTCACACTGTTCTCGTACATATCCTGCACCACCCTCACATACCTTTCCGCTACTCCTGACTTCCTCAAACAATACCACAGTTCCTCTCTCGGTACTCTATCATAAGCTTTCTCTAAGTCAGCAAACACACAATGTAACTCCTTCTGTCCTTCCCTATACTTCTCCATTAGCACTCTCAAAGCAAACATAGCATCTGTGGTGCACTTAGCTGGCATGGAACTATACTGCTGCTCACAGATCTCTACTTCTCCTCTAAGCCTAGCTTCCACTACTCTTTCCAAGATTTTCAGGCTGTGACTGATCAACTTAATTCCCCTGTAATTACTACAGCTCTGAACATCGCCCTTATTCTTAAAAATCGGCACCATTATGCTTCGTCTCCACTCCTCAGGCATCTTCTGGCCTTCCAAGATTCTGTTAAATAACCCAGTCAAAAACTCCACTGCTGTCTCTCCCAAACATATCCATGCCTCCACTGGGATATCATCCAGTCCAACTGCCTTACCACACTTCATTCTCCGAATCGCAGCCCTTACTTCCTCCTTGCTCACCTGGGGCACTTCCTGATTCACAACCTCTACCTCTTCTAACCTTCTTTCCCTTTCATTCTCTTGATTCATCAATTCCTCAAAATACTCCTTCCACCTTCCCAAGACACTCTCCTCACTACACAACACATTTCCATCTTTATCCTTTATCATCCTAACCTGCTGCACATCCTGCCCATCACATTTACATTTACATTTATGGCATTTAGCAGACGCCCTTATCCAGAGCGACTTACAAAAAGTGCTTAATTGTTTTACTCAGAACAAAATCTCTAGCTAGTTAGTTTAGGCTAAAATCAGGAAGAAACTTTAAGCAAAGATATTATTAGATACAGTCAGTATGGACACCTAGATATACTCAAATATATACTGAAAAAACCCTACTTAAAAGATAAAAGCAAGAAAAGTCATTACAGTCACAAATATTTAATAAATGCTAGTGTAGTAAAATTTAATTTAAGTGCGGTTTCTCTGTCTGGCCAATCTGTACAGATCCTTTTCCCCTTCCTTAGTGTCCAACTTCTCATACAGCTTGCTATATGCCTTCTCTTTAGCTTCTGCCACTGCTCTTTGCCTTACGACACATCTCCTTGTACTTCTGTCTACTTTGTTCATCCCGCTGAAAATCCCAATTCTTTTTAGCCAACCGCTTTCCTGTCAAACTTTCCTGAACTTCCTCATTCCACCACCACGACTCCTTGTCTATCTTCCTCTGTCCTGAGGTCAAACCAAGTACCTTCCTAGCCACATCCCTCACTGCATTTGAAGTCTCATCCCAGGTACCCAGAACACCACCATTACCCAGTACCTGTCTCACCTCATCCCTGAATTTTACGCGCCACATTGGGATGGGACCAGAGCAGATTACCACATCGTCTGGGCTAGTTTAACCACCTCTTTAACATTTGCCTTAGTTACTTCTGACTGCCGCAGACGTATGCCATTGACCCCTACATGTATAACTATCCTCGAATATCTCCTATTGTCTAAGGTTGCCACTAATGTCTGGTGCTCTGGATTCTGGTAAACAACTGACTGTAACTGCTGGAGCCCCTAAAGGATTAGCTACTTTCACGTGCCGAACGATAGAATCGCCTATGACCAGAGTCCATAAGACAGGTTCCTCAGCGGGTTCTTCACAGAGCAGGGCACTGAGCATTTGTTCCCAACTGGAGGCAAATGCCTTAACTTTGAATATTCATAGGCATGATAGCTAGGCTATCCCTTCTCAAAACACTTAAATATGTTTACTTACTTAAATATCAACAATTCAACAATTCATAACTTCAATCCATTGCTACATTGGAACAAATGATTAACATACAGCAAACCAATATATAGATACATGTATGCACTTGAGATAATGAAGATCATTTAACATGACGTTTGTAACATCAACCCTGAAGTATTAAACCTCAAATGACCAGCATCTTCAAACTATTGTAATGCCATGGGCGTCATGGAGCGATGATGTGGACACATGCGCCAAGTAGAGCAAGGTTTATTAAGGGCAAATCCACAAACAGAGTGAGGGTCATGGTCCAGGGTCATAAAGCCAACACGGATACTCAAAATAAAACAAAAAGGAAAACCAAGCAGATCACAAAGAACACTAACTGGAATATAGCAGACAGGCAATCAAAGAGATAACAAACTTATCTTCCATGCACATGTACATTCAATAACCATAACCAGGGCTGGACAAGAATTTAAGTATACAAACTAACACGGGGGGGTAAATTAGGGTCAGGTGGGAATGATAATGATGAGGGATCAACCCACTGCCCCGGCCCCTCTCACCACCCCGAATTCTCCCCTGCTATGGCTATCTCCATGGCCCTGGATTACTATTACTGACCATCAAGAAGTCTCTAGGACTCTTAAGAATAAGAATTGCATAGAGAACACATGTATATAAATACACACAAAGATGAGAATTATTTATCATTACCATTACTTCTTTGTTTATGTATCTCTCTAATTACTGTTATGTCGACTGGCATCGGCCAGAAGAGGATGGGTCCCCCCCCCCCCCCCCCCCGACAAAAAGTTAAATTTAAAATTTTAAACTTTAAATTGCCTCACCCTAAACATCTTGGGTAAAGAGGGACCATACTAATAGAGAGGACATATCTTCTTGCATTCTTTTAAAGCATCTTGATCTTGATCTTGATCTTAATCTAGATCTGGTATATCATTTTGTGAAAGACAGCCAGTGCTCATGAAAGACAGATGATGCTATGAAAAAAACTATGCGGAGGTTTCAAATGAATGCTGCCATGCTCATGTATCATATATCATGTATAATCAACTAAATCATTCAGTGTTCATATGTTTTAAAGTAGAGTTATGAGACCTAGCGTGGCCAGATTCCATCTCTGAAATTTGCCAGAAGTGGACAAGCTGCCAAAACCACTTTTATTTATAGGATTTTATCAACAAAGGACCAATATGATTTACCTCTATTCCAACTGGCATGATTTCAGTGACATTTATGCTTCACTGCCAAAATCGAATGTAAAGCAGATCATTACTAAAGCTTATCAAAGCATTTAAATGCAGAGTATATATTGGATACAGTCTTAATGTTTCAGTTCATATGCAGAATGACCTGAGACAGTTCCCAGGAATATGTATCCACTCCATGTTGTTATAAGTCTAACAACCTTCCAGTAACTCTGTTTGTTTCATCTTGTCTGCAGATGTCTGTGGAATCTAACAGCTAGAGTGCAGGGTGAGAGGCATACCAATCAGTTGCCAAACTCTCTTTCTCGTCCCAAAATGGAGGAGGGAGACAGAAAGGCAATAAATATTTCAGATACCAGTGTTTTATTACACAGAAAGGTAATATGTCAAAATATGAAAGTGCCATTTGTCACAGACAGCTTTTAAAATAATTCTTTTTTTCAAATTCACAATGTAAACAATTTGTTTTACAGTCTAAAAAGCTCTTTTCAGTGGACCAGTGATTAATTAAGTATGGAACCTGATTGGTTTAAATATGGACTTTAGAAATTGTTACATGTGAGGGAAGTTTACAGCTTGAACTGGAACTTTGTATTCAGTCAGAAACTAGGACAACATGATTGACTACTCCTTTATACTTACACACAGTTGATTGTATTTTGGCAATTTTTAATTGACCAGTGTCATAGAAATGTATTGATAACATTCTGACTGGGTCTAGAAAAATCTGGTGATTGTTAGCCTATGGCTGTGCTGTAACACCATTGCATTTATTTGAACTATACTATAATAACATAAACCGACAAAACCTCTCATCTGGTTTGACAAACACAAAACCATTGTGTTTTTCTTATGATGATTGCCATATAAATTATTTTCATAATAGTTACATTTTTCCATGTAATAGATTCTGCATTATGAGTTGTAAAATGGCTCTTGTGTTTATGAATTATGTTAACCATTGGTTTCAAAGTAATTCACTTTAGCAACTTAAAATCATGGCTTTACCACATGGGAACATTGATACATTGTTTTCAACAGCTATTTCAGCTATTTTTGAATGCAGCTATTTCAGAGGAGCCATCAACTGTTTTTAAGGCACCACAAGAATGCGAGCTAAACTATCTTTAATTAACATTAGGAATACTAGCAACACTACCAATTATGCCCAGAAGTGTCCTGACCAGCCATGTTGCTTTCCTTCTCTTCTCTTTTTAACACCAAGTAGTCTACAGGTCATAGATCTAAAGATTTAAGATCTGAAGCTTGAAAATTTATAGATAATTTCAGATCAACTTCTGATTATGTTTACAGAGGCTACCAGAAACAGTCTCACTTCTCCTCTAAGGTATGTCACAATGAAATGATTAAAATGAATGGCTTCGAGGGGGGGGTCACGTGATCCGGACTAAGATGGACGTCTGAGACTTCTCTCCGCTCCAGGCTTCTAATAAATCAGTAACTATCTCCAAATAAATCTAATACCACCAGCTGAATTATACTTCAGAGATGTCTAGACTGGCAACTATGGAGCAGATCCTAGCTGAAATAAAGTCTGTGGCCTCCCGGCTGAACGAGAGAGATTGACTCATGATCTTCATCATAATTCGGACAAATTCTGGAGGATCTGGGAACCATTGCATTCCTATCTACAGAAACTATGACTTCCAACTCGTCACTGGAAGAGGAGGCCTAACTGCCTTTTTTTTGTTTGTTTTTTTTTATACCTGTTTCTTGTCAGATTGTTGATTGTCTAACTATTTTACTTTGTGTATATACATGGATATGTATATTGCAGCGCTATGTTAATTTGGGGTGGGTTTTTACTTTGTTTTTTTGTTTTTTTTTCTCTTTAGTTTGGTTAGTATTTGTACTCACAAGACTGAAAAACCAATAAAGAAAATATAATTAAAAAAAATGAATGGCTTCACTCTGATCTTGTTGTTTACATGCAGGAAATATCAAGGATAAAATCGCGTCTGCTCAGAAGGACTTAATGACCCAAATAACTGAGCATCAATATGTCCCCTGAAGGCTGAACAGGCTCAACATGTGTGTGAGGGTGGTGGTACTAAAACCCATAGGACTATTGACCTGTGTTGTGCTTATAGCAGGTAAACAGCATGGCTATCATTTGTTTATAGTGAAAAACATTCTAACTTTCCATTCCATTTTAGAATGTTAAATTTTTTAAAGTTTGCCCACATAAATCATTATTGTCTATATTATTTCTTTTTTTAAATGTCATATATTAATGTAATCATTGAGATGTCATGTCAGGGCTTAAATGTGCATCAACATATAGTACACATCAAATTACTAGAAAGTCCAATGGTCCTATTTGCTAAAAGACAATCCACCCAGAACATAACAATCAAATATGAGTAAATAACCTTTTTGTTGCTAGCAGTCCTTTATCTTTGCACAGGTCAGTGGGACTTAATCTTTGTGTGTGTGTGTTTGTGTGTGTGTGTGTGGGAGTGTGTGTGCGAGTGTATGTGTGCGTACGTGTGTGTGTGTGTGTGCGTGCATGGTTGTGTGTGTATGTGAACATGCAAAAGCCAGATTACTTGGTGGCACCCTGTAGTCCAGTGATCAATATGAGCTCTGATTCTTTGATAAATTGTTATTCCCAGACAAATGGATGACTTCAAAAAGAGCTCAGAGGTCTGTAACACAGACAGATGGAGTGTGGGAACAAGGATATCTTTACTGAGTGTAGGAAAAGGAATTTCATCTGAGACATGGTGAGGATGGATTAGGATTGCCCTCGCAGGAAATGTTTGGGCTAAGTGAATATGACAGGAGCTTTTGAGGGCTTGACACTGTACACAGTGACCTGGCAGTGCGGTGGCCTCTGCGTAGATGAACTGGTGCATTCATCTTATTTGGCATGGTCAAGTGTCCTGCACCTGAGCATCTGTGGGACCTCCAGGTAACAGAGCACCCAAAAGGTCAGGCAGCTGGCCACCTGCTGTAGTTTACAGCAACAGGCCAGCAGCATGAGACCACCAGCCACCCAGACCAGCATTCCATTCACACCTGCTTGGCCAAACTGGTACCTCACCCTGCCTGCCTTTGTTCTGGTCAACTGTAAATCACTAGAGTTTTAGTTGTCTAACATCTGCATAATCTGTTCCCATCGCTCACATAAAAACACCCCATAATGTACATGTTTTTGCTTATTCTGGTCCAGTATAAATGTGTTAATTTATGAAAATCTGACAGTATGTTTGCAATTAATTTTGAATACACTTGCTATTACTTCATCCATAATAGATTGTTCGTTAACAGTGCATTAATTAAAATATGCACATAAGAATGTGTTTGCTTGCTTTTACTTCAAGTCCAAAAGCAATTTGATAATTATTTATGATGTATTTTTGTACAACTTAATCACAGCTTAAGTTCAACTAGGTTTTTGTTTATTTGGAACTGACATTCACTAGTTAGCTGACAACAGAAGTATGTGTCCTTGCTTGTGCAGTAGGAATCATTTACTGGTTACCAGGGAAGGCAGATGTTGTCTTATGGCATGACTGTCCACCTCTGCCACTTTGCAATTTTGTGTCATTTGTGCTTACAGGTGCATTGTGCATCTGACCTCTGTTTCCCCTCTCTCTCAGTGGTCATAGCAGCAAGTTTAGGGGGAAATACCCATTAGACTCAGTAAGCTATAACAACTCATGAGAAGGTCTGTGTTCAGTTTAAGAACTTGGTGATCAGAATACAGTAAGCAAGTAGATACTCATAGCAACATGGCCACATGACATAGGACATCTACTGCAAAGGAGAGGTATGACACCAGGTCTTGGTTGAGCTATGTAAACAAGAGAGAAGACCTATTGTACCGGTGGATGAGCATTTTGTCCTTCAAACGGCAGATTTGCATTCTAATGATGTGCGAAGCTCTTGTTGTAATAGACATGCCTTGATGTGTTTCAACCCATAGATCTCCACTCCACCCCCTCTCACTAGAGTTCTGGTTAATTATGCATGTCTGTGAAACAACACAGTGTCTCCACTAGCAACCTACAGGTACATACCTGTGTACCAGTTTATATTACACTGTCATTCTCTTAGAGGAATGTTTCTCCTTGGTATTGTTCTCACATCTTTAAATACTACTGTGAGATGGTTGTATAAGTTAATTATACAACTAGAGTTCTGGTTAATTATGCATGTCTGTGAAACAACACAGTGTCTCCACTAGCAACCTACAGGTACATACCTGTGTACCAGTTTATATTACACTGTCATTCTCTTAGAGGAATGTTTCTCCTTGGTATTGTTCTCACATCTTTAAATACTACTGTGAGATGGTTGTATAAGTTAATTATGAGAAGACATGAAGGACAGTAAATATAGTCCTACTGAGACCTGTGAGTCATTTTAGGATCTCAGTGTTTTCTCTGTGGCACAGACTCTACACTTTTAAGAAGTACTTTATAGTAGTGCTTTCCTTCTGCTGTTTCCCTAAATCAAAGCATTTCTTCAAGTAGCCTATCCCATGGCTAATTACAATATTAGGTTTGGGATTAAGAATTTTATCATGCCCAAGGTATTGTGAATTGTTAATTCTCAGCAAATATGTTGTACAAGGTGTATCTAATTAGGCATTTTACACTCCATTTCTTCACAGTAAGGGTGTAAACACCAATCAGCACTGTAACAGGACTGCATATCAGGACATGCTAGTGCTGGTACACACCTGGTTTCTTTCCTATCTGAGAAGTACAGCAGAACACAGTGCCTGATTGTGCTCGCGCAATCGGAATGGTAGTTCATTCTGAGCAGCATCTGGGACACTTTATTTGTGTCGTGCCCCTTCCCACCAAAGCTTTTCTGCCCCCCTTGTGACTTCACAGGCTGTCTGGGGCTTGGATTCCATACTTTGTGCCAGCATGTGCTCTCCCCCTGTCTTTTCCTGATGAGCAGGCTTTGCGTTTCAGGATGATTATCCCCTTTATTTCCCATCTTAAATGCCTATAGCTGTGACAGCCCCAAAGTCAGCCCCATCTGTTTTACCTTTTGGAGCATCTGTCATAGCTTTGTGACATCCACCTTGTGAGTCACAAAGACATGAGGACATCTGTCCCAACAGGCAGCAAGTCACAATGCACCGTCCACTCTGTCAATGCTCCAGTTGGCCCGGCAACGCTCCTGTGATCATTCACCACGCATGATCTAGGCAAATTGCATTCTTCAGTGAAACTGTTGTTCCTAATTCCCCTCTCCCAGTCGATCCATTGGCAGATAATTTGATAAGGCTCATCATAATGATGCTGCTCGATCCTGA
This sequence comes from Brachyhypopomus occidentalis, assembly GCA_020368025.1. Classification (NCBI taxonomy): domain Eukaryota; kingdom Metazoa; phylum Chordata; class Actinopteri; order Gymnotiformes; family Hypopomidae; genus Brachyhypopomus; species Brachyhypopomus occidentalis. The sequence goes on from JAGXOD010001372.1 coordinate 6,305,911, forward strand.
GAAATGTGTTTAGCCATGAGTAAAGGCTACATAAAAAACTGTTTACCCTTTCAGTATTCTCCAAGCATAGTCATTTCATTTTTGTGCATTCAATATGTACAAGGACACCTTGCACTGAAGGAATTTACTATATTGCAGTTTAAACCTTACTATTAAAATGGTGCATTTATTATCTTATATAAATATGTTTGTATTGGTTGTTTGTACGATAAATGTAGTATATAGATTTTCTTTCTCACAATGAAGTTATTGCTGAAAATTGACCAAGCATTGACCTTTGAATCTACAAAGTCATCTGCCTCAGTGTCTCCTATCTACTTATAGTTGAATTTGTGTCCTTTCTCCCTTCTGGTAAAATTGCTGTCTGTAGCTGCCATTCTGTGAGAGTAGCTGCTTAATCCTCATGAATACATGACTTTGTGAGCATGAATAAATAAAATGTGGCTTGGTGGGTAATTGAGGTACTGTGCCACTAACAAACGAGGACACTCATTGTAAATGAGATATTTCCACAGCTAGACATATTTCCACAGCTGTGATATAAGATGACTTATATCACATTATAGCATTTACTGAAGTCATGTGTGTGACGCGAGGCGAGCGGACGAGGATGCGGAGTCGAGCCGTGAAACAGACACTTTTATTTGTGGATTTAACATATATATATATATAATGGCGTATAACACTTACAACAAGTAACGTGCAAGACGACTCTGACAAAGACGAGCACAGGACACTGCGCGAGCACACATTAAATAGACAAACAACACTATCCCCTTGTGATGACGAGACGAGCCACAGGTGCGACTGAGGAACACACCCACATCGACACACCCACGGAACTACACATAAGGACTAGACTACACAAACACACGCCCAAAGGGAGGGGTCCGAGAGCGTCACCGTGACAGAGCCCCCCACCAAGGGCAACCTCCGCCCCGGGTTGCCCAGCGCAGCTGTGACGCCCCGGACCCACATCCAAGGGCAGGCCGGGACCGCCGGGAACCACGGCGAGCGGGGAGTCGACTCCTCTGCGAGGGGCTCCACCACGACAGCGCTCAGCACACCCTCCCTGGGAAGACAGGGGAAAACACATTAGACAACGGCAAAAACACGGGAACGAACACACACACAGGCACACACACTAACATGGGCACAAAAGGGAAGAGGGGATTGGGTATAAACATGGGGACTGACACAAACACAGGCACAGAAGGGGAGGAAGCAACGGTCCCGGCCTCCATGCCTGATTCCCCGCAAACCTCGGGGGAGGCTTTCCGGCGCTGCCGGCGTGAATCCCTTGCTCTCTCTCCTGTCGCGGCGCCAGGGAATCCTGGTCCCGCCCGCGGGTGGAGCAGGGTTAAACGTCGGCTTCTGGGTGAACGCCGGCTTCTGGGTCTGGGTTGCCTTGTGTACCCTCCGAGGGGCTGCCGAAGATGGTGCACTGGGACGTGGTAGGCGCCTGGTGGCTGCCTGTCCTGACCACGCCCCTCGAGAGGGAGCAACATACCTTGGCTCTCCTCTCAGGCTCCCTTCCTCCTCAAAGGAGTACTCACTGCCCCTATCCACATCCCCACCGTATGTGCCCGATTGGCAGTCCATGGTACTGCCATCAGACAGTGAAGAATGTCGTCCTCCATCTCCTGCGTGGATGGACCTGCACTTCTCGGTGAATAGGGGCTATCCTCCATACTCTCCGTGTATGCCGTGCTCCTTGAACACTCTGAAGGGGGGGGGGCTGAGACCCTCTTCTCCCTCGCACCCGACGCGCCCTCGGGCGGAGAGAGGCTGTCGTCTTCTCCAAACTCCTCCTCCGTACGCTCTGGACTCTCCGAGGGAGAAGGGCTGAAATACTTTTCTTCATCCCGCTCGGATCCTGACGCGTATTCAGAGGGGAGAGGGCTCAGGTATTCCCGGCATAATCCTTCGTGCTCTGGGAGCACACTGAGGAAGGGCATTCCTCTTCCTCATCCACGGAGTCCTCCTCCTCGCTGGTAGGCGGTGTTTGCTCCTCTGTGGTGAAGGCTGATAGCATACACACCGCGCCCAGCGCCTTCGCCGGACTCCTCTGTCTTGTGGGAGACGCGCTTTGACCGCTGGGGTGTTCTACTTGCGGCTTCATCCGCGAGCTTGCGGTAGAACCCCGCGAGTCCTTCCTCCTTTGCTTCGGCGTCCGCAACGGATCAGGTAATCATGGATTACCTCCGCTGCTGCCTCCTCCGATTCACTGGCGAGGTAGGCACCCTGGACCTCCTTCTCGCCTTTGGAGGTCCTCACTTTGGCTGCCTGGGACTGCCGAGGGGGCGCACGCCGGTGCTTACCCTTTGCTTTTCCCCCTTGGTTCTTCTGCCCCGGACATAGCCTGGCATCCTTTCCCACGGCTCGTCTTTCTGTGACGCGAGGCGACGGATTTAGGATGCGGAGTCGAGCTGCGTGAAACAGACACTTTTATTTGTGGATTTAACATATATATATATAATGGCGTATAACACTTACAACAAGTAACGTGCAAGACGACTCTGACAAAGACGAGCACAGGACACTGCGCGAGCACACATTAAATAGACAAACAACACTATCCCCTTGTGATGACGAGACGAGCCACAGGTGCGACTGAGGAACACACCCACATCGACACACCCACGGAACTACACATAAGGACTAGACTACACAAACACACGCCCAAAGGGAGGGGTCCGAGAGCGTCACCGTGACAATGTGTCTTGCGGCACTCTCATCTTAACAAGTTTTCCTTTTTCTGTTCCCATTCAGTTACATAAAAGTCAAAGTATCACTGAGTAGCATCAGCTGCATAGTATTCCTCTCATTTTGAGAGGGTGAGGGTGTGCGTACGTGTATATTCATTTCAGTGTTCCTCTTACTTGGTTCCTAAACAGCCATATGTTATCACGCAACAAAATGTCTCTTCTGATGCCATCTTAGGGAGTTTTTCCTTGCCACTGTCGCCTCTGGCTTGCTCATTAGGGATCTGGACCCATACGATTGTAAAGCTGCTTTGTGACAGCATGTGTTGTAAAAATATATAAATATAAATAAAATTGACTTGACTTGATGCAGCCACACTCTCAATTGCTTATGAAAGGTCAATGTAGTAACTGTAATCTTCTTATACAATTACCCTGCCCCAATCCTCATTAATGTTTATTGGAGAACACTTAACCAACACTTTTTCCTAAATTTACTGTATATGGTCAAAGATGTATATACAATACAATAAAATGCTGGTCCTTAGCAGCTTTGTGTGGGATAAGAGCACAAGGTCAGCCATTGTACAGCACCCCAAGCACCAAGTGAGGTAAGGGCCTTGCTTAGTGGCTGCATGGCAGAGCTGCAATTTGAACCCACAACCTTTCAATTGAGCAGTGCTTTAACATGAAAAAATCCTAACACCTTAATTCAGTCAAGCATTTGATTTGCAGAGTGTTTTTATGTCTTCCTAGTTAGTATCTCAGAGTGCAACACTAAAGAGTAAACAGCATCTTTTTTCTGCAGGTTAGCCCAAAAGCAACAAAGCAAGTGCTGGGTCGAAATAAACTTAACTTAGCTGTGTATGGCAGATCCAGTTAATCTAGAGCAGAGTTAACATTGAGCAAGATGTCTTATCAGTGGGAAAATCTATACCGAGCAGAGATACAGCATGTTTCAAGCTAAGCTATGTGCATGTTTAGGGTTGAGTGCTCTAGTGGCAGCATGCTTTTACCCAGCAGGCAATAAGTTCAGAATGATAGAGAAAAATGAGATAAGTCTATTATAGTTCTTATTTGAAACACTGTACGCAAGATGAGGTAACAGATCATACAAAAGACTACAACAGTTTATTTTGCTGTGTCTCTTGGGCAGCGTTTCTATTAAATATTTAAATAATTACCATGCCACTACTAAACCGAGTAGTGATAGACCATTAAGGAGCATGAGATGTTACAGTGCAATATTATCTTGCTAGTTCCTTTGCAATGTAAGCTTATACACAGCAAGCCTCTATGATGTCCCTGCATGCAGCAGCTCTGGAGAAAAATAGCACGGCAGGGGAAACAATGTGATCCTTGTCACCTGTAATGTGTCTAAATAACTGCCAGCAAGAGGATGAAATAATCAAAGTCAGATTTAAAAGATATATTTTCCTGTCACTAGCCACTTTGCCACACATTTCACAGTGTTCAATATCCCACAAAAGCAGCCCTTGAAAAAGCCAACACTGATTTAGGGGTCCTTTGCTCTAGCCCATGCCCATGTGCCTGCTGCTTGACCCACTTATTTTCTCATCTTTCGTGGTACCCTCATGAGGGTTTTGCTTGCCTACTACTTTTCCCATTACAAAATGGATGCCTGCCAAGTAGCCAATGCTGCTTCTCTTCGAATGAGTTAGGATATACCGACTCAGTTCGACAGCATCATAAATCAACAGACAAAACTGACATGTGTGCAACAAGAGAGAAGAAGAGGCTGAGAACCAAACCTCATGGTCATCACAGCAGTGAATAAATATTGACAAAGCAGTAACTTAAGACATAACATTTCATAACATAACATAACATTTCGCCCAATGGAGGATGGGTTCCCTTTTGATTCTTGGTCCTCCCAAGGTTTCTTCCTAAATTCCTGCCATCTTAGGGAATTTTTCCTTGCCACTGTCGCCTTTGGCTTGCTCATTAGGGATCTGGACCCACGCAATTTGTAAAGCTGCTTTGTGACAACATGTGTTGTAAAAAGCGCTATATAAATAAAATTGAATTGAATTGAATTGAACATCAGTTAAGGTATTTTGCCGATCTCATGTTTATCACCCCACAATGGGTTGAATCAAAGTATTTGCAGCCATTGTCATTTCTTAAGTGTATCCCAAAGTCACAGCTGCTATAATATATTATTTTTTATGTAGGGGTGCACCAACATACCCTCATGAAACACTGCTCCTGTTCTTCCTCCTCTTGAGTTCCATAGACCTAATTTTGTCAATCCTCCATCTGTGGCCTTTCCTAGACTGCTAGACCAGTTGACTAGGCATGGCCTCACCTCTGCACACTTGTGGACTATAATAATAATAATACTTTATTTTAGTGCTTTTCTAAAACCCAAAGACGCTTACAAGCATCAGCACATAGGACATTAAAAACACACAGAGAGCAGAGGCTCATGAGTTATAATAGATCTTCTGGTTTGTCCCTTTCTGCTAGTTTGCTGTTTTCTGCTGACTGTGCTTCTGATTTCATGTTTGGAATGAGGATGATATTACATCTGCACATTTCCCATGCACATCCTTCCTCTCTTTTTCTGAGTCATTAAATTATTGAATTAAAGAGTAACGTAATATTTTGGCAGTAAAAATGTTTTAAAATGTGATTGATGCTCAGACATTAATCACAGAAGTTGTAGTACAAAATACAAAAACAAAGAAAGTGAAAATGGACAGAACTATCTTCAAGAGTAAGATGGATTAAGCAACCATAACAGAAGCAACAGCATGACTAAACAGTGGCAAACACTACAGAGATGAAAGCCAGACTTTACCCTGAATAGTGTAATGATGCACTCTGCTTTTTGGAAACAAACTTGGAAAGGAAAAATGTAAGTGTATAATGCAAAAAAAAATTGTAAACAAAATGTACTGTAAACATAATGTAGCTTCACTGTACAGCTTCAACATTCTCTTTTTATTTCTGAAGCATAAAATAATATAATACTAAGAAATACTGTAAAATACTACAAAATACTGCACAAATATTGTACAAGAATTTATTCCCCTGCAGTGAAAAAAAAATTCAAGGAGCATTGGTTTTTAACAATGCTATTTTATGAAAATATATGATTGTGAATGCCATAGTTGAAATGCTCAAGACCTCTGGTCAAACAATGCAACTGCATTAGATAGCATAAACAGAATGTCCATCTCCACAATGCACATCATCACATTTCTGCATTGCAATTAATTAATTAATTAATTAATCAATCAGTCAATCATGTCATAATGCATTGTTATACCCTTCTTGAATATCTTTTATTAATGACATACTTTGTTAATGTAGTTGGGCGTTATGCGTATGGGTACTAAAAAGCTAAAGCTTTTCTGAGGGAGTGCCCAGGGTTTTGCTTCTTGGTGCCCCTAAAGCATAAATTGCTTTGATTGTCTTTATACCTAATATGTCCTTCTGGAGCCACGACAAACATATTTGTCATATAGTTTCTCTCTTTACTAGATCTAATTGATAGATGTTTGAGAATGCTACTTCTAAGTAGAGTATATAGATTGTTAAGAGTGTATAAGCTTTGGGGTTATTTACTGCTCGCTCTGTTGTTAGCTTTACATACATGCAAGAGATCAGACTATACAATATATTTCAACAGCTGGAACTGTCTTGAAGTAGCGTGACTGTTCTTATGTCCTAAAAAGAGATCAACTTCACAGATCAATGTGTGTGTATAATAAATTAATCTGCATATATCCGCGACCCGGACCCGGATAAGCGGAAGAAAATGGATGGATGGATGGATATCCAGTGGCGCAGTATGCAATGCAAGATTTGTGCAAAAGCCATGTTATCAATATCTTAAAAATATATGCAAAACTTTGTAGGGATTTGGGGGAAATTTGAAAATAACTATAAATAAATATGACAATTGCATTTTATGTAAAAGAATAACATTGATACAGAGATTGCACCATACTTTCATTTTTGCTGTCTGAACATTTAAATATTGCTTGGTGTAAGTGGCAATATTTTAGTAAAACTAATAAACATGACAAATGTAAGTGTATGGAACTCTGATATATTAAGCCAAAGCTTTTATGGAATGGTGCCATTTGAGGGAGCATGCTAATGAGGAGAATATGGGAGGGGAATCTTAAAAAACTTTGAACAAGTTTCAGAATTTGACAAACATTTTTCTTTGCTGCAGTTCATGTAAAACATATGCCTAATATGCCTTTTAGTCTATTCATAGATTAACATTTTGCCAGCTGCTGATTTTAGATTGGAATTTTTCATCTGTATGCTTTAGAAATAAATAGTTGTATTTCCATATGGGCAGAGCTACCAAAACATGTCTTTGGATGCTCTCAAACATGTTTTTATAGAGTTTATCCTAACCTTTAAACTGTCACTACCTGAACATTCGTCATTTCACCTTTTAATGGCACTGAACTCAACAGAACAACACAATTAAATTACAGAAATCTGTGTCTTTAGATATATAGTACTTCAACAAAATTTGCACTACTTTATTGTTCCTTTATTGGCATCAGCTGCTGAGCTAATCTCTTTGAAGTCATATTCCTTTCATCAGTACAATTCCTATGTTCTGCAGCCAAATAAGGACAAGCAAAATCACACCAAATTTGCAATATTAGACATTGTAGAAGGTAAAGTTTTAAGAATTAGTTTGTTAGCTCTATAGGCTGCAGGGTTGATAAACAGATTAAAAGGCTCATAGAGCATAGGCATTGTAGGCATTAATTTGAAATTGTTGTTGTATAGGACAGCAAGATTGTATTGTTTCTTCAGCAGTAGTATCCGTTAAACTGCCAGGATTTACTTATAATTGTTCTGCTAGAAAAACTTTGGCAAAAATTTAGTATAAAATCAAAGGTGCATGTATTTAGATACAACATCCATTGTCACAAATGGTGTCCAGATCTTTAATGAGCAAGTGGTGACAGTGGCCAGGAAAAACTCCCTGGGTGGATTAAAAGAAGAAACCTTGAGAGGACCAAGACTCAAGGGGGAACAATCCTCTTTTAAATTAGTCAATGTTGTCCATATTCACATAGAAAACATCTTAAACTGGCAGCACCTGATGACTAGAGAATGCAAATCCTAACTTTATTTTAAACTGACCATGTCACGGTGAGCAAGGGAGGGGAAGCCGAGACAGTGGTGCAAACATAGAACATTTAATATGAACATGCAGACATACACAAACGACAACACAAATGGCAACTCAATAACTGACAATGGAGGGCAAAACATGACAGTTTAAATACTGTCATACTAATGAGAGGAAAACAAGAGACAAGTGAAACAGGAGGCAGACCAAAAAAGAGTAACAACAAAAATTACAACAACAGCCAGCAACAACAGCATAACAGACAAACACAGTGGACCATACCAATGTGTAGGTACCATGCCAAACCAGCAGGTGGCAGTACCACTGGAATTACATCAAACAAGCTTGCTTCGACGGAAGAAAGGGTGTGTCTAAAGTACGCGAAATTCAGGTGTTTAAATACCTTGATCAGCTCCACCATCGCTCTCTTCTCTCTGGTTTGACCCGCACCGAGGTTAGACCTATTTAAGAGAGGATTCACCATCTCTCTCTCTGATTTTCTTTATTGCGAGCATGCGAACTCCGGTACGACTAACAGCAAACAGCTGAAAGTCCTATTACTTAATTAACGAGCCCAAGTAACGGTGTAATCCAACAACCGACTGATCAACGTTGCCACAGCAACAGATTCACCGACCTACTTCTATCAAGCTTGCTAACGCGGCCACACGGACTGACACAAAGGCGATCAATTCCCTGTCGTTAAACCATGGATGAGACTCACATTCCTGGACTCCGTATCAAGAAGGACTATTCCCAGGACACCTGGACGACGTCGCTTTTATCAATGAGGAATCTGTGATGGAAATTCCTTCCTAATTCCAGGAGAATTCAGCGAAGACGACGAAACCACCCAAAATCCTCAATATGTGAGAGTCTAACTGCTGGGCATAGCTTTTCAAAGGGCATAGTTATTTGAACTGCAGACTTAACCAAGTTTCAGTTAAGACATTCTGTTTTTATGTTCAGCTTTCTTTAAGACAATCCAGATTTGTTCATACAAAGTTCTATGTGCTGTGCATGTGCTCTGTCTAATTTATAACCGATATAGTCTTCCCCATTCTCGGACACACCACATTAATTTTTAGTTATTAAGCCAGCGCCATTATCCTTTGTTCTGACGACGTTAGAATAAACCAGCTGAGCTCATACAGCCACGCTACACTACTGTTCAAAGTTGGCACCATTTTAGTTACTTTGTTCTCCATAATAGAACAGATTACAATTCCCGCCTCCTCACACGCGCAAGACTGCCCAAGCGCGCACACATTTACTCTCCCCCTTTTACACATTCACACACACTAGATGCCGAGCCTTCGCTGTAAATATACTGATCCCTGTTGATGCTGTTTGTTATAGCGCTTTTTACAACACATGTTATCACAAAGCAGCTTTACAATCGTATGGGTGCAGATCCCTAATGAGCAAGCCAGAGGCGACAGTGGCAAGGAAAAACTCCCTAAGATGGCAGGAATTTAGGAAGAAACCTTGGGAGGACCAAGACTCAAAAGGGAACCCATCCTCCATTGGGTGGCCCGCTAGCAGATGTCCGCATTCATAGTTCAAGTATAGTTCAAATATAGTCCTGTGGTTATAGTTATAATTCCAGGCCGAGTAGTCACAGTCCCTTCAGTGTAGATGGTGAGCCTCAGGTAGGAGTTGGCATCAGCGAGTCCTCTTGCGGCAATGGCACATACGACCACGGCATCGGCACATCCACTGGCAAGCCAGACCATCTCCTAGGTGCTTGTGTTGCGTTTTCTTTTTGTAGAAGCATGCAATCAAGATATAAAATACAGGTTGAGTATGTGAACATCAATTTAGACAACCATCGATTTAACAGACATACATAGCTCACATGCCAGTGATAAGCATGTGGCTCCGGCAGGCTTATCTATAGCAGCATGACTAAAGGGTGGAGCCTGGGGGTGACCACAGTCAAGAGGGCTTACTGAGACATTGCTTTCCACCCAAGTCATTGTCACAATAAGAGTGATCACATGACATGGCTAAATGACAGCATCAACATCTCAGATAACCAGAAAGCTCAATGACTGGAGGTCCCCAAGCTCCACACCTTCATAAGTAGAATACTAACTGAAGGCTTGATTAAATAGGTGAGTCTTAAGTCTAGATTTAAAGATTGGAACTGTGTCAGAATCTCGGATTTGAGCTGGGAGGCTATTCCATAACTGAGGGGCTTTAAAGGAGAAAGCTCTGCCTATGGCTGTAGTTTCACTAATTTTTGGAACCAAGAGAAATCCTGTATTTTGGGAGCGCAGAAGGCGAGATGGGTTATAGTATGCAATGAGTTCACTCAGATATTGTGGAGCAAGACCGTTTAAAGCCTTATAGGTCAGCAGAAGAATTTTCAATCTGATATTTAACCGGAAGCCAGTGTAATGCCGAGAGAGTAGGACTAATATGATCGCATTTTCTACCTCTAGTTAGGACTCTAGCTGCAGCATTCTGTACAAGTTGGAGTTTCTTTAGGGACTGTTTAGAGCATCCAATTAGAAGACCATTACAGTATTCCAATCTTGATGAGACAAAAGCATGGATCAGCTTCTCTGCATCAGCTAATGAAAAGTAAATGGAAAAAGGCAACCTTAGTGACATTGCATATATGTGTATCAAATGAAAGATCCGAATCAATAGTGACACCTAAGCTTTTCGCAGAAGATTTAGGTGTAACTGAAAAGTCATCTAGGGTGAGAGGGATAGCAGACCAATTGCTTCTAGCAGCTTTTGGTCCAAGAAGCTACACCTCAGTCTTATGTCTAATGAAGGACACATTAAGACAAAGAGGAGAAGGCCAAGAGGAGAGAATTTATCTTGTTATCCATGGAATAGCCATCCTGTTATTAAATCCTGGGACTAAATTAAACCCTGACCCAATGTCAGTTATTAAGATGGCCTGTTTTTATTGTCCATACTACATCTGTGTTTTTGAACTATACTTGAACTTATTTTTAAAAATATTAGAAGGAAATATATTTTTATGAATATAGATCACCCTTTTGATTCTAGACTTAAATAAATATCTCATATTAAGTACTTTTATTCCACAAAAGAACAGAAATAATTCACTTGAAACATACTGTAGACTGGTAGAACTAGAGTTTGAAAACAACCTCTAAAACAGGAAGCAAATTCATTAAAATATATGAGAAGCTTATAAGTGCACATATACACAGGATATGATGTTAGAATATCCAATGCCAATAGAGCTCCATTAGAGCTGAACATAGGACTATGTTTCATTCCAAATAGCACGGCATTGCAAGCTCCTCTCAGGGGTCCCTAGTGACTAAGGCCAGCACTGTCAATGTCTGCTCCATGCCACCAGTTCCTTCTGGACCTTCTACTTTACATAATGACATGACATCCTCAGATGCTTCACCTTTATAGTGCATTATCCCAATAAATCTTTAAAATCTGATATAAATTATAGTACTCATTTTTATTGTTTCTTAAGGATCTTCCACTATTGGACAAAAATATGTTAAAAGACACATGAATTGCCTTATACTGACATTGATCATGAACTGCTGCTCGACCCATTAGAACATTACCTTAACACCAGAGTAACACTGAAGGCATCGAGTATATTTGCATTGGAAAAATATGTCATACAGAGTTTTCACCTTTTAAATACTTTGCTAGATTCTCTAGATTATAGACATGGCTAAATCAATTGTCACAAAGTAATGAACTGTAACATTGCAGGGTGTGAGCAGGACACTGAGAGCTGCGCTTGAGCAGCGCCCGTTTTCCACCCCTACGGAAAGACCCGGGACCGCCGGGAACCTCGGCTCGCGGGAGTCGACTCCTCTGTGAGGGGCTCCACCGGTAGGCTAGGTGCCCCAGTCTCTCTCCTCCGTACCTCAGTGGGTTCACCCCGCAGCCACGCTCCTCTCGAGATAGCCTTGGGGAGGGCGTCACCGTGCTCCTCCTCCGGGTCCCCTCCTACCTCTGAGGAGCAGCCACTCCGCATACTGGTGGTCCTGGCCGTATTGTCCTCCTCACAGTCCATCCCCTCCCCCTCAGAGAGCGATAGAGGACGGTCCCAGGCAGTGCCCTCTCGCCAAGTCCACCCCACCTCCGGGGTGCGCTCTTGGAGAAATCCATGCCCTCCTCCTCAGAGAGAGGCAGAGGCACTTCCTCCATTTGATTCCCCTTGCTCACGCCTTCCTCCTCCCCGTCGGAATACTCTGAGCAGGGCTGGCATCATCACCGTAACACTCGGTGGGGACCGAGTACACGGATGGCTGGGGAATGACGTCCTCACCGTAATACTCGGTGGCAGCCGAGTACACGGACGGAGGGGGACTGATGTCATCATCGTCGTACTCGGTGGAAGCCGAGAACACGGACGGAGGGGGACTGATGTCATCATCGTCGTACTTGGTGGAAGCCGAGTACACGGACGGAGGGGGACTGACGTCATCATCGTCATACTCCACTGACGGCGGGCCCTCTTCCTCACTGTCGGGCTGCCCCACCACTGCTGCGGAGGAGATCCAAAACACTGCCCCTGCGCTCTCCCTGGACTCCTCTTTCCGGGGGGAAGCGTTCATCGGCCGCTGGCGGGTTCTATTTCTTATGGCTTGGTCTGCGTGCTCGCGGTAGAACCCCGCCAGTCCTTCCTCCTTTGCCTCGCGCTTGCAGCGGATCAGGTAATCGTGTATTACCTCCGCTGCTGCCTCCTCTGACTCACTGCAGAGATAGGCACATTGGTCCTCCACCTCGTCCTTGGAGGTCCTCCCTCTGGCTGCACAGGACTGTCGGGGAGAGGGCGCACTTTCCCCTTCTTGGCCCTTCTGTCCCTTGTATAGCCAGGCATTCTCTCCTACTTTCTGTAACGGCGGTGAGAGGACGAGGATGCGGAGTTGAGCTTTGTTTTGTACAGACAGTTTATTCAACATATAATGAAAATTAGCGCTGAAGCGCGTTCGACATTTAAAATTGACATGGACTCAAACAAGGACGAGCACGGGACACTGCGTAAACGCACATTAAATAGACGAACAACACTCTCCCCTTGTGATGACGAGACGAGCTACAGGTGAGACTGATGAACACACCCACACCAACACACACCCACGGAACTACACATACGGACTTAGACGACATAAACACACGCCCAAAGGAAGATTCAGATTCAGATTGTGTTTAACCTTGTGGCAAACATTCAAAACCTCACAAACAGCAATTGTCATTTTGGTGATACTTGAACCAAAATATGTACTAATGTTGCTTGTACCTTCAGCTAGCATAGCCTTCTTGGCAATCTCTCTGGAAGCATGCTGTGTCAGGTTATATTTCCACTGACTGCCTTACCCATTTTTGGAATTTTTTTTTAATTCCCATCATTTGTTGTAGCTACAGTCTTTTATTTTTGGCAGATTCATCCATTTTGAAGAATGAATGAATCCTTGTAAGCAAATATTGTAACGTACCTGCTACTTTCACCTTCAGTTAACAAAACCTGTTAAAAAGACTAAAATTGGATGACAGGAGTACATTCAGTATGCCTGCTGTTAAAGTAGTGAAGACGGTTGTTTTAAAGTCAATAATGTAGTTGCAACACGTGACTGTTAACATTGTTGTTTTCTCTTTGATTGCCCTCTGCTGATTTTAATAAGTGAGCTCAAGGTTCTGTGAAATGTGTTTTGTTATATGGGGCTAAGAAAGTCTCATATTCTGTTTTCCACAGAAAGTGGGATGTCCCAGCTAATCCAGGATGGTTGACAGTCCTAGTCAGAGTTGTAGCTACTCCAGAGGGTGCACAGTTTCTGAACCCATTAGAGTAAATGGAGTGTGTACAGGAATATGGAAGCATCAGTTTTAGTTTATCTGATGGCATTACTGGGAAATATGGTGTTATCTCAGATTCTTCATCACCAATGAGGGAGTTCTAATCCTATGTTGACATTATCTCTTAGATACGTAAAAATGATATAAAAATGAACAACAAAAGAACATTTCATAAACAGAAAACGTGCCAATGTTATACAGTATAGATATATATAGTTATATATCTATAACAGCATAACCCCATAACAAATCAAGTCAAGTAAATTTTATTTATATAGCGCTTTTTACAACACATGTTGTCTCAAAGCAGCTTTACAAATTGTATGGGTCCAGATCCCTAATGAGCAAGCCAAAAGCGACAGTGGCAAGGAAAAACTCCCTAAGATGGCGGGGAAATAGGAAGAAACCTTGGGAGGACCAAGACTCAAAAAGGAACCCATCCTCCATTGGGTGGCCCGTTAGCACCAGTCCGTATTTGTGAACAAGAGGTGGTTCTACAGTTATAGCTTAAAGTTCTTGTTCCCCGGCCAAGTAGTCACAGTCCCTTCGGTGCAGATGGTGAGCCTCAGGTAGGAGCCAGCATCAGCACGTCCCCTTATGACAATGGTACATCCAACCCCGGCATCAGTACATCCACCGGCGAGCCAGACCATCTCCCAGGTGCTTGTAGGTGCTTGCATGCAGTCGTCTTGGGTAGAAGCATGCAAAAAGATGGACAATACAGACTGAGTGTGAGGATGTCAATTTAACCACCATTGATTTAAATGTACATAGCTCATGTGCCAGTGATTAGCATGTAGCTCCGGCAGGCTAATCTATAGCAGCATAACTAAAGGGAGGGGTCCAGAGGTGACCACAGTCATGAGGGCTCACTGAGACATTGCTATCCAGTCAAGTCAGTCACAACTAGAGTGATGCCATGACACAGCTGGATGACAGCATCAATATCTCAGATTACCAGAAATCTCAACGTCTGGGGGCCCCTGAGCCCCGCACCTTACTAGGGGAATATTTAACTGAAGGCTTGATTATATAGGTGAGTCTTAAGTCTAGATTTAAAGATTGGAACTGTGTCAGAATCTCGGATTGGAGCTGGAAGGCTATTCCATAATTGAGGGGCTTTAAAAGAGAAAGCTCTGCCTCCGGCTGTAGTCTTACAAATTTTTGGAACTAAGAGAAATCCAGCATTTTGGGAGCATAAAGGCCGAGATGGGTTGTAGTAAGCAATGAGTTCACTCAGATATTGTGGGGCAAGACCATTTAACGCCTTATACGTAAAGAGAAGAATTTTAAATTCAATTCGATGTTTAATCGGAAGCCAATGTAATGCCGCGAGAGTGGGACTAATATGATCGAATTTTCTAGCCTTAGTTAGGACTCTAGCTGTAGCATTCTGTACAAGTTGTAGCTTCTTTATGGACTGTTTAGAGCATCCAATTAGAAGACCATTACAGTAGTCCAATCTTGACGAGACAAAAGCATGGACTAGCTTCTCTGCATCAGGTAATAAAAGTAAGTGTCTCAGCTTGGCGATATTACGTAAATGGAAAAAAGGCAGCCTTAGTGACATTGCATATATGTGTGTCAAATGAAAGATCCGAATCAATAGTGACACCTAAGCTTTTCGCAGAAGATTTAGGTGTAACTGAAAAGTCATCTAGGGTGAGAGGGATATCAGACCAATTGCTTCTAGCAGCTTTAGGCCCAAGAATCAGCACCTCAGTCTTATCAGAATTTAGTTGAAGAAAATTAGACGCCATCCAGTTTTTAATGTCCTGGACGCAGCTCTCAATCTTGAGAATAGTGGTGATATCATCCGGATTGGAAGATATATACAACTGAGTATCATCTGCGTAGCAATGGAAGCTAATACCATGCCTACGGATGATAGTGCCCAGTGGAAGCATATATAATGAAAATAATATGGGTGCCAGTACAGATCCTTGAGGGACACCATATTTTACCTTAGAACGCTCTGAGAATTCGTTGTTCACTAGTACAAATTGGTAACGATCTGTCAGGTAGGACCTGAACCAGGAGAGTGCTTGACCTCTTATACCAATGAGTGTCTCCAGCCTATTAAGTAGAATATTATGATCAATGGTGTCAAAAGCCGCACTGAGGTCTAGCAGTATGAGAAAAGAAATGTCTCCTTTATCAGAGGATATTAAGAGATCATTTAGTACTTTAGTCAGTGCAGTTTCAGTGCTGTGGTGGGGTCTAAATCCAGACTGAAATAATTCTAAGACATGTTCTGTCTGTAGGAAGGAAGAGAGTTGTGAAGAAACTACTTTCTCTAGAATTTTGGATATGAATGACAAATTAGAGATAGGCCTATAGTTGGACATTTCCTGGGGGTTAAGACCAGGTTTTTTAATTAGCGGCTTGATAACTGCAAGTTTAAATGAACTGGGAATATAGCCCAGGCTCAGAGAGCAGTTTATTATAGTGAGCAAAGGTTCTATATTGCTATGCAGTAATTCTTTAAGTAAATGGGTTGGTACTGCATCTAGTATGCATGTGGAGGGCTTGGCACATTCCACCAATGATATAAGCTCCACACGACCAATTGGGGAGAAGTACTCTAACAGGGCATCAGAGCTGACCAGACAGCTGTCAAGGTGCATAGGCATGTTGACAGGCTCTGAGATAGCACAACCAAATTTTTTCCCTAATTTTATCAATCTTATCATTAAAGAATTTCATAAAATTATTACTGCTACACTCTAGTGGGATTAGTGGATTGATTTGATCACGGCTCCTTGTTAGGCTGGAAACAGTTTTAAATAGGGTGCAGAATTGTTTTTATGTTTTTCTATTAAAGCTGATAAGTATGAGGATTTTGCCGTATGGAGGGCATGCTTATATTCACTAAGGCTGCTTTTCCATGATAGTCTAAACACTTCTAACTTTGAATTTCGCCATTTACGCTCCAGGATCCTTGCGGGACGGCCAGAGGGTAACCACACATTCCAACCACATCAGTGTCACAAACCCAAATGAACGTGTGAATTTGCCAGAAGACTCGGTCAGCACCTACAATTCCCAGTATTCTTTATGACCTGAAAGTGTTAGGCTCTGCATCTTCATATAAAGGAAGTTAACCAACCAGTAAGACTAGTTTTAAAAATGTGTTTCTTAGTCCCAAAATAAAGCTGGAAGGTTATTCCATTACCTTATGGGGCTTTATAGTAAAAGGCTTTTTTCTTCAATGGCAATCTTACTAATTCTAGGAATTCTAGGAAGACAATCCCTGCATTTTGAATACCCCATACATTTGGTTAGTTATGACCTTCAACTAGTTCACTCCAATACTGTTAGAACTTTGCACATCAACAGCAAATTTAAACTTGACTCAAAATTTAACTGTGAATCTCAAAATTTAATTGACTCAAATAGGGGTGGGAGATATATCGAATATACTCGATGTATCGATGTATGTTATCTTTGAGATATAAAAAATTATTATATCGCGAACATCGAGTATAAATTTGCTTCTATCTGCCAGCGTGAGAGTTGCCTGAAACTCCGCTTGTCCACATCTCGACCTTCACCAAATAAAACGCAAATGCAACCAGCCCAGAAGCAAATGACTCTGGCTGCTTCGTTTCAAAAGCAATCCCATATGACAAAAAAAGTGATAGATTCCCCCTTTTTGCCTCAAAGTGTAAAATATCTCCAATAGAAACCGCTAATGCATATATACAAAATGTAAAAGAAATTTTTAATGGAGACATCTGTTGCAGGCACTAGATTCATACTGGTGTGACTACTGTATACATCAAAGGGATAAATCGATTATTTATGGAGTGTTTTAGAGGAGATTTCAAAATATCGCGATATATATCGTGTATGGAGATATAGCCTAAAAATCTCGCGAAATTATTTTTAGGCCATATCGCCCAGCCCTAGACTCAAAATTTAAATAGGTCTAATATGGTAAAACATTCTAATCCATAACATGGTGCGTATATACTGTATGTGTATATACATTTATACATGTGTGTGTGTGTGCATGTGTATACGTGTGTATGGGTGGGTGGTTATTTGAGCGAACAGGTGTTTTAGCCACTAGCATTTTTCAGCAATTTTACTTCAGAGATATTTTCAATCATTTTCCAGATAGACACTACATGGCTTTAAAAGCCCATCATCAAAATTGCTGGTCTCTTATTTTGTGACCTCAGCTACCAAGAAGCCAAGATGTGGCTGTTAGTTGGCATATGCAGACTATGCTACCAGCTTTAATGCTTTTCTCTGATTTGACACTAGAAGGGGGGCTTCGCAATGGTGTCCTGACAGTGCCGGTTAGAGTAAAATCTGATAAATGTGTAGCTTTGATTGCTATTATGTCAGTTGTATATTGCTGGATCATCTCATTCAGTTGAACAAAAAGTCAAAGTAAAAGTTTTTTTTATTTTATTGTCAATACTGCATTATGTACAGAACATACAGAGGATTGAAACTGCATTTCCCTCCTACCCAGGTGCCAGGTGCAGCAGTAAACATTGCATATTAAATTAAAAAAACTACACAATAAGCATTAAATAAATAAACGTGATGTGACAGAAGCAGCCGGAGGCACTATCAGGGCTGTGTGATCTTTAACGTCCATCGTCACGCAAATACAGATACACAGCACACGTTAAAAAATGGCTAAGGCATCGCTGCAAGCGGATGCACAGTAATCACCACTCAGCAAGAAACAGAGAACAGGTACAACGTGGCAAGGGTGACGAGATGCTAGCTCTCTCATGACAGGCACGTGGAATATCCAGCATCAGACGGCTGGACCTGTACAGGTATTTAAAGAGTGAGAAAACTGACGATGCGTGAGTACAATCACCTAAGGGGGTGTGTCAATATACAGGTGACTGGGAGCAGGGATGTGTATGTGAGAAGGAACGTCTAAGAGTGGGCATCTTCCCTGAGCTCTGGCACCGGCCTACCGTGTATTTGTGTGTGTGTGTAAAATAAATGGTTGTATATGTTATTATGCAATGGTTGTTAATAGTGACTCTATTGAACTGACAATGGCTGATCTTGCTTGGTTCTATTAAGTAATGGAAATATTGCTTTCTGATAAGTGCTTGCATTCAGATTTGCTACCAGTTTAATGTTGCAGCTGCCACTGACGTTGCAACCTTTCCAAATTGCACTATGAAATGTCCAAAAGCACAAGCTCCAACTATGTTAGCTTTCTGAACACATGCACACACACACCCACACACCACATATTCTTATTAGTTTTTCTTCCAACAAATAACTGTTTTTACTGTTAGCTGGTCAATAATTCCTATTTAATTTTAACAAAGCTGGTAAATGAATCAAAACCATAAAGCATCTCAGTTGTAAATTCTCATATTTTGTTAAAGTAATAACATGCAATGAAAAGAATTATGTTTGTTAGTTTGGCATTGAAAAAAAAATCCTGTGTTGCTTTTACAGCTCAGTGATTACATTAGAACTCAGTGAATTGACTGTTGTCATTCACTAACTAATTATAGTACTTCGATTAATTCTTAATAACCACAAATTACACTGCATGCCTTACACTGTCAGAAGGTGTTCTAGGTTTAAATGCATTGTCCTGCATCTGCAATATCTGCTTTTCTTCCTGTTATTGTATTGCTCTTGCATTGTTACTGGATTGAAATACACTTAGCAGACCTGTTCTGGTTGTTGTTGTATAGACTATATTAAATGTAAAGCATAATATGTAGACTGAATTACTAGAATCTTCCTCAACTAGGGAGCCGAAGTTTACTCTTTTGTTGGTCTCATCTCCAAGATATTTGTGTACAAAACATTGAGCACTTTGTCTAGTGTCATTCTGGTTATTCAGACCTGACACATTTCTATGGTAACCATACAAACTACCAGCTGGCTATTCACGCAGTAAAACAGAAGCAGAATTGATTAACAATTAACAAATTAATATAATCTCTTCAGGTTATCTGCATATGGCTGTCAGATCTGCTTTCATGTGTACTTTTGTCATGTTTTTCCATGTTACACTCATATATGGTTTCATGCAAAACGTTCTTCTGCTAAAGGTGCACACTCCAGTGCTTTGATCATTCTGCTACTCATGAACTGGTAATTAGCTGGGCTGCTTATATACTGAGCCGTTTGTACACAAGGGGGATGCCTTTCTCCTCCCAAAGTTGTCTTTAGCACTGTCAGGCTGGCTTGATCATTGAGGACATTGATGAATGTCATCAAGTGTGATGAAGAGTGACCAGGTGCGACGATATATATATATATATATATATGCACAATAAACGACATGCAAACATTTACCACAAACAGTTCATAAACACTCACAGGTAACTGTATAGACACAGCAGGCATTGAAGACAATGACCACGAACTGATGAACACGGATTAAAATACAAAAACATTGGAATGAGAGGCAGGTGCAGCAGGAACAGGCTGACAAGAGTGTGGCAACATGTGGGGAACATACACAAAGGCTAATATAACAGGAAGCTTACATATTATTAGAAGTTTAAGTACACACACAGTTGTGTCCTGTCTTTCTTATTTCCTGGAATTAATTTTTATTTATCTACAATAACTCGTGTGATGTTGCATATGATGAGGATTGACAAAATGGGTCCTAAAATCCTTAAAATCTAATTCAGAAAATAATCTAATTAAAAACAATCTTGATTTCATCCTCATATTCACAAATGGGTAAATGAGCAGTACGTAATAGTTCCAATGATTCATGACTTTCAGGACATTCATTAAATTTCAGGACATTCTATCATGGCACTACCTAATATCTAATATCTAATAACAGCAAAATTATAAACAAAAATGGATTTCTGTGAGGCTATTGTTCTTCAAATACTGAATTATGTTGTGCTTTGACCAAAACTACCAGCTTACTGCTTATCTTATCCAACTGTACACTATTCATCTGAATCTGACCCTTTACACTATTCATTGCATGAAGTTTAGGTTTTTCCAACTATGACAAAATCTCTCACAAAACTGTGTATATTAAGGGGGAGGAGCAATAGACATCGATTGATGGTAAGATACAATCTACCTGCCTATAAGAAAAAAGGCCAGGTGTGAAAGTTAGAGTTTTGCTGTGTGTCCTGGTTAGGGGGTTAACATTATAGAATCTGAGGCTCACAGTATCTAGCACACTCAACTGATATTTCCTTTTTGTCTTGCTGTCTCCCCTGTCAGTGTGAAGAGGGCTTGGTGGCATCTTGATTGTTATTTTTGATTTGCTGTAAATGGTTCTTGTACAGCCTAATGGCTGTTTAGTGCACTGCTATTTCCTCAATTGGTGTAATTAATCTGGTCCAAACACCGCAGAATTCATGTCATTTTACACTGACACTGACCTGTGTGAACAAGACATCTGCATTTTGCAAGACTTTCTTTGGTTTCAAGGGCTGGTTGTCTGCATATGTATGTGTGTGTCTGTGGTTGTGTGTGTCTGTGTGTCTGTGTACACGCACATATCCATGTGCTTTGCTTATGTGCACTTTAGAACTTCCAGGTTAAGGTCTGGCTCTATCACCTAAGGAGAGGAAATTCTTCAGCAGATGGCAAGCCTTTAGGGTCCATGGCACATTGTCGCCACTGAATTACAGTCCAGAGGGAGAAAGGATGCCTGATAACCTCTATCACGAGGTTCCATCTGCTGAATACTAAGCAATGACATTGTAATTGGAGATGCACACAGTGTTTCAACAACTTGATGAAGAATTGATGCCTTGTGTTAACCAGGAGATCCTTGACTAGAAACGTATTGCTCAGGCATTGTGCATGGAACCCATAGTCACATGGTTTCTTTGTTGTTTGCCAGTAGTGTGGTGTGTGTGCTCTGCATTGGAGCATATTTATTTGTGGGCATGCACACTAAATTTGTGTGTGTGTGTGTGTGAGTGAGTATACCTTTGTACACATGTGTGCTTCTAAGTTAATTTACCTAATAATTTCATTGTTCTAATATTGGAGTAGATTGCTTTGTGGACCTCAAGGCAATAAGATGATTATGATGATGATAAAAGTTCTCACTTATTTGAAAAAAATATATCAAGAGCAAAAAACATGAATGGGAAGTGATCATTGTTCACCAATTCATTTTTTTTACAAGTAGGAATTTGTGATTCCTTCCACAGCTTTTATTCATCATATGAATGACCCACAATCCACATTGCCAGCAGACACATGCAAAATAGTCTATTGTCTTTAGTCTATAGTCTCCTTTTGGACAAGAAGGTGTCTGTTGTAGTATATACAATAACCATCAAACCACTGTAGACCATCTTCTGTTTGTTTTGCAAATCTATTGTAGTTCATGAATGCCTAGACAAGACGGTGCATCTAATTGTGACTAAAGCATCTCTCCATGCACATGTATAATATTGTGCCATTCATTTGTCCCCACTGCTACAGAATCCTTTTCAAGCACAATTAATTCTGATGTAATTGCACAATACTCGATGCAAGAAAAACATTAAGATAACTGCTACGTACATAATTCATTTTGGCTGTTGTTTAAATGAAAATGCCAATATATGTGTAGAAAATTCATCTGTATACAGTCAACAGACCACATATGCAACATTTTTTATCTGGGCGATTTGTTTTTCTATGTCTTTTTTTAAGTGCATGTTGAGAAGATGCATGAGAGGGCATTCTTCCCTGTCTGTTAAGGATATCAAGCAGCCATAACCTCTCCAGAAAGACCAGCTGTTTCCACTTATAGAATGGCAGCAAGATGTCACTTTCTATTCGGACGAGTGAAACTGTCACAAGTCATTAATCCAGGACTGTGCATTGTCACGCCCAGCATAGTGCAGACACACACAGGCACATGCACACAGACATGCACCAACTGACTGCACTGTTTACTGCAACCTAGAACATGCTTTAAACAGGTGTCTTACAGGCTCACAGGTTCGCAGCATCTTTACCACACCTGTTCCTACACTGTGTATTTCACTGTCCTGCCCTTTGTTTGATAGTTTATTTGTCTCTATGAGTGAACGGGCCTCATGTAAGGTCTGCCATGTGCACACAGTGCAGCTGTTCTTACCAAGCCCTTAGCAAAACCAATGTAATTATGATGCCTCATAATTACATTCTAAAGTAATGCAGTTCCTGGTACATGGAGGTTAAATATTCCTTACACAGTAACATCCTGAATGCTGGAGGATTTTTTGGTGTTATTGTTGGTGGTGGTGGGTCTTTTTGGCAGTGTTTTGGTGATTTATGCTTCTTGTGTATTTTCAATGAGGCATAGAACTGTTAGGATAATGCTTTTAAAGGGGTATCAACTGTCCTAGCCATAAAAAGTCAAGAAATCTGTTTAGTGCACTTAATACAAACTTTGTATTTGTGCTTTCCTGGTGCTTCATCAAATCAGTAAAGCTCTGAAATACCACAAAAATTATGAATAAAGGCTTGAATAAGCAACTTTGAAGGTCACATGATAAAGAGCTCTTTGCAGTTACTGTACAATGAGTCATCCTCCCTTTGATCAAAGGAAAGAAGTTTCATCTGTGTATAGTGGGTGTATAGCTGGTTCCTATGTGTTAGCGTTTGGATAAGCAGCCCTTGTACACGAACACTACGTTTGTATAGTACATCTTCTACTACTCCGAAATACATGCTTCGCACAAGTGAGGACCCATTACTGTCTGGACTACTTCTCAGAGCATTTGAACTTATCTTATCAGACATATAGAGTTCTTCAGACCATACAGAAAGGTTGGAGCACGTAATGATGCATGGTTGAATACTCTGGGTCGAGGTTTTTCAGAAGTGAGGAGCAGTATCACCATGTTTCAGGTTTGGGGCTTTTCTAAGATGTACAAAAATTATCCCTTACACATCAAGCTAGATGTTGCATGTACATGATGTAGAGGATGTCTCACTGTGATGGATAAGCATTGCATCAGATACCGGTGAAACGGAAGAGAAAATCCACTGTGATCTTACACCGTTCTATAACACTGTGTAGTCTGCTGGATATAAATCTTATGCTACTTTGGTGGAAGGGAGATCATTCCATTTTGTTCCCTGGATGTTGTAATATTTATTTCATATAGGATTTAAAAATTAATAAAAGGAGAATCAGAAATGCCACGAATCAACAGAGTAGCACTTGCAGCTTCTCAGTGTTAAGTGAAAAGTATGGGCCATTTTTGCAGGCTATGTCTGAAAATCTTTTTTTCATGAATTATGCCTGCTTTTGTGCTTGTAAGACTATATAGACCTGCACACAATTAATTTGGTCATATAGCACTAATCATTTATGGAAACCTTATTGTCGAAGAGAAAACAAAATGAAACAAAATTAAACATGATTAAGAATAGAAAAAAAATTATGGAAAATGTTCCTTTTTAATATGACATATGCACTTTCACAAAACTTTCACAAAACACAAAAAAGTCTGCAGTTATATTCCTGAACACTTCTCTATTGCTTAACCTGTTTTCAGTGTATTAGAAAAACAGCTCATATCACTAGAGCCTAATTTGACACAGGTATTGATTACTTCATAAGTTAATTGGTCAAGGTAAATTAGCCTGGTGGTTTTCTAACCCGAGCCACTCTCAGACTGAATGAAGAAACTGACCCAATTAAAACTCAACGCATAACTTCTGCATGGAGTAAAGTCTTATACAGTACTGTAAACTCTTTACACCTCAATGCTTTTATTCATCAGTAGGAAAAATGGCCTCTTTATGGCCTGACCTTGCATGGTGGCCATTGACAAATGCATGATCCAGTGCAGATTTCATTAGGGAGAGTAACTCATCTTCATTGATCAAACTGAGAACTAGATGGAAGGGCTCAGCAGGAGGAGTACCTCTGTGCTGATCAAAGAGCTGCAACCACAGTGTTCACATGCTCATACCATTCCAGGCTGCAGGGAGGAGTGTGCTTCCCGACCTCGTTATGTGAATCCATTTAACAGTATGCATCAGTGCTAATCCACAGGCAATGCAAAATGTGTTGGTCTTCAGCTCCTTCTGTAATACATGAGAGACTACAGATAGAATGTGGTATAAAATGTGGAAGCTAGACTGTATATGTGATTTTGCTTTCTTTGTACTAAACTTGTTTCTTTTCCTTGCTAAAGGACACTTTTTATTTATTTAATTCACTTCATTAGTTAAAGCTCTGTCCACAGATCCTCAGGCAGCATCCTCCTCTATTGTTCAGCTCATTTTGGCTTCTCTAAAATGGAGAAAACATCAAAGGCAAATCAAGGAAGACATAATTAATTTACTATATGGTGTAAATGTGTGTACACACACTCCAGTGCTGAATTACTATTCATTCGAATAAGACACTTATCGCAGCTATGCAGACAGCAAGGCCCACCTCACAAGAAGTTGAATTGACATGAGGAGGCAGAACATTTTCTCTCAATGAAAGAAGAATTATCCACTTCAGAAGCTCCTTTAGTTCTCAAAGGATGACAGACATGCAGCTAAAATATTCAGAAACATTGACATACTGTGTTTAAAGCTCATGGTCATGCCGTGTTTTAGTTTGTTGGGTTGGAAAGACCTTTCAGATGATGAGAGCAGACGTTCTTCTCCATGTTCCCTTGACCATCTGTCTGTAGAGTTTCTGTTTTGGACATCTTGTTTCTTTGCTTCTCAGACTAGTTTTTTACCCTGCAGGCTTTTTAAAGGGATAATTTTCTTTGCTTTAGGTTTGTTTTCATTGAATGCCATAATTGATGTGATTACAGATGTTCCATAAATCAGCAAGGGACAGAAGAAGATGATGTAATGATGAGATTTGATCATTGCTTAAATGACAAATAGCACTTTTTTATATAAATGTAGATGAAACTCATGTTGAAGCAATTTTTCATGACTTTATTTGTGACCGTTTTTGGCAGTTTTTGGTGCAATCATACACAAACAAAGTTCAATACCCTACACTGTACCTTCCCAGTGTGCTCTCACACAATATGTTAGATAATGGCAGATAATGGGAGTTTTTAATATTAAAAGGCAAGGGGGAATAATGTTGCAAAGGGTGTGTAACCATTTTAAAAGATAATTGTCCTATACTAGTGTGCTCTGTATAAGAAGTTCAGTTTATCCATGATACTTTTAGGAAGATCCTGACCCCACATGTCACTGCACACAAACCTTTGTAAAATAGTGCAACCTCTGCTTTTAGCTTCTTCTGGAGTGGAGTCCAGGTTTTCCTTACTGCTTAGCTACATAATTCTCAATCCTTCTCTTAATGCGGGGTTTGATGTCTAAATATATTTTACTAATGGGTCATAAATAACGATGCCTGATACTATATATCACTCAGAAGCAAATTTGTAAATGAATACATACTGTCAAGATGAATACATTCTCACAAATAAATAACATGAAAAAGAACAAAATATACTTGTGTGCATATGGATGGATGGATGGATGGACAGACAATTGGCAACAGAACGCCAAATGCTAAACAATTGTAAAATGTATTTGTTTCTTTCTTGATCTTTATATACAATTGAACATTTACTGTTAAATATGTAATTATTGCACTTGCCATTTTGCTACTGCCATTTGTGAGTTTATTTCTAGAGTTAATACTTTTTTGATAAGGCATCTCACAAAGGACAAGTATTATAATTCTGCAGGAAATCTCAGCTTTGTCTTCTCTGTACTTGACATTTCTATGGATTGTGAATGCTTATTGTGAATGCTTATTATGACGATCATACTTCATTATTCTGGATATGAAACAATCATTGCAGTTTTAACATGCTGACAGTGTCTAAATGGAGGGGGAAATAAAAAGAAATAAGAGTCTCATATAAACAAAATGTCACATAAGCAACAACACAGAGTATGATAAGGCTCTTACTGATGAATTAATTATATTATTTTATTCAACTGTAAAAATGAAACTTATATACGTATATATGGTCACATGAGCACTGACTACAGAAAGCAGTTTGAAAGAAATTAATGTCACAAACAGTTTGCAAGTGCATCATTTCACATCATGGCTAAATTGAGGGATCGAAGATGAAGACTCTTATCTGTGCATCATATCGATTGAAGGTGGTAGAGCAAGGATTTTCAGATAGTCAATTACTGCATTTAGATAATATTCCCAGTGCCATTTGTACTATCAACCCAATCCAATCACTGTATAAAAAGAAAGGTACTACAATGTTATCATTCTGCAGTTACTAAGATAATAATATATTTCTTCTGATCACCTCTACAAGACAGATACTGCATAAGTTATTTAAGATCAAAGCAAGTTGTCAAGTTTGTCTTAACCCAGATCTGTCCTTATATAGCCTTTGTTTGTACTTTTGCTGTTTTGCTATCTACAGCAAAAGAGCAAAAACAAGAAGAATTACCACAAAATGTTTTTTGTCTTGTCTCTTAGCTGAGAGCTTGACTGATGATTCCTTACAGCACCACAATGAAAACCAGGCTGAATAAATATTAATCACTGATGGAGGCCATGTTAATTGCATTGCATTTTAAGCAGTTTCTACATTAACCCCCATCTTTTTTCCTCTGCAGTTGATTCATTTAACAATAGAATGAAACAGCATCCTGCTTATGTTTATCACATTTTACTAATTGAACAATTTTTTTGGAATGCATTCTTCAGAAATAAAAGCTGTTTGAGTTTTAGGGGTATCAGTGGTGACATTAAGGCTCAGGACATTGAGACATTATTAGCCCAAGGTTTTCAAGTGTTGCAAGCAGTTGTCATGCTTAATTGTACACTGTGCTTTTACATCAATGGCATAAGCAGCCTTCTACTACACGTTCCCAAACTGGAAGCTATATAGGTATCTATAGCACCTCAGTTGTGCTTGGAGAATGCTATTCAACCAACCCTTATCAATAAGACTTCTAATTGGTTGGTTCATTTTGCTAATGATGGTAGGGGCCGTGCTGTCGTTTCTGTCAGTTGGGTTCACATGGTTCCAGTTGGCACAAACTGAAGCATTATTCCTAATGGTATCGCATTCCACTGCATTGGTTACAGCCTTTCTAAACTCCTAATGGTCTGTGGTGCTGAATGAAATTTTCGCAATAGGTAGTATCGTAATTTTTTTTTTGCTTGTAAGGATTTGGCCAAAGATTAGAATGTTAGTAATAAGCTACCCCCAAAAAAACTGAAAATGACTTTTAGTTTCAATGTTTTATTATCCATTTAATAAGCAAGAATATGATATTATTGAGGGTCAGTATGGAAACAAGTTATATTTTACCCACTGCCAATACAATACTGTGAATAACCACTATCACAGTTTAATGGGGCCATTCATTTGTTGATCTGTAAATGGAAAAATCAGTTATCTCTATCAGCTATCGGAATAGTTCATTAAGATTATGCCCCTTTGTGAATCATTGATGTCCGAAACAACTGTCTTCACATCATTCTGTGTCTTATTGTCTGTTATAATGAGGACTTGTTATCTCCCCAGGATAGTCGGGATAGCCTTGTTTTGAGAGTCACCCAAGCATAAAATCATTGTTTGCAAAACAACCTCAAAATATGTAGATATAAATGTCATTCAGATGGCAAACAGTCATATCACTGGGATACATGGGTCAGTTTCAATAATAACATTAACGTTTCTTTCAGTCTTCTGCACTGATCATCTCTAGTTTCCATGAAGGTGAACATACATTAAGACTAGATGCTGAGTGGTTCCACTCAAATTAAAATGTATTTTTAAAATGGCAAGTGAAATGTCCATGCTAAGTACTGGTATATATAGAAAGTTCCCCTGCTATTCTCAAGGTCACAAGGGGAGAAGAGTTTTAATTTAAAAAGAAATTGTCTACCTGATGGGTTCACCTAATTATCGAATATTAGAGTGGAGAGCAGAGGTGTCTGCAAAGTGAGAAATTATGAAGGGATCACCTTGAATGTTATGAGCTATATTGCACTCTCAGCCCTCACACTGACCAACAGTAGCTAATCTTTGCTCTAAATTAAACCCCAGGCCTCTTGTCCTCAGACCAGAACTACACTGAATAATGAACGTAACAGCAGCCGTCTGAACATCCTCACCATGCCTGAGGAGAACACATTTTGGTGTTGGGTTTCTGATATGGTGGAACAGCATTATTCTTCATATAGTGATCAGAAACAGTGCACACTTTTATGTGCACAAGGAAAGTACTAAAGGCAAAAGTAGCAGAATAGTCCTAGAACATGAACAATGATACTGAGCCAAATGTGTCCTGACATTACAACCTTAAGATATGTCAGCCATGAAATATGACACATGTACGGTTATGGAAAAAGGAGGCACAAACCCAGACTGGATGACACCACCAGCCTACACTTCTGGAGACCTTTGGACAGGCAGAACCAAAGGCCATGCCTAATCCTGGCTGGAAGCACAAATCCGCCCTGTATGCTGTTAATGTTTGATAGTAACTGCCCCAGGCAAGCCAAAAAAAAAATCAAGGCAATGAGGTCAGTAGGTTTATGGCAGTCTGTTGAGCACAACCTCATAGCTGTTTCCAATTCTCCTCACAACCTGGAATCTTGGATTTTTGAGCTCTTTGCAACATGGCTGTGCATCTCTTCCTGGAACTTTGTGTGTCTGCTCATTTAGAGATCACTAGTCTATTAATTTTTAATGCTATGTTTAGAATTCTGCATCTTACATTGTATACTTTTGCTGATCTACACCTGACTGCTGATGAGCAGTCAATGATCAAAAAGGGCTGTTTGGGGTCAAGATTACAAGTTAAGTCAAGTCACATTGTCAATTGAAATTTGTCCTCCGCATTTACCCATCTGTGCAGTCAGAACACACACACACACACACTAGATAACTAGGGGGCTGTGGTGCACACAGCGGTGGGCAGCCCTAGCCCGGCGCCTGGGGAGCAGTTGGGGTTAGGTGCCTTGCTCAAGGGCACCTCAGTCATGGCCTCAGGCCTGGGAATCAAACCCACGACCCTCCGGTCACAAGACTGGTTCCCTAATCACCAGACCATGACTGCCCTATTATGGTCCTTCACCATACTGATACAAACTGTAGTTTAGCTTGTTTCACTGCACTATATCATATTTCAGTTCATGCAGGTTGTTGTTTGTTCTGAAATAGTAAAAGAAAGGGAAAGATTCGACTATGCTTTATTTATAAAGGAAGAACATTGCTGTTGCCCTCAGCTTTCCCTGCTGTCATCATTCTAGAACTCAAACAACAGCAAACATCAAACAATAGTTTTCCCACTGATACAGTGATTCCGAGGTTGCACTATGCAGCCTTGGCATTTTCTCTTACCATTAAATATTGTAGTTTGTTTGTCTATGTGTATTTAGCACAATATAAATCAGTATTTCAACATTATTTTAATTTAATCAATTGACAGTCAATGATAGTAATAATGTATTAGTCTGAAAAGATCTTAAGGCTAGAGTTAAATGAATAAAAGTCATCTAGGTTCATTATATGCAAGTTTTTCTTCATTTTTTTACAATAACTGAAATTAAGCTTATGGCTGTGTAATGGATCCTGTTGTACTAGTGGTGAAATAAAAAGCTATTTCACTCCATTTCTCTCATGAAATCTTCCATTATCTCTCAAAAAGACTGCTTGACAGAGCTCTTGGATTCATTGTTCATTCATTGGAAACAAAATCCTGCATGTTACATGTATTGTTGTACACCTCAAGTATGTGGGGTGGGGGAGGGGTGTGGCTGGGTGGATGTGTGGGGATGTATGTGTTGGGTTGTGCATGAGTTGTTGTGGGTCTTCATGAATGTGTGTAGGTGGAGCAAAATTGTGTGCAGCATGTAAATGTATTGGTTTGGTGGCATTCTCAGGTCTTACATAGTTACATTGTTATGTTAACTGCATACCTGTATGAAATCTGTATTTTTTAGGACCTACATTGTGTATTTATTTTAAGCCACACATCACAGAGTTGCAACAGTAGTGGTGACAGACTTCTGGCAGGCAGACATTGGAGAGCAGGAAAGTTAGTGGAAACGATGGGGCTTTGCAGCTGTCTGCATGTTCATACCAATCATTCTGAAGGAAACATCTCAGCTCACAGATGTTTCTTTTTGAAAGTTATAATCAATATACATGTAATGCCTGAGTATATACAGTTAACAGCTGACAGGGTCTGTTAAGACACCAAAATGGTTTGGATTCAGGATAAGAAGGAGCCTTCATTATTAAGATGAATGTAGAAATGTCCTCTTTGAGTATGAGACAAGTATACTCTTTGAGTATGTTTTTTTGGAACTTCCAACAATTCATTGCATTAACAACTGTCATATGACATGTTAAGCTATCATAGAATATCTAGTCTTCACTGACATCTAAATAATTCACACATATTCACATAAAACATTGTAGCGATATATTGATTGATTATGAATAATTATAAGGGCCACCACCCTGAAATTTCATAGAAATATGTACTTGATAACTGGAATAGATGAAATGATGATATATCAGTCTTATTACCGAAGGTGAATCTGCGCAGTGATCCAATTCCACTGGTTGAAATATGCCACAGTAATTGCAAAAAATGCAAATTTTATTGATCAATAGATATCAACAATTTAACGTTATAATGCATAAGGTCGAAAACTTGGTTTAGGTTCAGAGAGTTAAGATATTAACTGAATCAGAGGACAAACCAACTGAAGTTAAACTAACCATGAAACAGAAAACTCCGTAGACCATTTAAACCAGTGTTAACCAACCCAAAAGCTACAATGATTAAAGTAAATGAAAATGGAGAAAAATGCCTTATGGAGGAAACTGTTAACTGGAAGATACTGGCATGTCTTACATCTATGCTAAAATAGATAAAAGCTAGGTATGAAATGCAAGCAAAGAACTAGCTAAAATGTACGTGTCATGCTACTTTGGTCGGAGAAGCTAATCCTATAGTGAGTATAAATAATAATAGCGGCAAACAAGACTGGCATCAAAGCAGCATGATGAATGATGGCGTCTTCCAGGCTTGGATGGCAGTCCACTGGTGCTGGCAGGAGTATGTGGTCTTTTGAGGTCCAGAATAAACCCACGTATACTTTCCGAAGTTTGTACCAAACACTCACAGTGACCCAGCTGTTCGGTGAAGTTGAGTGACAATGTATGAGCGAGTCTGTTCTGGACCGCTGTTGAGCAATCAAGGCCTTCGTGGACTTGGACAGGTGTGCTAGCTCGCCAGTCTTTATGCGCTACTGTAGAATTTGTATTAATTTCTTCCGAAGACACAACTAACCCTAACGCTACAGACGAACAGGCGAGGCAAGATAACTTTGCGACACGCATTAGAGCACATTATCTGAGTTTAAACTAACTAACGCCGGGAGCGACGGTGGATAATATGGCGGACACAAATGCTGAGGAGAGCGAGATTTATAAAAGGGCAATCCAAACTCAGGGTCTAACAGACATGCATGGGTCAGATCAGAAAGGGAATCCGAACAAGAAACATAACCAATATGTACAGACATACTTAGAATAGAACAAACAGGCAGAAAACTGAAACACAAGAGAACACGAATAAACACAGGGCTGAGCAGACACAATACAATGCGATACAATATGCTTACATACAGATACGAACTCGATATGCAGACAAAATAACCAGCGACATACCAGACCAAACAGAGGATATAAATAGACCATACTAACAAGAGACACCTGACTACGATAACGAGGGGCAGGGATACAAAAATACAAGGTGGGCTTAAGAACACATGGCTAACACAACATAACAGGCATGAGTGACAGGAGGAGGAGGGTCTAATCGTGACAGCACCCCCCCCCACAAGCGCACCACACTCGGGGTGCGCAAACCAAAGACACGATCAGAGCATTAACCAAACGCACAAGGAAAACTAGAACTAGACAAACCAGGCACACCAGGAACCGACAACGGACACAAACCTGAAATGGATGACACCGGAAGGGAAGGATAACTAGGAGAAAAACAGGCGAACGAACAGGCCGACACGAGGGAGGAGGAGCAACATCACAAAAAGGGCGACGATGTCCAGGAGGAGGCACAACTGGAGGACAAGGAAAACGAAAACCCAAAATAGACCGGGCAACCGACAGGGGGACTGGCACAAACACAGGAACAGACACTGGAACTTATACAGAAACAGGCACATGCACAGACAAAAACGGGACAGACACAGGAACAGACACAGGAACATAAACAGACACCATTACACGGACAAAGACAACACCAGGAACAGCAGATGGCAAAAACAATGAATCAGAACCCACAAAAGAGGGCAGGGAGGGCGAGAAACAAGGAGGAACAGGAGACTCAGAACAGGACGGGACAGGCGGGGCCCGAGGAGCAGCAGGACGCGTATGTGAGCCAGGTCCATGGTAGGTGCTGCGGGGATGTCTAGCGGCGGTGGATCTGGATCCACCGGGGGCACTACGAGGACGTCTAGCGGCAGTGGTGACCCCTTCCGGGTCGCAGGAACAGGTGGCAGCGGCGATGACCCCTTCCAGGTCGCGGGAACAGGTGGCGGTGACTCCTGGGCCTCGGGTGCACGAGCTGGTCTCTCCTGGGCCTCATGCACTCGAGCTGACCACTCCTGGGCCTCATGCACTCGAGCTGGCCACTCCTGGGCTTCCGGCACTCGAGCTGGCCTCTCCTGGGCCTCCGGCACTTGAGTGGGCCCTGACAGGAGGGTAAGGTCCTGGAGACAACCAAAGTCGAAAAGCCAGTCAAAATCAAAAGTAACTGTACCTTCTTCTGTGAGCAACAAGATCCCCTTGTTCCCACAGCACCAGGGGAATTCCTATCTCTGGTTTGATGTTAGACTTTACTTAATATGCTTACATACTTAATTCTTGGATTCCCTTGCGGAAATCCAGACACATTTCTTGTAGCAATGTTAGCGACCCCAAATTTCAACTTCCACTTCAACTAACTTTTTTACCAGGTTACTAAGTTTTAGTATTGATCCAAGGGTGTTGCGAGAAAGGAGGGACTAGCTGTCATGAATATTTAAAGTTAAGGCATTTCCCTCCAGATGCTTTCAGAAAATTTGTTTTGTCTTTGTAAAAATCTTTGGCAAAATAACAAATTCATTGCCCTCAAATATGTATATTTACCACAATGAAACTAAGACAGTCTTTATCAAAACTTTCAACAGTTAATTAGCAGACTGCTTGTCTTCTGACTCACAGTGTAACAGAGTCTGTCATAAAAAAAATTATGTTTGATAAAGTGACAGTGGCAACTTGATTTCTGCTATTAAATCACCAAAATATAGCCTCTTTGATGTGGTGTACTCACTATCTGTCTGATTTTATGAACAGTTACAACTATATATGGCAACAAACACAAATCAGAAGTGATCAACAGATATATTACAGGCATAAAGGTATACTTTATTCCCTCACACTGCCCAAGGAATTCACTAGAATTTGCTATAACCCAGTGAGTTAACGGTCTGTTTCAGGATACTTATATCCCTTTCTTCTTGAGTGCTGTTAGAAAGTTCAAAATGGTAGCACATTTGTATGTCATAATTTTCTAAATATTTTGCCACACTGAACTGATCAGTATACTTATGAATATTCCTATTTAACTCCTCAATGAACAGCCAACTGACAGAATGTGATAGCTTCCTGACCAAGTTAAAAACTGAGAACATTGTGGCTTTACGAACCGCTGATATAAATGGTGAGTGCAGGTAGTGCATGTCTGTCAGCGCCTCCACAGCTCACCTTAATCTCTCACACATATTACTCCATCCAGCTCCGTTATCTCTTTCATAAGTGCTCCCTCTCTGTATACAAGGTAGATATTTTGATATTTTGCTACATCTCCCTGTACAAAATTATTTCCTTCCTTTTAGATTTTAGAAGTGTTATCTCAAAAATGGTTCACTTTGCTATCAAATTTCTAGCTGCATATGGAAATGTCTGTTTTTACTTTAAAAACGAGAGTTTATTTTTACCTCTCAAACTATGGATGAATTTATTGCTTCTCTTCGTACGCCAACCTATCAATACAATAACTGCTCTTGGCAAGCTGGGGGTGCGCAGCATGGATCTTGTAGCACTCTCCGAGTTATTATCATGATCAGTGCTGATTGCTGATTGTTATGGTGTTTGCACCTTTCCTCTATTCGGCGCCCGCTGTGTGTTTGGGCAGTGCTGATTGTGTTGATGCTGCCGCTCCCCTCCTCTGTGTTCCAAATGGAGCAGAGGCCTAAGTGGAAGAGAGGAGAGGAGAAGCCTGAGCTATCAGACATAATGAACACCATGCAATCACGGGCATCAGCCAAAAAGAAAAGAAGAGAAGAAAAGAAAAGAAAAGAAAAGAAAAAAAGATCATTGATTCAAAAGGCAGAGTGCAGTGTGTGGCCATCTTTCTTCACTCTAAAGGGAGAAAAAAATATGCTTAATTTTCATTCCATCCAATGTACCTAGAGAAGGGTATGCATAAAGACAATATGTCAGCTCTTTATTATTCAAGTGGCAGGGTGGATATTTCTCACCTGCACGCACATTCACACACACACACACACACACACACATATATGAGAAATCAAATGCGTTAGTTGGTGCATGTTTTTAATCAACACTAACAAAAGAGGAGACAGAAGAAAGTGGATGACCGGTTGGGTTCTTTCTGCTTCTGCACTTTGTCCCTGATGTTATTCTGTTATTTATTTCGGTGTTCTAATCTCACCCAAGTCAATAATATTCTTTGTTGCTTAAAAATGGTGCAATGGAAAAAAAGTCTTCTTCTTTTGTTAAAAGTGCCTGTCTGTGACTTCCCTCTTTTTGAACTCTGATAAAGTAATCATTAAATGCTGTTTTCAGCTCACAATTACTTTTGGTTGTGTTTGGTCAAATGCTACATGGACAGAGAGGAAAGAAAAGGGTGGGATGTGAAATGGTGAGTGAAAGAAAGAGGGGGAGAGCTAGAGAAATGAGAGCTAGACAGATGATCACACATACTATGAGGTACACCTGATATATACAGGGCACAGGCCAACTGACTTTCCAATGTTAATCCATCATTGTTCATGCAACAAATTGAATCTCAACTCAGCACAGAGAAAAAATAATTAGAGTATTTAATTACTAAAGTAATAACGAGGTACTGTAGACCCTTGCCCCTATACTGGGAATCAGAGTTCTCACTCGATAAGACGGTCCGTCCAGTAGTAGAAGGGGCGGCGGCAGACCCACCTTGAAAGTAACGCGTTTAATTTTACGGGTGATCTGGTATGGCCCCAAATAGCGATCACCGAGCTTACCTCGCATTCCGAGTCTGCCATTGCTGGTTGACACCCAAACCTTGTCGCCAAGATGGCAGTGTTCCCCTCAGATGATGACAGATCTGTAATGAAGTCAATGGCGATGTGAGTCCATGGTTGCTTTGGGACCGGCAGCGGAAGCAACTTACCCGCAGGTGGCGTGCGAGGCACCTTACTGCCTTACATGTCACTGTGCATGCCCAGCCACCAGTAGCGCACCCCCAGTAGTTGTGATGTTCTGGTGGATCCGGGATGTCCCATGCCTAATGAGGTGTGCGCCCAGTTAATGAGGGCAGCACGCTGGGCAAGGGGCACATACCTGCGGTGTGGTGGACAGCGTGGGTGTGGGTTGGCGGCGGCGATGGCTCTGTCAATCTCCCAGTCAACGGCCCCCAAGAAGCAGGCAGGCGAAAGAACTGGCTCCTCGCTTGTGCGTGTCGGCTCTAGCGTTCCTCTCTTCTGGCCGATAGGTGACCTGGAACCGGAAGCGACAAAAGAACAGAGACCAACCTCGCCTGCCTCGCGTTCATCCTCTTCGTACAGCGGAGGTATTCCAGGTTCTTGTGGTCTGTCAGGACTAAGAAAGGATGTTTCGTGTCCTCAAGCCAATGCCAACACTCCTCAAACGCCAGATGCGTGGCAAGCAGCTCACGGTCTCCCACCCCGTAGTTGCTCTCTGCTGGAGTGAGCTTATGGGAGTAAAAGGCGATAGGCTTGAGTGGGCTGTGCTTCTTTAGTCTTTGTGACAGTAACGCCCCCACACCCACATTGGACGCGTCTACCTCCACTACGAAGGGCTTAGAGGGGTCCGGTTGGTGCAGTACTGGAGCGGCAACGAATGCCTGCTTAAGATGTTCAAAGGACTCCTCAGCCTCTTCGGTCCAAACCAGTTGTTTAGCGCCGCCACGCAGCAGGTCGGTTAGAGGCCTCGTGATAGAGCTAAACGCCCGGATGAACCGCCGGTAGAAGTTCACGAAGCCCAGAAAACGCTGTAGCTCGTGCCGTGTGTGCGGTGGGGTCCATCTGGTTGCCGCCTCCACCTTGCCCAACAGCATGTGTACTGAGCCTGGCTTGATGGTATAGCCAAGGAAACTAACTTCCCACAGATGGTACTCGCACTTTTTGCAATATAGATTTTTTTTTACAATTTGCAATATAGATTATTGCGCAAGAAAGTGCTTAGTATGGCTCGTACGTCATGCATATGTTGACTCCGTGAGCGTCAATATAGGCGACGACGCATTTACCCAAATACTCACGGAGTACCTCGTTAATAAACACCTGAAAAACCGACGGAGCCGAAGCCAAGCCATACGGCAAGACCCGGTACTCATATTGTCCGGATGTACTAAACGCCGTTTTCCACTCATCCCCAGCTCTAATACGGATGAGGTTGTAGGCGCTGCGTAGATCGAGCTTGGTGAAAAACTGCACCTCCCTCAACTGCTCCAGTGCAGTAGGCACCAGAGGCAGCAGGTAGGCCTAGCCCACCAAGAGGGAATTGAGCCCTCGATAATCTACGCACGGCCTCAGACCATTGTCTTTCTTCTTAACAAAGAACACGCTTTGTCTGAGGCAGGCGAGGTGGAGGGAGCGATATAGCTCTCCCTGGTGCGTCCACAGCTACAACTGACTCTTGCTCTCTATCCCTTAATAATGAGTGGACGCGGCGCTCTAAACTTTCCACTTTCGCCTCGAGGGATGTGACTAACTGGCACCTATTACAAATGCTATTACTATTACTGTCAGCGGCGAAATGGGCTAAACTAAACATGCCACACTCCGAACAGGCAAACAAACCAGCACCAGCCATAGATAAATCAAAAAACTTACCGCTCTTAGCCGAAATTTAGGAATTTGTGGCAGGAATAAGCAGCTGCTCACCTCGAATGTGGAAAAACTACCTGTGAAAGTGGTCTAGGAAGGCAACAGTTAGGAACATTAGGGAAATAGTAATCACAAATTAGAAAATAATCGTAAAGTTAACGTAATCGTAAAATCAGAAAAACACTCCACAGCAGCGTCAGCAGGAAGCAGCGTCAGCAGGAAGCAGCGTCAGCAGGAAGGAAATCAGTATATAGTGTCTATAGGAGACATACTGGAAAAGAACAATGACCAGCGCGCCTGTCGGGCATTCATTCTTTTAGTATTGCGGAGGTACTCCAGATTTTTGTGGTCCGTCAACACTACGAAGGGATGCGTTGCACCTTCTAACCAGTGTCTCCATTCCTCGAACGCTAAACGCATCGCTAGGAGCTCACGGTCACCTACTCCATAGTTGCAATCGGCAGCGGAGAGCTTACGTGAGAAGAATGCAATGGGGCGGAGAGGACTACCTTTCTTCAACCGTTGTGAGAGCAATGCCCCTACTCCCATGTTGGAGGCATCAACCTCGACTACAAACGGTTTAGCAGGATCCGGCTGGTGAAGAACAGGCGCGGTGGCGAAAGCCTGCTTCAATCTTTCAAAGGCTCTCTCCGCCTCCTCGGCCCAGACCAGGCCCTTAGCTCCGCCACGCAGTAAGTCAGTGAGAGGCCTCGCGATAGAGCTAAACGCACAGATGAACCGCCGATAGAAATTCGCGAAGCCCAGAAACCTCTGGAGCTCGCGCCGTGTGTGCGGACGAGTCCATCCAGTTACCGGCTGCACCTTACCGAGTTGCATGTGTACCGAGCCTGGCTTGATGGTATAGCCAAGGAAGCTAACCTCCCGCAGATCTAATTTGGTGAAGATCTCTGCCTCTCGCAACTGCTCCAGCGCCGCCGGCACTAGAGGCAGCGGATAGGCATAGCCCACCAAGAGGGAATTGAGTCCTCGGTAGTCCACGCATGGCCTCAAGCCCCCGTTCCTCTGGCGCTGGCCGAGGCTGGCGAGATGGAGGGGACGATATAGCCCTGCACAAATGCCTCTTTGACATACTGCTGCATAGCCTTCTCTTCCTCCAGGGACAACGGGTACACGCCGCCTCTTGGGGGGTCACTCCCCACCTTGAGATCTATTTTGCAATCCCAGGGGCAATGCGGAGGGAGCTGCGTAGCCTTTGTTTGACTACACCTCCTCTATGTCACTGTATTGTGGAGGGATTTACCACAGTAGGACTTTGGGGTTTACCACAGTAGGACTCTCCACGGTGGTGGATTGTAGCAATAAGGGGGCGTGGTCGCTTCTGCTCTCGAGGAGCGTGCCCCAGTGCG
Organism: Brachyhypopomus occidentalis; assembly: GCA_020368025.1. Lineage (NCBI taxonomy): Eukaryota > Metazoa > Chordata > Actinopteri > Gymnotiformes > Hypopomidae > Brachyhypopomus > Brachyhypopomus occidentalis. The sequence continues at coordinate 6,345,043 of JAGXOD010001372.1, forward strand.
AAATGTGACCGTCACGCGAGTTCATCAATTGCTGATATCTCTGAAACCACGGGAGCCCTAATGTGAGATCGTGCTTAAGATCGGGGAAAATACAAAACACGATTGAAAAGGTGCAACCTTGAACAGTGAGAGTGAGGGGAGGGTGTGGTGGCGCAATATGCTGCCACCCACAGGCCTGCCGTCCAGTGCATACACTTTTCGCGGTTGCTCCAGGGTCCTTAGGGGAATCCTCATCCTTCTGGCCAGCGCTGCTCCCATTAGGTTCCCGACGCTCCAGAATCCACTAGGGCAGAGACTCCAAGAGAAGCAAGCCGATAAGTCACCGTAACGGATATACTCATCAAACGATCCACCAAGGAGCTACTCACCCGGGCTGTCTCTCCGCTCAGGTGAGCGTCCTCCTCCTGGACCGGATCGGCGGCCCCCAGCTGCATCGGCTCTGGTCCTTCTCTCCGATCGGAGACTTACGGCCCTCTCCTCCTTCCGGGAGCGTTAGGCTGGGAGCGCGGTCTTAGGGTGTGTGCACAGTTAGTCAAGGCCTGCATAACTGATTTGAGCTCACCCAGTTCGTGTTGCTGTTGACCCAGCAACGCCCCTTGTGCGTTGAGAATCTCCAGGGCAGAAGGCTCGCTACCCCCCGTTGCACCAGGCTGCACATTCTGTAACGTTTTGAGGTGAGCAGCGTGAGGCGTAGGTTGTGAAGCAATGCCTTTATTCTCCATCAATAATGAACAACGTAAATACTTTGGCTTAAAGCAAAACGGAAACAGAATAGAATATGTTGCATGTGTAGTTAAGCGGTTCGGTGATGCTTAAGCAGCAAGGCTGGGACTCAGGCAGATGACGCAGCATACTGTCTCTCAGGCTCCTTGAATGTGCAGCACCGAACGGCTAGACCTGCGGGTTTAAATAGATAGGGGACGTGCAATACCAGGTGCTCAATATTCTGGTGATAAGGAGGGTAGGAGTGGTAATGAATGAGGGGGTGTGTGCTGACGTGATGAGGGGGTGTGCCTAGTGGAACGGATACGTGCAGACGCCCTCTGGCGGCTTCCCTGCCCTGCTACCATGACAATCTCCTATTCTAGTGCATTGGCCTACTTTTCATTTGATCTTACATCACTAAAATGTAAGCATTCTAAACTGTTACATTCCACAGAACTGCAAAGTGTAACTGCCTTACTGATTTGATTAATTGCAGCATATTCATTCAACATAGTAATTGTCACGTTACAGCCCCGAGCCCCTCCACTTGGGAGTGTGTATGTGTAGTCTATGTCTGGTTATGTTTATGTATGTATTTCTTTTGGGTGTCGTCCGATATGCGTTTGTTCATCCGTCTCACTCGTGATCATCTTAATTGTCTGTCTTAAGTGTTCCTGTTTGCCCTAGGCGCTAAGCGTTATTACATGTTAAATAAAGACACTGTGATAAGCGCAACTCGTTGTTGACAACTTGCCTCACCTCACTTGTGACAGTAATTATATACATTTGTTAATTTCTTATCCATATAAGAGTAATGGTTATAGGTAAAGCCATATCCTTAGTGTCATCACTAACATTTAGATGAAATCAAAATACTTTTAAATGTCATTCTGATTGATAGCACAGGGCCTTGACAACCATGTGTCCATTCTACTTCATGCACGTATGATCATAAGTGCTTATGCACACGTGCAAACGCGTAAATAAGCTTACATGCCTACATTTCCATCTTTTCCTTTAATCAACTGGAATTACATTTTGGACATAATTTCTGGCTGTTTTGAGATTTCTTAGATGATAAACCCATATTTCTGTAAATGTTTTTAGTACTTCAAGAGTTTATTGTTTCTATTGCTGGTGACTAGAATTGAACAAAAGGATGGCCAATCTAGCCTTAGCATATGCATCTTAAAGGACAGCATATGCATCTTAAAGGACAGCATATACAGTTTAAAGGACAGCATATACAGTTTAAAGGACAGTATATGCATCTTAAAAGACAGTGTATGCAGTTTAAAGCTCTGTTTTATATTCTGATAGGGGAGTGGTAACAAAGTTGGCCCAGACCAATGTCATTTCTTGTTCATTTGCATTGCACTTAAAAGCATTGTCCTTGAAGATATGTCAAGCATGTTAGAATGCTCATTAAAATGCTTTTGGACAGGAACAAAATTATAAAGATAATTTGTTCAACCATCACATAAACATGGGATGCTATTATATAATTCAATAATATTACTAAAATTGTTGTTTACTACAACTAATAGTGTCTGCTATAAGACACATACATGATGTTAGTTATAGTAATATACCTAACATAGCTCATTGACACTAAGTCAAGCATTATAGCAAGCACTTAATTCCTTTGCCCCAAAAGTGGATGTATATAGAACTTTGTATGGTGCACAAATATTCTGTGGGACCACATTAGATGGAGGATACTATATATTATGCAGTTTGCCCTCTAATTGGTATTACATTCCATAATGACTCCATTTCCTTCATGCAAATTACATCAAAAATCATTCAGGTCATGAATTGTAGAACATCTTTGTCATCGGGTATCATCTCTATCACCAAACTGCTATTAGTTCACCTCATATGCCACAATGCTGTATCTTCTTTTCTTATGTGTAACTTCTGCTGGCTGTATGTTCCTGCCATTTATATCATTTTTGTAAGTTATGTAGGTTTCTTACACTCTTGCTCCACCTTACCCATTGCATTACCTTACCTTCTGGATATCCAATTAAAGAACATGCAATCCTGTTCCGTCATCAGATATATGACTTTAAGTTGTGTGTTTCTGCATTGCAGCATGTCAATCCAAAGGCAAAGAATCACAGAATCCCTCTCATTTCTGTACTGAGGCTATCCAAATATACACTCCTCATATATAACTTACAGTTTTCACCCGCTCAGGCAAAAGACCTTCACAACAAGGCATTTTAAGGGCTGTCTGATTATGTGATCATGAGGCAAACCTCCAGGAAGTCAGGGCACTAAAATGTTTGCTGGGAGGAGGAGATGAAAAATATCTCCAAGCATTTGTGTGGCTGTAATTACGAGTCTGAATCGACCAAGACCTCAATAAATAACAACCGGTAATTTTACAAAATGTTGCAATCTACAGGAGTCTAGTCCTCACAATGTAGCTGAGCAGACTATTTCCTCTGAATATGGGTTGTTCCAGCTCTCATCAAGCCCAGAGTAAATAGGTTTGACATTTCAGGGTGTGGTGCTGTACTATAGATTATAAGCATTGTAAACAATATTCAAATCATCAGCAGAAATAAAACACTTAAAATATATCACTTTAAAATATATTATTAGGGAATGCACATGTTTATGATCTTGTTTTTTTTTTTTTTGAAAAGCTTGGCAGGAGAGCAGCTAATCTTCCTGCATACAAAAGGCACTTAAACAGCATCAGTCTGTGCCACTTGCCTCTGGCTGACGAAAGCATTCAGTGCTGTCAGCCACATCAGTCAAGCAATACTAGTCCCGGTGGAGTGGAAACTGATACCAACTACATCTTTGGTGAAACATCACATGCAAAAAATAGTACCACTACTGGCTGTTGACATAGTGTCACTGACAGCTCGTTGTACCTCTTTGCAGATTGCACTTGGCAAAGCATTTCAGCAACAAAAACACCTTTTGTGTACTATATAATTTCACATGAGCCCATGTTCAGCCCATTGCTGCTGAAAAGAAACACTCTTGCTTTTGGGCAGTTGCACCAAAAGGTGCCGGTGTGACTGAGAGTAGTCTTGTGCGCCCCAACTGGGAGGGTGGTTGCCTGCATGGATGAGTGTTTCCACTTTTGGTGTAATGCGTTTGCTCCTGAAAAGAACAATAGCTTGCAAAAACACCTCCAATTTCAAAAGCACCTCTAAGATGATTTACAGTAAGCTCCACGAGTGATTTGGCTTTTTCTGCTCTGTCGAAGAGTGAGTGTGCAGCATCATTTTTCCTTAATGAAGTTAGTGACCCTCTGAAAGGTGACACATTTACCACTTGGCTGATTTATACATTGATTCTCTGAGGCAGACAGGAACAATGCCAGACCAAGGGAATCTAGTGACATGTCTGTCTGTCTCTCTCTCTCTCTCTCTCTCTCTCCCTCTCCCTCTCCCTCTCTCTCTCCCTCCCTCTCCCTCTCTCCCTCTCCCTCTCTCCAATTTGTGCTTTCCAAACCTGGTTGGCCTGGTTAGCATGAGACGCCTTTTTATAGATCAAATCAAGCTTATGGAGCGTCACTCTGACTGACAACACACAAAGCAACCTGAGCACTTATGGATTTACAAAATTATGATTTAATTTTTTCCTTCCTGGATTTGAAGTAAATATAGAACATGATTAAATCTTTAAGTAAGCTGGCTGGTGCTTGGAAAATAAAAATCGCTGGAGCATGCAAAACACAGATCTGGTTCTGTTCAATTATTGATTGCATTCTTACTCATGCAAATATGATAAATTATTTCTGTGACAGCTTGAAGCAAAGGCCTAACAGGACCAATGTGACATTCAGGCACTCATTTTCTTAAGAGGTTAAGGAAACATGAAACCACAGGGCTTCTAGTTGCCTCCAAAATACTGCTTTACATTCTAATTAACTGAGCAGTTTGTATCTTTCATTTCCAATTTCTCTTCTTTTTTGCAAATCACATAGTGTTCCTTATAGCAGTGTTCAATGTGCATAACATGTTGTCATATATGCTAACAATCATCAGGCAAGATGATGCCTGAGGTGCATTTCCAGAAACTCAGTGCTTGATTTATCTTAAAAAAACATATTCATCATGTAGGAAAGATCATAAAATGCAAGTTGTACCACAATGACAGTGATAAATAATGGTTTGTTGAGCTGTTCATTAATTATTTAGTATTGAAAAGCCAGTCTATGACAAAAACAACTGAGGATCTTCTTGTTTTTAGAATTTAATTAAGCCACAGGGAATTCACTGCATACTGCAGGTAAACACCAATAACCATGGGAATACAATGCAAATTAAATATACTGATGGGATTATATAAACATTTCTTGCTGCCTTTCATTTTTCTTAACCCTTTCATGCTTGGTTACATTACAGTTGACAGATATTCAAAGATAATTTCAAACCACATGATTTGCAATATTAAAATCCAACCAACAGTTTGTCAAACCAACAGAGTTCATTTAATTAAAATGAGTTAGCTTTAAATATTACAACAAAAATCGATGTCAATGGTGGTGAATATGACGATGTGGCCTCTGAGTTTTATACTTTTTGTCACGGTGAGGGAGGCTCCCCCTACCGGTCGCCTACGGCACAGCGGCAGTTGTCCTGTTGTTGTTGCGTTGTGTGCTTCCCTCAGGTGGGTGGGGCTTATTAGCTCCCTCACCTGATGGTAGTTTGTTTGTCTATATATGCCTTGTCTGTGTACCAGTTGACTGCTGGTTATTGTATCCTTAATTTGGATCAGTGCACGGGATTTTGGTTAGCGCACTTTATTTATTAAACCCCTCTTTTCCTCTGAGACTTGGCGTGATCGCTTCCTTTTAGTTCGCACACCCTGCAAAGGATAACGTCTTGCACTTGCTGCAAATTAAATGGAGGTACTGACATGCTCTGAGACGCCCAATATACTTCAACCCAGAGATGCTCTATGGGATTATGATATGGCCAGGGGAGCAGGGAAAACTGGCAGTTCTGTTCCTGGAGTCAGTCCATCACTATACAACCCTTGTGGCATGGTGCATTGTCCTGCTGAAAGTATACTTCTGCCATAGGGTAAACACCTGCCATCAAGTGATGAACTTGGTCAGCCACAATGCTTGGGTAAGTGCTACTGTCCAAACATCCATCCACAGGTATCAGAGGACCCACAGTGTGCCAAGAAAGCATTCTCCACACCATTACTCCACCTCCACCAGCCTGAACTGTTGACACCTGACAGAAAGGGCTCATCGATTCATGCTGTTTGCGCCAAATTCTGACCTTCCGATCATCATGGTGGAATAGCCATCTGGATTAATCTGATCAGGCAATGTTTTTCCACTGCTCAGTGATCCTATTTTTGGACTCTTTTGCCCACTGGAGTCATGCTTTTCTGTTTTCCTCAGACAGCAATGGCACTTGAGGTCGTCTGCTGTTATCTTTGCTAAAGAACGACAAGTTGTACACTCGGACATGTTAGTTGGAGCTACAGCATTGTAGTCGGCTGCAATTTGACTGTGCACCGCCTGTTTGTCAGAATAATTCTTGACATCCTCCTCTGACCCCTTTCATCAACAAGTTGTTTACATCCACAGAATCCCTTTTCGCTGGATGTTTCTCACCATTCTTGGTATACTTTCTACACTGTTGCATGATAACCCTACAAGGTTGGCAGCTTTTAAAATAGCCAGTCTAGCACCAATGAACATGCTTCATTTGAAGTCACTGAGATCACATAATTTTCCCTTTCTAATGAGGATTCACACTGAAACTTATCCACAGAAAACTTGCTCACCTGATTTATGCTTCACTCCAGAGTCACTTCTAATTTCCATGCAGGAACGCACCAAATATGAAAGGGCAGTTGTGTCTAATAAAGTGGCCATTCATTGTATGTTATATTCCAGTATGTTCCCATAACTATACACTGTGTGTCTATGTATGTATTTATTCATGGGAGTGCAGTGTACTTCCATGTAAGCACAAAGTGTGTGTATGTGTGTGGGTACGCAATTGCATGTCAACGTGTGTGTGAGTGTGTGCAAGTGTACATGTTTGTGTGTGTTCATGTATGTGCATGTGAGTGTGCATGCATATGCATTCATCCGTGTATGCATGGTTCAATACTCGTGTGTGTGCACATATGTATGTTATTGTTATTGTGGTTGACCACAGAAAATCAGTAAAATACCCATTTCTACTAAAAAGAATTGCTAGTGAATTAGTACTAGTGAAGTGAATTTTAAACTGTTAGGGTTAGAATGTGTGGTGTTCTCTACAGTGGGTGGTTGTGTATCTTCATCAAAATAATAGATTTTGAAAACCAATCAATTGGTCATGTTTTTATTTGAAGGTAATAAAATGCTTAGAACAAATCCTCCAAAGGGTTTTATGTTAATTCATGTACAAAAGGGAGGTTACCATTCAGAAGTCAGCTTTACATAGTCATAACTTTATTTGAAGAAGCCTTCATTCATAGTGCTTGCTTACTTCTCAAATATCAATACATCTGTCTATTGCTACTTCTCTTACATGTACTATGCTCCACTTCTATATTCATTATGTTGTTTTCCTCTACAGCTATTGAAGTAAACCTGCAGAAGGCTCTGGCTGAGGCTTCAGAGACCTGTACCCAAGAATGCCTGATCCTCGGCCATTCTGACAGCTGCTGGATGCCACCAGCAGTGACCCACTTCCCGACGTCCAGCACTGCCACCCTGCCCTCCTTCAGCTTTCAGCAGAGCTGGGCTCGTGGGACCAAGTCAGACGGACGTCACACACTTGGCAGGTCGGTGCCTAAAGATGATCTGGACAAAGAAGGCAACCGGCCCCAGTTCTACAATACACTGGAGAGACACTGTAGCAAGAAAGAGGATCCAGTGAAGGTCATCCCTTTGGCCAGCTTCTCTGGCACACCCAGCCCACACAGCTCCAACAGCAGCTCTTCCTCTGCCTTCTTACATGAGCATCAACTATAAGAGAAGTGCATGGCCTAAAGCAGGTAGAGCTGGGCCTCTAACATATTAAAGCAAGTGCACAGAGAGCGAGTGACAAAAGAAAACTTTGATTATCATTATCATCTATAATTGTAGTTGTAGGGAATTAATTTAAAGCTACTTCAGTGAAATGTGAAATTAAAGTGGAATTATGGATTATTGCTCTCTAATCACCAGTACAAACTGTATAAAGAGTAGATAAAAAGTAGACCTGAACCAAAGTAGCTGTTTAATGAAGGAAAAAAGGTGTGTACCTGTAGATATCAGCTAATGAATTGTTTTAGAGGTTTGATGTTGGTCAGAAAAACATAAAATGATGTCGATTTTATTAGACTTTTAATATGTTGTAATTACTAAACACATGCACATATACACTAGTGAGTGGTGAAAGGTCAATGAGGTTAAGTGTTGTTTGTGAGTGTGACTGCAATATATTAGCTTTGGTGAGGTAGTAGTTTAAGTTGTTTAGGCAGAATGTCTTGGCCAGTTTAATACTGGTGATCAAAGACTTTTATCTGATTGTGCTGTGTAGACTTTGTCAATGCAACAGGCATATTATTAAGCCTCAGAGCAAAAATTACTCTCACTGGGCTCTAATTTTGTGGTTGCGCTGAGACATTAAAACCACCTAATGCTGCATTTTAGCAATTTCATAGGACACACACACATTTATAGTCATTCATTAATTTGGTTAGCAGAAATAAATGCACCTGCAATAAGGTGTGTGGAGTGTGCAACATGCTGTATGATCTGCTGGTGCAGCAGGCAATGGGATCTGCTGGCGCAGCAGTAAATGGGATCTGCTGGTGCAGCAGGCAGCGGGATCCACTGGTGCAGCAGGCAGTATGATCCAATTGTACAAACGTAGTTTTAAAACAACTACCTCCTCTTAGCAAGTGGACGCAAGTGCAACACGCTATTTCCTCAATCCAAGGAGGCACATAAAGACATATCATTTCTCACACTGGGATTTTGACCATCATCCCACTAAAATATATCTCCCCAATACTAACTAAATAAAACTGAATTATAGATTCATTTATTTTTACAAAGAAAATTTTGTGATGTCAAAATTGAATATTAATTTTATTGTCACCACAGTGAGCAACAATAATAATGATAACAATAATATGTATTATCATCCAGTGGAAATTCTTGCACTGCCACAAGTATGTTTGTTTCCTCAATTGTGAAATTTTGCTGTTCACTGTAATGACAAAAATACACTGATACCATGCAATACTGAATGGTTCACATTCAGCTTTTTAAAGGAATGAGAGGAATTAATATGATTGGGTATTGCTGCAGCAATGACTAACCACACCCAGCACTGAATTAGTATGCCTGCGCCTGACAGGAGAAGAGCTGCCTGAGATCCTATGCCTTATTTGTGTGCTTGAACTATACCCACAAAATAGAGCCCACTCTGTGTTAACATTTACAAACTCTTTTGTCCTCAACAGCTTATTTTAATTTCCTATTCATAACTTTCCTGAGAAAAACCTTCCTCGTTCACCATGTCACTAGTTTTTGTGCATCTGACAATTTCCCTCTCTTCATTAGGGACCTACTCATTTTCAACATTATCTCATTAACCAAGCATGGGAAGGCACAGAAAGAAATACTAAAGAGCCATTCTTTGTTTTCTTTTTCTCCTAAATCAAGTTTCTCTCTTGAAATATACAATTTATGCACAGTAACAAGTGCTATGGAACCAATTATAAGAATCTCCCAAAAGTATAATTACCTTGATCTGTAATCAGTGTAGCAGCCATAGCTATGGAAGACTGCTCTGTAATAGTATATTTGGCTTACTTTTTAAACCTTCATTACACACTACACTTTTGGAAACCTACAAACAATACAATGCTGTGCCCCTGAGTTGTTGATATTCATCGTTCTTAGCTTATCATTAACTATTTCAAAGAATCAACAGCATTAGCATTTACCTGTCTACTATAAGCTTGTAGAGATTTCTAATTGGGTTAAATTTTCTGCAACCAGGTGGTTCTCAGCTTTCCACACTTAGCTATGTACAATGATTACGAAGATGAAGTTAAACTAAGTGTGTGAGGGGAGACTCACATACTGCATCACAATTGCATCACAAAAAAGCAATACTCATGAGTGTTATTAATCAGGACATAACCTGGACTGTAATGTTAACTACAAACACTGTAATTACAAACACTGTGACTTAAATTTTAATTAGGCATGGTAGTTTCTTTTATTTTTGACTTCTTTAAATTAAATGTTATATGTGGTTGTATTTCAGATGTGTCTTTGGAATTTCTTAATCCCCAAAGACACTCAGCGTAGAAATGATTATTTTCAAACCGGTTCCAGGAGTTGTACTTTAATTGAACAATTCTGCTTAGTACATACTGACAATTCCCACGTATTTGGGTCAGTGGTCCAAATAATGACTTCATTATAAATGAGGTAAAGTTGAGAATGTTTTGATTAGCCTGGGTTTGGCATATTGCTCACTGATCTGCATTGGCAGCATGTCCTAGAACTAGAGCAAAAACCCTGTTAATGCTGTTAATCATATAGAACACTTTGTCAAGGGATGCTGACATATTCTGAATGTACAGTAAACATTTTGTGCATTTAAACAGAAATGTTGAGTAATAAGGAATAGGAGAAAAATAACTGGCACCTTTACTGATAGTGATGCTGAAGACATTAATGATTGATATTATGTATCTGTATGCAATATCTGTATGGGAAGTCAAGATCTGAAATGCTAACATTGACTATTTTATGGTCCTGAATTGCAGTCTGTAATAAGACATTTTCTCCTTTTGTATCAATCATACCATTTTCTGCTTTGAGTAGGCAAGAATATGTAATTAAAAGTATATTGTCAAATGGGTTTTAAACTTCTTTTGAGTTCCCCATTAGGTGGAAGAAAAAGGCTTTGAAGAATGTGCCCTCAGGGGTACTGAGAAACCAACATGAACATTCTGAAAAACACTGTACTTTCAAAGAACTATATTTGCATATTATTTTACAACTGCATGCATGCAAAAGTTTAACAGTTTAAATTATTTCCAGAATGGTAAACAACCAAAATGCACCTTCAGTGACATGCAATGCTAATGTATCCCAGTATAGAATAGGCTCTCTCCTTGAATATGAATTTTTTAATTCTGAAAACATACATTTAAAAAGATATATTTTAGAGTGTAACTGTTTTAGCCCAGTAGAACTTAATTGCCTAAGGTTTCACAAATGAGACTGAAAATAAATAAATTAATCAATAGCATTAAAGGACCAGTAAATGACACTACAAGTCCTAGCTGAAAATGCTTAAAAATACAGTATACTATGGGGAATAGTCATTCCCTTATTCAATACTTTTTTTAAACCTTGCTGCCCAATTTGTTGTGAAACCAATCACAGTAACATTAACAGCTAATATTAGACCAAGGTATTTATTTTTCAACCAAATTCCAAAGTAAAAATATTTTTGTGTGTTTACATTTGTTTTATTTACTTCAATGTGGCTATATCATAGAAGTAACTTTTCTCACTCTCATTTTGCATCTTCATTTGCATGTGGTAGTAAATACTATGACTTCTAGTAGCTGGATGTGATCTTTGCTACTCAGCCTATGTCTGATGGTATTCAGGTGCTTTGTATATAATCATGTGGCCTATCACCCCTGATTTGTTAGTTCAGATCCAATGGCAATGAAGAATTCCTTCAGTACTGCACATATAGTCAATTGTCTGGTTCATAACACGCAAGTACAAAATAAATCAAAAGGGAAAAAATTATCATAAAAAAAAGAAAGAAAAAAAGAAAATCATATGTACATATATAACTATAAGTAACCCTGTTGACAAAATCTGAATTAATGTGTTGGAAAAGGAAAGTGTGATTAATGTCTTGAAAATAATCAAACTTGGACATGCAACATAAAAAGACATAATGATGAAATCTCAAAAATTATGAGAGAATTTCCACTGTAATGTAGCTACTCACAATACGTATATCAATATGTGTGCGCGTGAGTGCATGTATGTATACTGGCAGAGTCAGTCAGAAAAATGTACAAACAACACCATGCATCTAGTAAAAATATTAAAAATGAAATTAAAATGATTGCTATACTATACCTGCTTGTAATTTAATTATCTGTTGTATTTCATTATTGCTTTGAAACATGACAGCTTTGAGATGTGCCAGAAATACACAGCTAAAGAAAATATAATGTATATTGTTATACCACTGTAAAATATCCCATTAGAATCTAGGATAAAAAATACATTCATATACATTTAGTGTGATGATTTTTCTTGTCTTGAAATTTTACTTGAAACATTAAACTGTGTATCTTTAGACACTTTGGGAGTGGTTCTCATCATTTGTATTTAATGGCTTAAAAATGAAAAAAATGTTTTTAACCACTCTGTCATAAGAAACATGAGTAAAGAATATGGAATACTGTGTCAGTGCATAAATGTCTGGGGAACCTCCACCGAACTGAGGACATTCCAACACAGGCTGTAACTGTTCGAGGCATTGATTTAGATCCCAGTATAACTGACCTGAGGGAACTCACTGGAAGGTAGACACCTCAGCAGCCTACAGAGTGATTTGTGAATCCAAGCATATCACTACCATAATATCCTCTGTGCATTTCCCTTGGAACTTCCTGGACAACAGTCAAAATGAAAAGGAAGCCTTGATAAAGGCAGTGAATAAAGAGAACCTGAGCAGCACTTTAGTCAAATACAGGTAAGCAGCTCATTTACTTCTATTTTGTTTTTCTTTTAAACGTAACCACACCACACATTTTTACTGCTGTTTGCACATGAACAGAATTATATATGAACATTATGCATGATAGGGATAAGCCAAAATTCAACTGCCTAAATGTCTCGTCTTCCTATGTCAAGTTATTAGAAGTGTCACGATTAGACCCGCCCCCACCTGTCAATAAACCACCTGTTATAAAGCCATGTGTGTGCTGTCAAAGTAGTCCCTCCTCATAGTTTGTAACCCTGCCCCCTTGTTAGTGAAATCATGTGTTGCTTGTTTATGTTGGGGTACAAATACCCTGTGTTTGCTGGTTCATTTTGCAGGTTATTTTGGGATTTATTCTGATTGTTATTTGTGTCTACTAGGTCTTTACGTTGTGGTTTTATTTCTCAGCCGCACTGTTCACCTGATACGACTATGGATTTGATTCTGATTATGAATTTGCACACAATAAATCTCACTCTTCTTAGCATTTGTGTCTGTCCCTGCATCTCTGTACGCCATGGGCATTACATAATAACCCGCCTTACAAGGACTCAGCGAAAGAGCGAGACTCCACTGGGATGGTACTCCTGTGGCTCCACCAGTCTACCCAATGTCCCAGCGGCAAGAGACCAGAGACAGCAAATCCCTCGGCGCTGCAGTACACGTGAGTCTCATCAACCACAACACATAATGTCTATTCTGGCTACTATGTGCGACGACATCACAGCTAATCTTGAGAAACGCTACAGGTAGGAGCAACCTGCAGCACGATACATAGTAAGACAGAATGAACATGCAGACGAGCCTTGGCTCAGTTTTCGCTGTGCTCTTAATAGCCAATGCAAGCTCCCGGTGCCTCGGATGAGGTGGAGCAAGCATGATAAGAGCCACAAAGAGGATTCCATGTCTGGATGTACTGTCCGGGTCTCCTTTTACGGAGAAGGAAGCTCATGCCCTGTTGTATGCCCCGGTTTCTAGCATGGAAAAGACCACGACCACGCCTTACTCCGGTTTCTGTTCCTGTGTTGGTTCCCATTTCGGTTCTCCTGTCTCCGTTTTTGTTGGTTTGTGTGTCTGTTCCTGTGCCTGTTCTTGTGGTTGGTTTTGTTCCTGTGCCGTTGTCCCTTGCCTGGTCTGTGTTGGGTTGTTCATTTCATCCTCCTGTCGTGCCTCCTCCTGGACTTCGTTGCCCTTTTTGCAATTTTGCTCCTCTCCCCTCTTTTCCACCTGTTCACGTGTCATTCACCTGTTCCTGGTTGTGTTGTTCCTTAGTCCACTCCTGCTCCTGTGTCTGTCCCTGGTTTTTCTGTTTCCTGTTTGGCTTCCGTGTTCCCTGTTTCTACTGTTTTTCCTTTGGTTTCCTGTGGGGTTTCTTCTGCTCTTCCAGTGTCTTCTGTGTCTCTGCCTGGTTTGTTGTCCTCTGTCAGTTGTATTCCCTCCCCATGCTCTGTAACCCAGTCCCTCATTATTGTGTTCAGGTGTTCTTTGTTTAGTCTTGTGTATATATAAGACTTTGTTTTGTTTAATGTACAGCCTCGTATGGTAGCGTGTTCTTGGTGGATTTGCGGTTTGTTCTTTGTGTCTATAATGTCTTTGTGTGTTGGTTTTGTTTCTATGTTGGACTCACTTTCGGATTTGACCACTGCTTGTTTATATGACCCTATTTTTGGAATGCCCATTAAAAAATCTTGTCAGCATTTGTGTCTGCCACCCTATTGCTCCACATTGCCCTCTCCATTACACTTCCATGTTTCTTTACAATGTGCGTTTGTTGTCCTTGTTATCTACATGCACTTGTAATTTTGTAGCTCCACCTTTTGTCATTGCTTTCAGCTGTTCCTCAGTTCCACAGCTGCTCCTGTTGATTTTGTCTATCGCTGTTTGTATATATTCCTTTTGTGTTCAGTGTCTGGTTGTGGGTCATCTAATGCTTTCATGTATGGTCTTGCTTAATATATCATGCTTAGCTATTTGTGTTTGGTTCTTTCCTGTTTACTCTTAGATTCCATGCAAAGTTCATTCTTTATTATCTTTGTGTTTTTCCCTCATGTCCTTTCTAGTGGAATGTTTGGACTTTCAAGTGTTTCATTCATGTTATGCTTTCTCTTTGTATGTTATTCTGTTTCTGGTCCTTCCGTGTCCTAGTTTGTATAACTTTAAATCTGAGTGTGTTCTGTCTAGTTCCCTGGCATGTTTGTTGTATTAGTCTGTATCCCTGTATTTTAGCGTCTTTCCTTTTCCTGTATGCATTTGTATTCGTCCTGGTAGACTAGTGTATGCTTGTATGTGATTATATATGTCGGCTAATGAGTGTTATCCTGTTTGTTCTAGTTAAGTCATCTTGTCATCATTTATCATCTTGTTGTCGTTAACCGTAGCCACGGTTCTGTTCATGTTTTGTTTAATAATTTCCTTCCCCCAGGTATATATCTACTAGTTCTGTTTCCTGATTCGTTTTTGTTATTTGTCTTATTTGCTAGTGTGCTTCGTCGTTCTCAAGCCCTTCGTTCTTCAAACCCACTCTCCATTGCACATTTGCCCACCTCCTGTGCTCTCAGAGCCTCCAAGGTTACAATCAAGCACCAACGCACCCTTCTCTCCCTCAGATCATAACTTTATAGAAAATTTCACACTACCTCAGCTAACGTTAGCTGGTGTAAAATTACTGAAGAAACACAAGTTAGTATAATTTTTTTTTAATACTTACATTTCCCATATCTGCAGTTTTGATACAGACAGTTAAAAGTTTCATTGCCAGTCCTGCACTGACCCAGGTCATAAAAGCAGTCAAGCATAAATTGGTTAGCAAACAGTTTTTACTGACTGTAGCTGGAACTCAGCTCTTCTGTCCACTGCATCAGGAGCTGATATAGTGCATTTTGCCAATCTGTGCAGCCAACAATAGAGCAGTTCCTTTGCTTACCACCTAAAAATGGTGCACCTTCATGAAGATAGCTCGCAAGCTGTGGGTGGAGATATTCAGATGGGAGGCAATATTATCCTCATAACTCTATACTATAATACTATGAATCTTGTTTTAACCCATGTTTTATGACATGGGCATATGGCAAGACACTGACCGGGTTGTGAACATGAATTTTTCATGTCCCCTATAATATTTAATTATATTGTCAGACGTGACAGTGGAGTAGCATTTGTGTTCTCATGTTCATCCTTGATAGTCAGAACAGCTGCTAGTCAGAACAGTTTTCTCATCATACCCCAAAACATTCATGCACACAGTGAATGATTCGTCTGCTGTTACTATCTGCTTTTTTTAATTAGATTTTCTGATAACTTTAATAAACCATCAATGGGTAAACCTATGCATTTTCTCCATGCTACACAGCAAATTACACATTCAGGAATGCAAAAGGACTTGAACAGTGTTTTCAGAAATTTTCATAATAATATTACACTGGATGAATAAGACGTGACTGCTCCCTTCAACCCCAATTTATCAACCCCATTTCTGCTGGATTGAGGCAGCTCAGAATGCAACTCTCAGTTTTCCTCACTGTTCCTGAGAATCGTCTTGTTCTTCACCTAAAGACACTCGATATTCCAACAGCAGTCACTTGAGCGGGTCCCCTGTGGATGCAGTGATTTAAATGAAGTGTTCAGTATGAGGTTAGTGTGTGGGAGCACCACACCTGTCAGGTGGAACTTGTGTGTAGAGGGAGAGTTGCTCCATCATATGCTTCTAGATGAGGTCATCATATCAATTACAAAAAGAGCTTGGGTTAGACTGAATACATGATCAGCAGGTGTGGGTGGGCATGCCACCACAATATCCAATCAGATTAACTGCTCATTTGCTATATTAATCATTCCAACACAGCACAAAAACAGACTAAGGAAAAAAACAGACATACGTATGCCATGGCAAAATGTGTGGCTCTTGATGATAATATATATTATTACTATTTTTATAATATAAAAATATTATCATTGGTATTATTGTTTTTCACTGTCATGCGAAAAAAATATTTAACTGTGATAGGTGTAATGCTGTCAAGGAGTGAAAGGGCGGACACAAAGCGAGATTGATTAAACGACATTCCAAAGGCAGGGTCATAAAGGCAGGCATTGGTCAAATCCGTCAGGGAGTCCGACATCGGAACATAACCAACACGAAGAGACATACTAGAATACGTAACACAGAAACAAACCGTAATACAATGCACTAGTGCAAAACTCAAAAGTACACAGGGCTGTAAGCAAAACTACATTTGACAAGCGACAATGAACAGCAACGCAAAAGACCAAACACAGGGTATATATACGCCATCTTAAACACAAAACATCTGAATATGCTAACGAGGGGGACGGGTTACAAAACACAAGGAAGGACTACGGACTACACAATGACAGGACAACATGGATACATAAAGTCACATTTATTTATATAGTGTTTTTTACAACACATGTTGTCACAAAGCAGCTTTACAAACCTAATGAGCAAGCTGATTGGGTGAATACAGTTTTTCTCAGTCGATTTGGTTCATGTCTCAGATCAGAATTGAAATTCTCAAAACTGTTCATTCAGTCTCCACATCTCCTTGTCACTTGTGCACATCATAATCGCATTTCTCATTGTGTTTCACATTTTGCAAATGCTTTTGTACATTCATGCAAATGGTCATGGACAAACGTCTGTTGTTTTTTGCATTATCAAATGCTTATGTCATGTTTATCAAAATGTGTTCTACGGATTGTCTGTTGAATTGGCTTACCCTCCAAAACCTTTAGGCTTTAGATCATCTCCTAGGTCATTAGATGCAAAAGTGCTGAACATGTTGTCATAATCTCTAAGCCATCATTTTACATTTGTTTTTTGGTTACATTTTGGTAACTTATCCGAACTTGATTACAGTTTTTCTCGATTGGTTTGGCTCATTTCTTGAAACTGAGATGACATTCTCAAAATAACATGTACAAATCCCCAAACTAACTTGCGGTTCCTCACAACAGAATGGCATTTATCATTGCTTTCATCACATTTCAAATGCTTTGTACATGTCTCAAGCACTTAGTACATCTTTGGAAATGATTAAGTAGCCTACACTTAACACAATCATCCTACATTTAGTACATTTTCCAAAAGAATGCATCTTGTTGATCTATCCCAATTGGTTGGTTCTCAGTGTAATGGTTGTTCTCTCCAAAACATGTCAGCACAATTTCATCGTATAAATCATTTTACGGCATTTCATCATCTGCAGAATAGTCTGCCCAATTGTCAAAATTAGTTACAGTTTTTCTCAGTCGATTTGGTCGATTTCTCACATCATGGTTTACATTGGCATCACAACAAGCGCATTTCTCAAAACAGTTAGTGCAAACAGCAAAACTCAATGAAATACCTGAAAAAGCACATACTTCACTCAAAATTCTTTGTTTTTGTTAAGGTCAATCAATTTGTCAGTGCCATCAGAATATCTAGTCTGTGTGCCATTGCCTATGAACAAGGCAGTCAAAATACTTAGTCATGTTGTCAGTGCAACTATAAGTCACAGTCAGTGCAGACTGTAAGTATATTCTGATGGAAACTAGCTAAGCTTTTTGATTTCAGGAATGCTGCACATTCTGTGGTATATCAAATGAAACAATACATGTTACACACAAAATACTAACTTGCACAGAACACAAAGTTACACATGACTGTATGTGGGAGAGTGATAGCAAGAAATTGGACTGGAATCAAATTTGTCCAGCAATATTGTTTGACTGTATTGTTCGCACTGCAGTTTGTTGACAAAAACAAATCTGATTGAAATTCAGAAAAGACAGACAACTGACTGGAAAAACTGCAAAATTAGAAACTTACTCTACACATTCAAAACAACCTGAGCACATACAGCCTCCTCTTGTTGAGGTGTGAAAATGGAACATCTGCCACCCCTATGAGCTAGTCTTGATATCCTATATGGTATAAGAAAGCAAAAATGCAAAACAAAAAAATTAATAACATGTCAGAATTTTTGTCAATGTGCAGCATTACAGCCGAGAGCACATTTCTGAAGACCGTTGAGACCATTGGTTGATCTAAACCTTCACAAATTCCCTTTTTTACTGTAACTGAATGTTCACCTGCAAACAATTTAATCAAGTTCGGATAAATTACCAAAATGTAATAAAAAAAAAGTAAAATGATGCCTTAGAGATTATGACAAGATGTTCAGCACTTTTGCATTTAATGACCTAGGCGATGACCTAAAGACTAAATGTTTTGGGGCGTAAGACAATTCAACAGACAATCAATACAACACATTTTGATAAACATGACATAAGCAATTGATAATGCAAAAAACAACAGACAATTGTCCATGACCATTTGCATGAATGTACAAAAGCATTTGCAAAATGTGAAACACAATGAGAAATGCAATTATGTTGTGCACAAGTGACAAGGAGACGTGAAGATTGAACGAACAGTTTTGAGAATTTCAATTCTGATCTGAGAAATGAACAAAATCGACTGAGAGAAATAAATTGTAATAAATTGTAATACAACACAGTACATTCATGACAATCAGGTGAGTAGGTAACAGGTGAAAGCAGGTTTTGACGAGGAGGAGGGTCCCACATTACAGGTGACCAAACCATCAGTTTGAGTTACCTGACAGGTGTTGTCTATGATTTTGAATGCTGGCATTGCTGTATATATACAGTATGGTGTGGCCACACACATGGCAAGCTTGGGCCCATACAACACTGTGAAACTCCTCCGTTTCCTGGACCATTTGTATCTGGATTTAGTTCCAGAAAATGAGAGGGGTCTCGAAGGGCCCCACCTACCCCAATTTGTCATTGTGTGGGACAATGTCAGCTTTCACCGTGACCCACGCATCAGGGCATGGTTCGACATGCATCCAAGGATGCATAATATCCCAATACCTCCACACTACCTCCATACCTCCAGTAGTCAGAATGTTATCGTATTGCATTTGTGATGCTTGACTGTTTTTTACATACTGTAATGTATTTTGTTTTGTTTTTGCAGGTTTTTGTATTTTGTATACATAGTATATTTGATACATTTTCCTTTATTTTTTTTCTTTCCTACCTACAGTAAGGTGTAAAGATGTACTTGTGAATAAAAATAGTTACAATTTCCTCAGCAGAATGAGTGCAGTGTGTGTGGTGTGAAAATTGTATTCCTTTAGCTAGACCTCTGCAATAAAGACAAAACATCTAAGCATTTTGACTTGCAGTACTTACACAATGTGACAGGGACAATGCATTTTGGGGCACCGATGATTTGTTTGAGAAAGGAAAATAGTTTTGACACATGGGTAAACTGTTTTTGGAGCGATATGAGCATGTGATGAGGATCCATGTAGTTGTGCTGCACCGTCCAGTTTATTTTGACAGGAGGACGAAATGAATGAAAATGTGCCAAAGCAATTGAGAAGGATCTATGCCATTTTTATGGTACTGACTATGTATATGGGAGAGGGACTTCATTTTGAAGCAAGAACGAATGTTTTGGGAGACATGACATTTCAAGGATTCAAGGAGGTTTTATTTGTCATACACACATTTTGCTGGTTATCTGAAGTGTTGCGAAGAACTGTAAGTCTGTTTGGCCAATTTACCTTATAGTTATGGGAATGTCATCTCAGTTTCAAGAAATGAGCCAAACCAATGGAGAAAAACTGTAAATTGTTCGCAGGTGAACATTCAGTTACAATAAAAAATGGAATTTGTGAAGGTTTAGATCAACCAATGGTCTCAACAATTCTGACGTTATTCAATTTTTTGCTTCGCATTTTTGCTTTCTTATACCCTAACCCTAGGATATCAAGACTAGCTCATAGCGGTGGCAGAGGTTCCATTTTCACACCTCAACAAGAGGAGGCTGTATGTGCTCAGGTTGTTTTGAATGTGTAGAGTAAGTTTCTAATTTTGCAGTTTTTCCAGTCAGTTGTCTGTCTTTTCTGAATTTCAATCAGATTTGTTTTTGTCAACAAACTGCAGTGCGAACAATACAGTCAAACAATATTGCTGGACAAATTTGATTCCAGTCCAATTTCTTGCTATCACTCTCCCACATACAGTCATGTGTAACTTTGTGTTCTGTGCAAGTTAGTATTTTGTGTGTAACATGCATTGTTTCATTTGATATACCACAGAATGTGCAGCATTCTTGAAATCAAAAGCTTAGCTAGTTTCCATCAGAATATACTTACAGTCTGCACTGACTGTGACTTATAGTTGCACTGACAACATGACAATGGGCACACAGGCAATGGCACACAGACTAGATATTCAGATGGCACTGACAAATTGATTGACCTAAATATTTGCTTTTGATGCAAAAACAAAGAATTTTGAGTGAAGTATGTGCTTTTGCAGGTATTTCGTTGAGTTTTGCTATTTGCACTAACTGTTTTGAGAAATGCACTCGTTGTGATGCCAATGTAAACCATGATGTGAGAAATGTACAAAATCGACTGAGAAAAACTGTAAAGTGGAGGGCTGTGGAATCTGATTGGAAGGCTGATGGAATCTAATTTGACTGTAGTGGAAGACCATGGAAATTAATTCTCAAATTCTCTAACGGGCCGCCCAATGGAGGATGGGTTCCCTTTTGAGTCTTGGTCCTCCCAAGGTTTCTTCCCATTTCCCCACCATCTTGGGGAGTTTTTCCTTGCCACTGTCGCCTTTGGCTTGCTCATTAGGGATCTGGACCCATACAATTTGTAAAGCTGCTTTGAGACAACATGTGTTGTAAAAAGCACTATATAAATAAATAAATAAATAAATAAATAAATAAATAAAAAATTCATTGAATGAAATTTCAAAATGCATTTTGATACAGATTGAGTGCTGTTGTTATCGTAATGTTATTGCAAACTGAGAGGCGGTATTTCCCCTTTAACATTTGAATATTGACATATTTTTTTGGTGGTGAGGTTGAAAATTACATTTCAAACACGTTATCACGAAATGCAAAGCATATTAAGCGAATAGCATTTTAATTATAATTTTGAAACAACCTTTGCATGATCACATGAACTTGATAATTCAAATCGGGAAATACATTTTCATTTCAATAAAGGCACAAATAAAGCAACAAAATGTATGTGTTGACAAAGACTGAGGACGACAAACAGGCCGACACGAGGGAGGAGGAGCAACACCACCAAAAGGGCGACGAGGTCCAGGAGGAGGCACAACAGGAGGACGAGGAAGCCGCAAACCCAAAACAGACCAGGCAAGCGACAGGGGAACAGGCACAAACACAAGAACAGACACAGACACAGGCACAGGCAAAAACGGAATCAAAACAGGAACAGACACATGCACCACAACACGAGCAAAAACAACACCAGGCACAGTAGACGACAAAAACAGGGCAGGGAGGGCGGGACACAAGGAGCAACAGGAGGCACATCGCAGGGCGGGATGGGTGGGGGGCGGGCGCAGTGGGGACGCGTGAGGCGGGCCCGGGTCCACAGGGGGCACTGCGTGGACGCCCAGTGGCGGCGGGTCCGATCCACCGGAAGCACGGAGGCAACGCCCAGCTGCGGCAGGCGCAATGTTCACCGGGGGCGCAGCGTCTGGCGTCGGTGGTGACCCCAGCTGGGTCAGAGGAGACGTGAAAGACCCACGCTGGGTCACGGGAACAGGAACTGCAGATGACCCCTTCCGGTCGTAGGACCAACAGAGGCGCAGCGGCACTCATTTCAGGAGGCGTGGCCTTCTCCACAGGAGCCTTGGACACCCTGGAGGAACATACAGATAGAAGATCCCTCGGCGGCTCTTATTACGCTTTTGCTCCGCCCCACCCGAGGTATCGGGAGCTCGCAATGATGTTTAAGAGCGCGCCGAGTGTTGTTACACAGATCATCTGTATATTCACTCCGCCTGACCACGCCTTGCGCTACAGGTTGCTCCTCCCTGTAGCGATCATCAAGACGGGCAGGCTCATGGCGCTCTTCCGGGTTCTCATGGCAATAGACAGCTAAATTGAAGATGTCTAGGATAGCCTGTCTATCCCTTAGAGAACCCCTTGTACCCACAGCCAGGGGAATTCCTGTCTCCCGGTTAGTTCACGCTGTAACACCGAGATTCTAACTGAACAGTAGCAGTTAACATCTCGTTACAGCGACGGGACTTACCGGAGTCTTGCTCCCTCGCTGTGTCCTTGGCAGGCTGGTTATTATGTAACGCCGAGTGCGGCGTGGAGTTAGAAAGCGGACACAGGCGCTGAGGAGAGAGAGATTTATTATAGAAGGGCATTCCAAAATCAGGGTCGAATAGGCAGGCTTGGGTCAAATCATCCAGGGAATCATACATATTGAAACAGGGAGACACTAGCCAACGAAACAACAAAAGGGAACTTTAAATATACACGAATCAGAAGCAGCAATACACAACGAGAGACTAAACGCTACGACAGAAACACTACAGCGGTTTTAGACAAAGTACGACGACAACGTGACGACAGAGGCTGTAGACAAAATAACCAGCAACGTAACAAACTAAACAGCGGATATAAATAGCACAAAACTAACACGAGACACCTGAAATAGTTAACGAGAGGCAAGGAATACAAAACACAAGGCGAGACTAAGCACACACATGGCTATCAAAACAACACAGACATGAAATGACAGGAACCAGCAGGGCAAACCGTGACAGGTTTGATCTTCACAGAGGTTAGACCTATTTAATAGAGGCTCCGACATCTCTCGCTCTGCTTTTCTTTATTGAGAGCGCACGAACTTTGGTACGACTAACAGCAAACAGCTTAAAGTCATATTTCTTAATTAACGAGCCCAAGCAAGGGTGTAATCCAACAACCGACTGATCAGTGTCGCCACAGCAACTTCTATCAAGCTTGCTAACGCTGCCACACGGACTGAAACAGAGGCGATCAATTCCCTGTCATTACACCGTGGACGAGACTCACATTACTGGACGTCATATCCAGAAGGACGATTCCCAGGACACCTGGACGGCGTCGCTTTTATCAACGAGGAATCTGTGGTTGAAATTCCCAAATTCCTGATGAATTCAGCGAGGACAACGAAACCACCCAAAATCCTTAACATGTGAGAGTCTAACCGCTGGGCATAGCTTCTAAAAGGGCATAGTTATTTGAACTGCAGACTTAACCAAGACATTCTTAGTGTTATGTTCAACTTTCTTTAGATAATCAAGATTTGTTCATACAAAGTTCTCTGTGCTGTGCATGTGATCTCTGTCTGTCTGATTAATTTATAACTGATATAGTCTTCCCCATTCTCAGACACATCACATTCATGTTTACTTATTAAGCCAGTGCCATTACCCTTTGTTCCGACCACATTAGAATAAAGCAGCTGAGCTCATTAACATACAGCTACGCTACTCTACTGTGTAAAGTCGCCGCCATTTAGTTGCTCAGTTCTCCATAGGAGAACTGAGATTACAACTCCTGCCACCTCACATGCGCACGCCTGCACAAGCACTCTCACACATTTACTCTCCCCCTTCTACACATTCACACACACTAGACGCCGAGTCTTCACTGTAAATATACTGATTCTTGTTGATGCTGTTTGTGTTTTTAGAATAGTGTATCATTTATTGTGACCAAATTGTCTGTGTTATCATTCAAAAGAGGTTGCTGCCAAAACCTCCAAAGAATTCATAGTTAAATCCTTCAGATACCAAACCATTAGTTACCTTTAGTTGAGAACTAAATGTTGTGGTTCTGGTATAATTTGGATATGAGACTGATTCTAAATTAATGAGACTGGTTAATAATTAAGGTAAAATAAATAAATCTACTTTTAAAAGATTAGTAGGTGAAACCCCTACAAAGCTATGTGAAAACTGTAAGTGCACTGCAAGCACTATTGATCTCTTCGGGTAATCATAAGATTTATTAATTCTGAGAGGCAGTTGAACTTTGCAAATATGAGTTTTCATTGGTGACTGAGTTTTAAAAGTTTTATCTCTGAAAGGCAATAGCTATACATATTGAGAGTGCCAAACAGAATGCTTATTTTAAAGTTGTAATTAAAGTGGCCATCAGGTACCTTGAGGCTATATGGTCAACAGCAGGATACTAATTACTATAAGATGACCTTTGGAATAATATCTGGTGAATAATTCATAACTAAGAAGATTGCTTCTGGGACATTCATTCTATAGCCAGGGGAACTTTGTATGCTCAGAATAAACTGACAATGAATTTCAAAGCTGAACACCACTATTAAATAACCAAGTAATGGAATATGTGAAGAGACTGCTGTCAGAGGCTATTGGTCTGACTACAGGCACCTACTCCATTTACACATGTTCTGAGATATTTCTCACTTTTGCCTACAAACTGGATTCCAAAAAGTTGGGACACTAAACAAATTGTGAATAAAAACTGAATGCAATGATGTGGAGGTGACAACATCTAATATTTTATCCAGAATAGAACACAAATGTCAAAGTCAAATGATTTATATAGCGCTTTTTACAACACATGTTGTCACAAAGCAGCTTTACAATCGTATGGGTCAAGATCCTTAATGAGCAAGCCAGAGGCGATAGTGGCAAGGAAAAACTCCCTAAGATGGCAGGAATTTAGGAAGAAACCTTGGGAGGACAAAGACTCAAAAGGGAACCCTTCCTCCATTTGGTGGCCCGCTAGCAGAAGTCCGCATTTATAGTTCAAATATAGTTCTATAGTTGTAGTTCTAATTCCAGGCAGAGTAGTCACAAAAGTTTAAACTGAGTACATGTAAAATTTTAAAGGAAAAATATGTTGACTCAAAATTTCACAATGTCAACAAAAAAGTTGGGACAAGTAGCAATAAGTGGCTGGAAAAAAGGAAATTGAGCATATAACGACCAGCTGGAAGACCAATTAACACTAATTAGGTCAATTGACAACATGATTGGGTAGAAAAAAAGAGCTTCTCTTTGTGTCAGTGTCAGTGTCTCTCAGAAGCCAAGATGGTAAGAAGATCATCAATTCCACCATTGTTGCGCAGAAAGATAGTACAGCAATACCAGAATGGTGTTACCCAGCATACAATAGCAAAGACTTTTAAGTTATCATCATCAACCATGCATAACATCATCAAAAGATTCAGAGAATCTGAAACAATCAATGTGAGTAAGTGTCAAGGCAATAAAACTCTACTGGATTCTCGTGATCTCTGGGCTCTTAAACGTCACTGCACCTCAAACAGGAATGCCACTGTCAAGGAAATAACAGAATGGGCTCAGGAATACTTCCAGAAAGCATTGTCGGTGAACACAATCCACCGTGCCATCTGCCGTTGCCAGATGAAACTCTACAGTGCAAAGAGGAAGCCATTTCTAAGCAAGCTCCACAAGCTCAGACGTTTGCACTGGGCCAGGGGTCATTTAAAATGGAGTGTGGCACTGGGCCGGGCCATTTGAAGTTCTTTATTTAACACTGGGACGCCATGTCATCCGGACCAGAGAGGACAAAGATAACCCAAGTTGTTATCAACGCTCTGTTCAGAAGCCTGCCTCACTGTTGTTATGAGCTTGCATGAGTGCTTGTGGCATGGACAGCTTGCGTGTCTGGAAAGGCACCATTAATGCAGAGAACTATGTTCAGGTTCTAGAACAACATATGCTCCCATCTAGACGTCATCTCTTTCAGGGAAGACCCTGCATTTTTCAACAAGATAATGCCAGACCACATTCTGCAGCAATCACAACATCATGGCTACGTAGGAGAAGGATCCGGGTACTGAAATGGCCAGCCTGCAGTCCAGATCTTTCACCTATAGAGAACATTTACATCATAAAGACGAAGGTGTGTCCAAGACGATTGAACAGATAGACTTGAGAAACTGGTCTCCTCTTTCCCCAGATGTCTGTTGAGTGTTATAAGAAGAAGGGGGGATGCCACACAGTGGTAAAAATGGCCTTGTCCCAATTTGAAAAACAACATATTTTTCCCTTAAATTGATACATTCTCTCAGTTTAAACTTTTGATCTGTCATCTATGTTCTATTACGAATCTGCACCGAAGGGACTGACTACTTGGCCGGGGAACAAGAACTTTAAACTATAACTGTAAAACCACCTTTTGTCCACAAATACGGACTGGTGATAACGGGCCGCCCAATGGAGGATGGGTTCCCTTTTGAGTCTTGGTCCTCCCAAGGTTTCTTCCTATTTCCCCGCCATCTTAGGGAGTTTTTCCTTGCCACTGTCGCCTTTGGCTCATTAGGTATCTGGACCCATACAATTTGTAAAGCTGCTTTGAGACAACGTGTTGTAAAAAGCGCTATATAAATAAAACTGACTTGACTTGACGAATAAGATATTGACATTTGCCATCTCCACATCATTGCATTCAGTTTTTATTCACAATTTGTTTAGTGTCCCAACTTTTTTGAAATCCAGTTTGTATTATAGTTTGTACTATTAATGCATATAACTCATCTGTGAAATTTCCATAGCGATACAAAAGCAGCCTTAGCTTTATTTGATAAACACATCCTGATTGGATTTTCTTCTTTCTTGCTTACAGCTATTTTAAAATGTGATCAAATAAGGTCTGTTCAATGACATTGGCTCATGTCTCAACAATGTATTAGTTTTATGTTGTCCACTTTCATTTTGCAGTGGAACTGGAATTGCATTGTGAAATATAGAGAATCTAAGCTTGCTGAGCATTTATGTAATAGTGTGTAAGGGTGATTTTGGGGAGAAAACATGTGACTTTAGATGGAGATACCCCATTTGTTCACTACAGTCATATTTAAAAGAATTGTAACATCTATAATTTGTAACTCTGCTGCAGTCACCCAGAGCTCAATTATCTCAAATTACTGTCCCCACAATCACAGTTGTTACAAATCAAATCAAGATTTCTCTCATAATGACAGACAAAGACTAAGTCACCCACACATAGTCATTTGCCACACAACATGGACCCCAGACAGCAATGAAAGTGTGGACATTTTTAAAAGAGGGGAAAAATCAATTACAATTATTTACTCTGATAATGGATGTTATTTTTTAACACCAAAAACCCTGTTGACACAAAGCCATTGTGTGTGGCACATACACCGTATCTAATTTGGCACTATTGTCATAGATTTCAAGGCCTTGAGACAATGAAGAAGAAATATAATCATTTTCATTTCCTTCTGATTGCTCATAAAATAATACAAATAAATATTTTGAGTCTTGAAGTGTACATATCAGTGTTATGGACTAAGACCCCTTACCAACAGCTGATTTTGTTATAGCAAAAGTACTTTCATAACAACTGAATGGATTGAAACAATGAATAATGACACCTACCCATCCAGCCCCACCCAGATCATTCAGGCAGGGAATCACCTGATGGCCCAGGTCAGATGAGTGTGTGATCTGGATGATAAGAGGCACCAAATCAGTCTATAATGAGCTGACAGTCTCAACAGCTCTCCGACAACCTTCAGGGAGCACTGATTAATGACTGACAACTACAATGGCTGATTTAAATAATGCAAATCAGGCATCAGGATAATGATCCTTACATTGCCTCTAATTGGAAGAAGAATACAGCAAGAGAAAGGGTTGGAGCCTTGAACTATCAAGCAGGCATTTATTGTCCAGCAGCTGCTGGGCCTTATATTGTGTTACTGTTTATAACCCAGTCTGGACTATAGGTAAGCTCACAACAATCCCATTGATTCAGTATGGTTCTTTATAGACTATGTCAGCAGTTTGAACCATTTGTGTGAAAGTTTGAAACAGAATGCCTGAAATCTAAGTATTGGTGCAAAATATGATAGGAGATGATAAATGACACTTAAAGTTTCAAGGGTTTTAAACATCTTATCCTTTTAGGGCAAATTATGTTGCAACTGTAGCAAATGCTAGCCAATCATGATACCAAAGGTGAGTAATTGAAAGTACATCCAGCACATGCAGGTACTTTCTGTTGCATTAAAATGCACTGGGCATGGCTTTGCTTCATTTTTTTTTCCCAAGGACATTGAAAGATATGTGAATTCACATTTCATTGTTACCCCAAAATATCAACTACACTGTACACATTATACTCGTTACAATGACAATAACGAATCTGAATCTGAACACAGCAAATAATTATTCCCTGCATATAAGTAAAACTGGGAATATATGAAATCATTATTTTCCTGATGGAGTACACAGACATATTAGAATGCACATTTTCTTAAGCATATAATCTCATTATTAATGCTATGTTCCTCACAAGGTAGGAGACCCAATACATTGTATGACATCTAAAAGTATTAATGCTGTCATGCTTAACCTCACTAACACTAGTAGGATGATAAACAGAGTTAGAACGATTGAGGGGAGGGCAGGAAATGCATACAGCTCTCATGTTGTCTCCATGGCCCAAAAAGAAGATGGACCTCTTGAAAAATCTTTTGTGAAGCACATAGCTTGGCATGCAGGCCTGTGGCTTGTTGCCATGACACTATGTAGACTATGTTCCCTTTGAAAGACAGGCTCATTGTATTTTTCTTGGAAAATAGCATCAGCCTCTGGAATATAATTCATCTTCCAAGACCAAAAGAAGTGTACACACAAAAACATGCTAGTTAGACCAATGATGCTCTGCTCTTAAATACAGACACAATATAGAAGACAGCTCATGAGCAGTTCTTGAGTACATATCATTGTTTTTTTTTTCATACATTCAGAGTGTTTATGTATAAATGAGCCCTGACAGACATACTTTGAAATCTAAAATTTCTCAGTGCTCTTTTTAATTTCATTTTTCAATACGAAGAAAAGACTAAAGACTGATGATGAACTTGTCTTGATGAGGAGGGGAAGTTACATTTAGATGTACTTGATGTATGGTTATACACCTAGTTCTTTGATTCAGATCACCATGGAGAAAGGAATAAATTGGGGGAATTAAGGAATCAAAGTGAACATTAGGGTAATATAGAATCTGCAATTTAATAATGGAGATTAATTCATTTTCTTTTGTTTTTCTAAAACAAAAAAGTGGTAGCTTTGATATGTTCTACAATACAAGGTAATTTAGAGGTGTAAGGAGTTCATTAACTTTTACATAGATTTTATTAAATACTATTCTCAATAGCTCATGCATAGCACATTAGACATCTACATCTTAGCATTGTTAAAATATTCACGCATGATTATTCTACACGCAGAATTAATTTTCTTCTCTTCAGGGGTGCTGTTTGAATTTTCTGTATATGGGTACAAGTGAAAAAGCCTACACATTAGCTACAAAAGCTATATTAGCTATATATATATAAACTAATCTCATGTATACATACAATCATGCAGTAAAAATGAATGTTAATGTGATTAATTGATGTTGTTCATGTGTGTATAATGGAATAATGTGTCAAATGTGTTTAATGGAATATTATTAATCACTTGACATGTTCAATGTATCGGACATATTCTGATTGACCCTTGAAAATACTGTGGTTTTCATAGTAACAGAGCAGTGGATTCTCTGGAAGCAGCACATTTGCAGCAGTTTGTATTTTTAATGAGCAAAAGCAGAAATGAAAATGACCAGAAATTGTGTATGACATTAAACATATGACAACTGTCACTATATTGTCACTATAGTGTGTGCACTGAAGTCCTTCATATAAAGGACTCTTTTCTAGTGACTGTAATTTCTATGATGATACAAAACGGAACACCTCTAAGGCAGTAATATGTAAGAAACTAAGTATGTGTGCTTATGCTTGAATTCGACCCTCAAAAAAAGTTGAACAATCAGTCTAAAACTTACAAACTGATTGGTGCTGTGCTGTTGGTCTATGAAATGTGTACAATATCCGTAAAGAGTCTGCAGTCTTCTTGAACCCTAACTACTATATCAAACTCAGAGTGCTTTGAACTTCACTTCAAGTTTACTGTAATCATTCCCAGATAGCACATATACCTTTGTGCCATATTGCCCCAAACGGAAAGCTATTTGGATCAGTATGGAGAAGAAGTATACACAAGGAAGACAAAAAAGCAGATCCAGAGAGCCTTCAGTTCCACTGCTTTATTTGAAGATGGCAGAAAAAGACTGAGTGGTACTTGGGGGGGTGGGTAAGCCTTTCAATGTCAAACAAAATTCTTACATGAGACATGAGACTTCAGCACAGAGAAACATACTTGTGAGAAAGTCCTGTAATAGAATTCAGTGAAGATGAAGGTGGCAGGCATTCACTTCATATTCTGATAATCTATATATTTGACATTTAGGTTTATATTTTTTTTAAATATTTCATTTCAAAATATTCAGATGTGATCATATAGAATTTGTCCTTTGTAGACACTGCATTTCACAGAGACTGTGACTGTCACGGTGACGCTCCTGGACCCCTCCCTTTGGGCGTGTGTTTATGTCGTCTGAGTCCATATGTGTAGTTCCGTGGGTGTGTGCCGGTGTGGGTGTGTTCATCAGTCTCACCTGTGGCTCGTCTCGTCTTCACAAGGGGATAGTGTTGTTCGCCTATTTAATGTGTGCTTGCGCAGTGTCCCGTGCTCGTCTTTGTTTGAGTTACACTGAATGTTACATGTCGAACGCGCTTCAGCGCTATTTTTGTGTTAAGTGTGGAAATAAATCCGTCTATAAAACAAAGCTCAACTCCGCAAGTTTAAGTTTAATACTGTATTACTAGTGTGTGCAGTGACAGTTCAGTCTTTCCCCTTAGAAAGGTATTTCTAAGGCTGATAAGTCTCTTCTGTGCTGTAGTGATGTTTATGTAACTGTTCTGACTGCAAAGCTGCAAAACCAATTAAACAAATGTCTGCCTTGAAACACATATGTAATAATATGAATATGAATAATTATAAAAGGCACCACCCTGAAATTTCAGGGAAATATGTATTTGATAACTGGAATAGATGAAATGATGACATATCAGTCTCATTACCGAAGGTGAAGCTCAGAGTCTGAGCAGTGACCCAATACCACTGGTTAGAACATATTTGCCACAATAATTGGTTTAATTAATAAATGCAAATTTTATTGATCAGTCGATATCAACAATTTAACGTTATAATACACGCGACGCATAAGGTTGAAAACTTGGTTTAGGTTCAGAGAGTTAATCAAGTTTAATCAAGAATTCATAATTAAATCCTTCAGATACCAAACCATTAGTTACCTTTAGTTGAGAACTAAATGTTGTGGTTCTGGTATAATCTGAATATGAGACTGATTCTAAATTAATGAGACTGATTAATAATTAAGGTAAAATAAATTAATCAACTTTAAAGGATTAGTAGGTGAAACCCCTACACTGGTTCATTTTTCTAAGCCAACAAGGAGCCAATGAGAATGTCCTGTTACATGCCCACACTATAACCAGCTCTTGTCTAGGCAACTAGTGGGCTTGTAAACAACTAGGTTCCCCCTTTCAGCCAACAAGCAACCCTAACAACCACAGTTAGCAAGTCAATGTTAATTAATATGTTAATATATAGTATAGCAAATATATAAATAAACATATAACATTATGGTTATAATATATATAGTATTATATTATAATATTATAAACAACAATAATATAATAATAATATATGTATGTATATATATATATATATATATATCACCACACCAGCTATCGAACCACTACTACAGCAGGAGGACGAGGGGCGGAGCCCAAGCAAAGAAAGTAAAAGAAATACTGCTTAACTAATCCATAAAAAAGGATGCCATCTAAATACATTACAAGGGTGGCTCCCGCCCGCTAAACTGGTGTGTCTAAACAAAGTTTTCTAGACGATGCAGAGTATGTGCACGCACCTCTGATCTGTCCCCCTACCAACCAAGTAGCAGCTGTAACGGCTGGCTCCGCCCTCCTCCCCTGGTTCTGTGTCGTCCTTCTTGTCCCGCCCTGTTTCTATGGTTACCCTTCTGTTTGTCACGCCCTGTCTTGATTCGTGTCCAGCTGTGTCTCGTTCTAGTGGTTGTATTTATATTCCCTGCGTTTCTCTTGTCGTTTATTGATTGTCATGGTCCTTTCGTCATGTGATATGCTCTGTTATATTGGTTTCTGTGTTTCTGTTGCGCTGTCCGTTGTTATCCGGTTTTCGTGAGTACTTTGGTTTCCATATTAAGCGTTATGTTTCTTGTTAGAGTTCTACCTGTCTGTCTAGTTCGTAGATGTTAGTTCTTAGTTGCTTTTCTATTGTCTTATGTTGTGTAGTTATCCTGTGCGTTCGCGTGTCTTGTTTGTTTTATGATATTGTTTACTCGTTTCGTGTAAGTCTCCCGTTCATTGTTAAATAAACATCCGTTGTCCTGCGACTGCGTCGCGCCCCCTCAGTCGACGTGACAGCAGCCCAGCGAAGTGCAAAACAAAACTACTGCTCAACAGTAACCACTCTCAAAACCCGGATGAAGCACAATTATACACACAACAAACAGAAACTGACTCTAATCGAGTGCATAGGGTGGTAGACAGAACATGGGTTCCAACTGTAAGACAATTTACACAGAGGATAAACAACTTTACAAGGTTTTCTCTCACAAATCCTAGCGTCTTCCTCTCGATCTCTCTCTTCTCGCGACCTCCTCGTCCGACATCACTTATATTGCCTTATCCCTGCCCATTAAGTCCAAGGTAAGCCCTCATTGGCTGTGAGGTAAGCCCTCGTTGGCGGGGACCCTTTCTTGTGGCATATCACGAGGTGGTATTCTTGCACTATGAGGGACCACCTCATCAATCTTTGGTTTTGGTTGTACATTCTACTCAGAAACACCAGAGGGTTGTGATCTGTATACACAACAACGGGCAGAGAGCTAGAGCCAAGGCACAAATCAAAATGATGCAAAGCCAACACCAGTGCTAAAGTCTCCTGCTCGATGGTAGAGTTGTGCTGGCTTTTGTTCAATTTCTTTGAAAAAGAAGACACAAGATGTGGGATGCCCGAAGCATCCTCCTGTATCAACACAGCACCCGTACCAACGTTACAAGCATCCACCTCCAACATGAATGGTTTGGTGAAATCCAGGGCAGCAAGCATCGGAGATACACACATGAGAGCTTTTGCGTTATCAAAGCTTTTGAGTTTTGACACTCAGGGGACCACAAAAATTTGTGAGCTGGGCTCAACAGAGACGTTAAAGGAGCACACACAGAAGAGAAGTTCTTGCAAAACCCTCGATAGTAACCTACAATGATTAGGAACCTCCTCAGTTCCCGGCGCATAGTAGGGACTGAAAATTCCGATATAGCTGTAACTTTAGCCGTAACAGGTCGTACCCCTCCTCCATGGATCACCACCTTATCGTGGTGGAGGGGTTTGCGTGCCCATGTGATCCTAGGAGCTAGGTTGTCGGGGGCAATGCCCCTGGTAGGGTCTCCCATGGCAAATTGGTCCTAGGTGATGGGCCAGACAAAGAGTGGTCCAAATAAAACCCCAATGGAATATGAAAACAGGACCCAGATACCCTTGCCCGGATCAGGGTTACCGGGGCCTCACCCTGGAGCCAGGCCTGGGGGAGGGGCTCCTCGGCGAGCGCCTGGTGGCTGGGTCTCTACCCATGGGGCCCGGCCGGGCACAGCCCAAAGGGATTACATGGGTTCACTCTCCCATGGGCCCACCACCTGTGGGAGAGGTAGTACTAGGGGTTCGGTGCATTGTGGTTTGGGCGGTGGCCGAAGGCGGGGGCCTTGGAGTACCGACCCTCGGTTACTGAAGCTGGCTCTTGGGACATGGAACGTAACCTCTCTGGGTGGGAAGGAGCCTGAGCTGGTGTGTGAGGCTGAGAGATACCAACTAGATATAGTTGGGCTCACCTCCACACACAGTTTGGGTTCTGGAACCAATCCTCTCGAGAGAGGCTGGACTTTATTCTTTTCTGGAGTTGCCCAGGGTGAAAGGCGGAGGGCTGGAGTGGGCTTACTCATAGCTCCCCCGGCTCGCTGCCTGTGTGTTGGGGTTTTCCCCAGTGGATAAGAGGGTTGCTTCCCTGCGCCTTAGGGTCGGGGAAAGGGCTCTGACTGTTGTTTGTGCTTATGCACCGAATGGCAGTTCAGAGTACCCAGCCTTCTTGGAGTCCTTGGAGGGGGTACTGGAAGGTGCCCCTTCTGGGGATTCCATTGTTCTGCTGGGGGACTTCAATGCTCACGTGGGCAATGACAGTGGGACCTGGAAGGGCGTGATTGGGAGGAACGGCCTCTCCGATCTGAACCCGAGTGGTGTTCTGTTGTTGGACTTCTGTGCTCGTCACAGTTTGTCAATAACGAACACCATGTTTGACACAGAAGTGTCCATAAGTGCACATGGCACCAGGACACCTTAGGTCGCAGTTCGATGATCGATTTTGTAATCGTATCGTCGAACTTGCGACCGTGTGTCTTGGACACCGGGTAAAGAGAGGAGCTGAGCTGTCAACCGATCACCACCTAGTGGTGAGTTGGATCAGATGGCGGGCGAGGACACCGGACAGACCTGGCAGACCCAAACGTATTGTGAGGGTTTGCTGGGAACGTCTGGCAGAGGAACCTGTCAGAAAGGTCTTTAACTCCCACATCCGACAAAGCTTTGACCGCATCCCGAGGGAGGCCGGAAACATTGAGTCTGAGTGGGCTTGGTTCCGTGCTTCTATTGTCAATGCGGCAGATCGGAGCTGTGGCCGCAAGGTTGTCGGTGCCTGTCGTGGCGGCAATCCCAGAACCCGGTGGTGGACACCTCGTGTAAGGGAGGCCGTCATGCTGAAGAAAAGAGTCCTATCGGGCCTGGTTGGCCCGTGGGACTTTGGAGCCAGCAGACAGGTACAGGGGGCCAAGCGGATCGCGGCTTTGACTGTCGCAGAGGCAAAAACTCGGGTGTGGGAAGAGTTTGGTGAGACCATGGAAAGCGACTTTCGATCGGCTCCGAGGAGGTTCTGGAAAACCATCAGGCAACTCAGGAGGGGAAAGCGTTTCCCGACCAACACTGTATACAGTGAGGCTGGGGATCTGCTGACCTCGACTGGGGATGTCATTAGGCGGTGGAAGGAATACTTCGAGGATCTTCTCAATCCCACCACCACGTCTTCCATAGAGGAAGCAGAACCAGAGGACTCGGGCGGGGGGTTTGCCCATCACTAGGGCTGAGGTGACCAGGGTAGTTGTGAAACTCCTTGGAGCCAAGGCTCCGGGGTGGATGAGATCCGTCCTGAGTTCCTTAAGGCTCTGGATGTTGTGGGACATCGCGTGTACATCGGGGGCAGTGCCTCTGGATTGGCAAACCGGGGTGGTGGTTCCCCTTTTTAAGAAAGGGGACCGGAGAGTGTGCTCCAACTATCGGGGATCACACTTCTCAGCCTCCCGGTAAGGTCTATGCAGGGGTTCTGGAGAAGAGAGTCCGTTCGATAGTCGAATCTTAGTTACAAGAGGAACAATGTGGATTACGCCCTGGTCGTGGAACACTGGACCAACTTTTCACCCTTGCGAGGGTCCTAGAGGGTGCATGGGAGTTTGCTCAACCAGTCCACATGTGCTTTGTGGATTTGGAAAAGGCATTCGACCGTGTCCCTCGGGGATTCCTCTGGGGGTGCTCCGGGAGTATAAGTGCGGGGCACGTTTCTACGGGCTATCCAGTCCCTGTACAAACGGACCAGGCGTCTGCTTCGCATGGCCGGCAGTAAGTCAGACTGGTTTCGGTGGGAATTGGACTCCGCCAAGGCTGCCCTTTGTCACCGATTCTGTTCATAACTTTTATGGACAGAATTTCTCGGCGTAGCCAAGTGGCGGAGGGGGTTCGGTTTGGTGGCCTCAGGATTCCACGCCTTCTCTTTGCAGATGATGTGGTCCTGTTGGCATCATCGGGCCGAGACCTACAGCTCTCGCTGGATCAGTTTGCGGCGAAAGTGCGAGACGGCTGGGATGAGAGTCAGCACCTCTAAAACTGAGACCATGGTACTCAGTCGGACAAGGGTGGAGTGCCCCTCTGGGTCGGGAGTGAGTCCTTGCCTCAAGTGGAGGAGTTTAAGTATCTCGGGTTCTTGTTTACGAGTGAGGGAAGGATGGAACGAGAGATTGACAGGCGGATCGGTGCTGCGGCTGCAGTATTGCGGTCGCTGTACGGACCGTTGTGGTGAAGAGAGAGCTGAGCCAAAAGGCAAAGCTCTCAATTTACTGGTCAATCTACGTTCCGACTCTTACCTATGATCACGAGCTTTGGGTAGTGACCGAAAGAATGAGATCGCGAATACAAGCGGCCGAAATGAGTTTTCTTCACAGGGTGTCTGGGCTCTCCCTTAGAGATAAGGTACGGAGCACAGTCATCCGGGAGGGGCTCGGAGTAGAGTCGCTGCTCCTCCACGTAGAGAGGAGCCAGCTGAGGTGGTTTGGGCATCTGGTTCGGATGCCACCTGGGCGCCTGGGCATGTCCAACTGGGAGGAGGCCCCGGGGAAGACCCAGGACACGCTGGAGAGATTATATCTCTCGGCTGTCCTGGGAACGCCTTGGTATCCCCAAGAAGAGCTGGAAGAGGTGGCTGGGGAGAGGGAAACCTGGGCCTCTTTGCTTAGGCTACTGCCCCCGCGACCCGGACCCGGATAAGCGGAAGACAATGGATGGATGGATGGAAGGTCGTACTTGGCCATGCCCCACCTGTTGACCCAAATATATAATGGTATCCTGGACGAATTCATATTTTGCTAAGTTAACAGTCTAAGAAGCGTTTTGCAACCTGTTAAAAACTGCTCTTAAGGTTTCCACATGTGATGTCCACTCTGCTGTATATATAACCAAGTCATCTAAATAAGCAGAATAGTTTGAAAGTCCAGCAAGTACCCGATCGACCAGCCTCTGGAAGGTGGCAGGTGCGTTTCTAAGCCCAAATGGCATAATTGTATACTGCAGTAGTGCATCTGGGGTTATAAATGCAGCTCTCTCTGATGCACGAGGAGTTAAAGGGACTTGCCAATAGCCCTTCTGAAGATCCAACTTCGACACATAAGAAGCTGCACCTATGGAATCAACACATTTCCAACTCCATTCTAGGCAGAGGATACGAATCGGGAACTGTGATGGCATTAACTCTGCGATAATCCGTACATAACCTCACGGTACCATCAGGCTTTGGAACTAATAAACAGCGTGAACTCCAGGGACCATAACCAGGCCGTGCCAAATTATGTCACAACAAATAGTTCACTTCTTTCCTCATTGCCTCTTTTTTCATATTAATACGATACGCATGTTGTTTGACAGGTGTAGATGAGGTCACCTGTATATCATGCTGCAAAACCGTGTTTTGTGACAGTACATCCTGAAAAATAGACGGAAACTCTTTGACTAATCCTTCAACATCACCGCTTTGCTCAGCACCCAGGGAAAAAATAAGTATACTTTAATGTACTAGCAATGTATTTTAATTTCAGCAAATACATTTCAAGTACAGTATTGTTTTTTGTCCTTAATATAAGTGCAAAAAAATAATACAAATGCAATAATTTCAAATACATTTTTACCTTAGAAGTACTTCAGTGTACTTCATATAAGTACACTAATTTGAACTAATATTTAAATTGATCTTTGGTGTATTCAGATAAATATACTACCCTTGGTACAAGCTACAGAAGAACCGTTTTTTGGTGCTATATACAACCATCTGCAGCACATTCTTCATCAATCTGAAGTGCACATATAATTGTATTCACAATTATGTCTACAGTGGTCAACATTTCCTTAACTGACCTTTTCTGTTTAATGTTTTGAAATACTCCACCAGTTTACCAGTACAATAGTAAGTGCTAAAAGATATCAATACAGTATCCATTTTTATTTTAGAATGTAAATAATCTTTAGTTAGCTACTTTTATCCTTATTCCTTTTATTAAAAATGAAGTCAGGAACAGTAACAACAACAGCAACATACACTTTTCAATACACTTAAAGCCTCAATCTTGAAATTTATTTTTTGTATATTTACTGTCATTAAGTAGAAAATACACATTCCAAAGCTTGATTCTGGTTCATTCCATTTACATTCCCAGGTGATAAAAAAGTATACTCAAGAATACTTAAAATTAATATGTCACAGTGTACTAAAGTGTACTTGTATCTACACTAATGATCAATGCACTTAAAGAGTGCTAAAACGGAACAACTATTTTTGTGCTAAACATACTTTAATTGTACAAAAGTAATACAAAAGCATTACTTTAATTGTGACAATTGTACTTGACCATACTAAAATGGAACTATTTGGTGGACTTTAAACATACTTATGCACATGTATTTAAATCCATGATTCACATATACTTCCAGTGAATTCAAAATATATTCAATAACACCAAATATATTAGCAATGTACTCAAAATATGCTCCAAATAAATTCCCATTTGAATAGAAATATACTTCTAACTCCTGTATAGTACTTCCAAGGCTACTTTGTAGGGCTTAAATGTTTGATTATAGTATACTACACTTTTAGTATGTTCCTCCCTTCCCCAAGGATTCCTCCAGACGCGTAGATCTCGGACGTCCCGGACGGCGCGGAGCTGGCCGGTCTGGATGTTCGCGGTGGTACGTGGCGATCAAGGAGGGGTCCAGCACCTGGGAGGCCGGCACCCACGATCTTTCTTCAGGGCCGTACCCCTCCCAGTCCACCAGGTACTGGAGGCCCCTCCGCCGGTACCTGGAATTCAACAGATGGTTCACCTTGTAAGCGGGACCGTCCGGCAGCATCAGCGTCGGTCGGTTCTCTGGCAAGCCAACCTTGAACGTCACACGGTTAATGCAACGGGTGATTACATACGGGCCTGCATACCAATCGCCGAGCTTACCTGGGGTTCCTAGCCTCCCGTCTCTGGTGGACACCCACACCTTGTTTCCGACTTTGTATCGGGGCGCTTCTGACCTTCGTCGGTCTGCCTTCAGTTGGAAACGCCTGACTGCCTGCTTCAGGCGCTGGTGGATGTCCTCCCAGATTCGCTCACTCCTCTTGCACCATTCCTCCACGGCAGGCTGATCCGATGCAGCTGCATTCCAGGGATATAGAGGAGGTTGTCTTCTGAGTACGCACTCAAACTGGGTTTTACCTGTGCTGGCCTGGACCAAGGAGTTCTGTGCGTACTCTGCCCACGCGATCAGCGTGCACCACGCCTCCTGGTGCTCGCTGCAATACGTCCGAAGGAATCTTCCTAGTTCCTGGTTTACCCTCTCCGCCTGGGGGTCGTAGCCTGATGTGAGACTGACGGTCACGTTCAGTTTTGACAGGAACTCACGCCAGATTCTCGATGTGAACTGCAGGCCCCTGTCAGACACGATGTC